>OZ026616.1:10817689-11030189 GCA_964020975.1 Hermodice carunculata | reverse complement strand
TATATATATATATATATATATATATATATATTCATCATTAGGAATTAAAGCTATCTTGCCGTTGTCATAAAATTAACCACTCATTAAGTGATAACAACAGCATGGTACAATTAGACTAGTAACATCCAATTTGAAACCTAGCTATTTTTACGATGAAAATAACTTTATCATGTTTATAGTAGTAAAGCACTTCAGAAACGAACTTCATTTGCATTGCATTCATGCTCTTATGTCAACCTCTCAGGCCATTGTATCATGGAGCACGTTAATATAATGCATTCCTTATACATGAATTCATATTTTTTTCATTATTACACACCAAAACGTAAATATTTTGACTTTACTCTGCTCATTCTCCGAAGACCAGCCTAGTTTTAAAATAGCAACTACATGTCGTCAACAGTCAAACATGAGAACCAAGAAAATAGTTCACAAGTTTAGTCAAAGTTTTCAATTTTCTGCTGCACAAATACACCAAACGTTTTACACTTTCAGCATTTAATGATTAGCAAGAACAGTTAACAGGCAGTTTGCGAGTAGTACTAAGTCAGGCCTGTAAGTCACCACAGAGAAACAGGTTTTAGCTCCATGAGCCTTTGCGCTGCAGTAAACAAACATGGCAGCCTTCATGTACCGTTAGGCCACATGCTTAGTTTACACATGAAAATCGTGCAAAATTCGCTTTCAAAAAGTTGCATAACACGAACATTTCTCCTTTGCAAATATCTTAAGAATATTTTACAACACTGACATTGAGTGCTTTTATTTGCTTTTAATCTATCTATTTTGACGACGAAATTTGTGAGATCATTCGTGATGTGAGAGAGCTTCACAACTTCAAACTTGTTCGAAAAATCTCCGAACTAGTAGAAGCCGATAAAAAGACCATGGGCTGTGTACCCGAAAATAACGCACCCTATGACTCTGGAAATAAAGCTGACTTTAAAAGTGTGCGTTAAGCTCGGCGAACCACGGTAAATATGAAAATAAAAGATTACATGTTATGGCTTATTGAGTCGTGGGAAAGTAAAAGAAGTACCAGGAATTATTGCGCATTGTGAAGAGGCCATTGACGTTATACACAAATGACCTCCAAAGACTATTCCTATTCTCGTCGTGATAAAAGCTATACCACACGCAAATATGAATATATGGCACAATAGCTTCGTCAGTTGATGCACTACTTGTGGTATCAAGGTTGACTTTCACAAAACGTCAAAACAATAGCGTAGAATGTTTAATTGTAAAATAGCTTTGGATAAACTTGTATGTTTGATGAGAAATGTAATTAGTTAATAAGGTGCAAGCCATGATATGGCACAGTTACAGTATCCAAATGCTGGCATTACATGACACAGATTACTTTTCCATCTTGCTATCGTCACTCTTAGAATGTATATTATTAGGTCAAAACAAAAAAAAAACAAACAAACAAAAAAAAAAAAAAAAAAACCCCGGAACTGCTGTTTACTTTCTGGAATTATCTTTATGGTGAAGTACCATTAGGCTCACTGGCAACATGTAGTATTATATGGCTACTAATGTTTTAAAGTTTTTATATGAGAAAGCACATATGTTTTAGCAATCGTCATTCAAAAGAGGATGACAAACTGAAATAACAGCAACCGTGGTTCATATTTCTCCCTAAAATTACTCCCCATTTGGGCACTACATGGACAATGATTGCTTTGAAAATAACCCGGGCTTCTGTTTTACCCCACCTGAATGTTGAATGCATGTGATTTGGTTGGGTCTTTTAGGGAATAAAAACGACCGCAACATAATGCAGCAGATTTAAAAAAAAAATGATTTTATTGTTCAATCCAATCTGATATGCATGCCATGTAATTGAAAATTTGTAAACGGTCTTCTTCTGAATGTAGGAAAATCCTGATGAGGAAAGTCGCTAATGCGCCAGAAAATGACAGTTGCTGCAAATGGTTATCATAAATAGCATGCGATAATAATAAGTGCCTTTCGATTTTTTGCCTTGCTGTTTTCAGTGCTAAGTGTGATCATTATAATTAAGAGAATGAAACTAAAAGCGCAAATGGACAACTGCAATTTCAGTCTTTCTGTGATGCCTAGCTGCAATGTATCAATGGTTCATTATGTAATAGAGCACTAAATTTTTCATTTGTTTTGGCATACCATATAAATATATATATATATATATATATATATATATATATATATATATATATATATATATATATATATATATATATATATATATATATATCGTCCCCTGAGCAATGAATTTTGCCTGGTGAACTGTAGGAAAATGATCGAGACCGTGGTTTATCATCGTTTGTGAATAAAATAGAGCTTTGTATATTCGCAGTAATCGCAATTTTGCAAAGAGTACAACATTTGCTATCTATGAATCAATCATAAGCAACCTTGGCAAAAAAACTAATTTTGTGGTCTTAGGAGATAGCACAATAGCTAACCCTTTAAGCTTTAGATACCAGTTTCTCAGAATGAATGAAAATACACATAGCATATGTGCAGTTCAATTATCCCGACGCGAGGTATAGTGTCTTGTCATGAGAGAAAGCGAACTTTTCCAAGCGCAGTTTCGATTGTCCATATCTGACCACATCTTGACAAATTATGACCGTATGATAACTTGTTTGTGTGACCCCATGCCCGTCGGTTTACCCAGAAGAGCATTGCTGAAAATGGCAGACCTATAAATTCTTATCGTAATAAACAAATGCACTTTCAATTCCGTGCACACATTATGAAAAAAAAATCAGCATAGTGCTCAGTATCAATATATAGGATAACCTTTTTTTCCAAGGCAATTGTATGTCCTGAAGAATTTGGTACAAAATAATGTGTATAATTTCAGACAGAATTGATTCGCCCGAGGCCTCGCACTCCAACTCTTTCAGTACCTTCCTGTTGTTCCATGAACAAATTTACTCATATCTGTCAAAGCTTAGGCAGAAATTACAAGATACAAATTGAAGCAGTAATCTCCTTTTTTTCTTTTTTTTCTTCTTCTTTAAATGAAATCATATAAATTTTCAAACCATTTTACAGATTTGCAATTTTCAGAGGACGCTCTTGGTTGGGAAAAGTTAGGATCTGGCATGACGAATATCACATGTTTGAATATTAGAATAAAAAAAAAAAAAACTTTGATGACAGAAATCAAGCACTTACTGCGAATGGAAACATGGTTTCACTTGCACGTGTCATAGCACGTTGGTGTCTGATCAGATATGCCACCTACCGGACAAAGTCTTCACGAAAAGGGCGAATACATGATTAGACCGAGCTGCGAAGGAGGTGCTCGGGAGAGGCCGGAGTTGTGCGGCAAATGCAGCGTGTCTTTGCCGGTTGTGATTATTGGACCAGCCTGCCAGACTGCAGCAGCCCATACATTATCTAGGTATCCTCAGAATACGTTTCTTTTCGGGTGATCAAAATGAGTGGGACGAGATGCTCAATCCATTTTGTCACATTAGATCAAGGCTCAGCCAATACAGAGATTGAGGTTTAACATATGTACCCATCGATACTGATAATAGAAAATGGGGCATGGGGTGGTAAAGGTGAAAATATTTCATTCGAGGACATGTATTTAATTTCATATTGTTGATGAGTAAACTGTAACACACTAGCATAGTTATTGTTGTTTGTAACTAAGTAGATGTTCTATCTATATTTCAAAATTCTGCATGTATCCCAATTTTAACTATCCCCCCCCCAAAAAAGGCGATCGGATCATATTTTGTTTGATATATTTGGAGATAACGATCTACTGTCTGGTTGCCACAGAATTAAGCTCACAGAAGAAAGTGTATTGAAGCCATTGGTATACTTTGTTAGCAGTCACACTATCACTACCATATGTTTCAGTTTTTGTTACAATAGTAGTATGAAAATAAATGATTAAATAAATAAATGAATGAATACATAAATAAATAAGTAAATAAATAAATAAATGAGTGAGTAATTCAATCAATCAATCGATCGATAAATAAATAAATAAATAAATAAATAAATAAATAAATAAATAAATAAATAAATAAATAAATAAATAAATAAATAATTCCAGGAATAAAAATGTCTTTTTACTGTGTCGAATCCCAAAGCTAAAAATGTCTTCATATTTGCTGAAACACTGCGACCAATGCTTGGTTATTTTATTATGTTCACACCTGGACCGTACAATATTACTTGACAGCATGTAGGGTTCGATGTTGTACGGAAAATTCGTTTAATACGGCAGCTAACTTTAGCGAGAGGAATAATATTTTATGACGTAATATATACAAAACATCACGGTACCTAATTTTTTGTGCAGATACCATTGTTGAATAATAATCATATATGATGGAATGAACAAAATTAGTGCATAAAACGTCCATGGGACATTGATGTTTGACAGTTATAAAAGTATATAATGAAGCAGAAATACAGTTTTTTGCCCTTTTGTTGCATTTTCCTACCCTGTGCATTATAAAATGGAATTTTATGTTATACTACAAATGGGGAACTCTTTGCTTTGTCAAAAATATGGTTTGCGTATTTTCGTAAAAGCAGGACCTCGCTGTGTCTGTGGGATCGTAAAATACAAATACAAGCACTGACTCTTTGTACCTTTGTGGCTAATCTTCCAGCGCCACCGTTGTGACACTGCGGACTACCTTCAATGGACCTGGCTAGCTCACAGAATTTATTAACTAGATAAATGGCCAGCAAAACTACAACTCTGTCATCTGTGTTGGTTCCAGCGTCGAGTCTTACTCTAATCAGTAGATGACATTATCCAGCTGAGCCCTGGCAAAAAATTTCACAGAGAGAGAGAAAAAAAAGAGAGAGAGAGAGAGAGAGAGAGAGAGAGAGAGAGAGAGAGAGAGAGAGAGAGAGAGAGAGAGAGAGAGAGAGAGATTTTCCTCATCGCATTATCCCCACCTGTCTGCTTACCTAACTTGAATACTGCTTCTCTGAATACTTTTGTGTTATTTATTGTTTTCCACTTTTAATTCAATTTACATATGTTTGCCACATGAACATGTACATTTAAACATTAACGTCGGCTTTTTGGAGATATAGTGAATATGTTACAGGAAAGAAAGGTAACACGGTTTCTGAATTTACTTAAGAATTGCTCATTCTGCTTATTCAAAATATGTGGACCTCCCAATTTAATGTGCCACTTACTCAATCACCATGCCAGCACTTCCCTTTGCACTATCTTTATATCAGGATCATTACCCATTTTGAAAAAAAAAATGTTTGAGGTGTGCTAGCCAATGACGAAAATTGACTTTAATTTTCCACCCAAACTAACTTGTCCTGTCGCGAGGCAACAGCAATAAGCCATGAAGCGTTTATACTGAAGGTTTTGGCAGCGATGGGACTGGCATTTTTGGGAAAAAAGAACATTTTAAACATGATGATGATTTCACGCTCAGTGTGTATCTGAAGAATATGACTATCATTTTTCTCACACACACACACACACACACACACACACACACACACACACACACACACACACACACACACACACACACAAAATCCAATTTGTTACATTTCCAAGAGTTACCCATTTACATTGTATACTTGATTCTTTTCAAGATGATTTAGAAAATAACCAGTGGTTAATAAAAAATCTCTCGCCTTGAGTAAATACTAATAAAAGCTGTGGCCAGATGAGACAGATATTATACAATGCAGCTGAATAAAGCCAGACCATATGAAAGGGAACAGAAAGCAACCAGTAGAAAAAAGCAGTGGTAGAAGGCATCGAGGCAACTTACGAAATCGAGTGTCATTCAACTGAACGAACACGGACGGTGCACCACTGACTTAAAGTCTAAGAGAATCTGTTGGAACTTACAATTAACTGCATAGTTGCCGCGATTAGTAAACGTTTGCATTCATAGGATGCTGCTGGAGATCCAAATTACAATAACATAATTGTTTCATAATGTAATCTACTGAAGTTTAACTCAATGTTTTCGTTCAAGACAATGTCTGAAATCCTTGCCAAAAGAATTTGTCTTGGAGTGGTGTGAGATGGACGCTTCAATTGATAATGAATTTCAGTTTCCATGGTTTCAGAGGGACAACCGCAACAACACTTGGGATTTCCGGTCAAGTGTCTGAAGTCAACTCGAAGACAAGTGATCAAAATGTTTGGGTTTCTTGTTCCCTGTCTTAACTGCCCGAGTCTGTTGGGAAATAAATAACCCTTAAGATTTACCTTGGATGTAGTAGCAGAAGAGCAATTTCTGATATATTTATTGGAATGTCATTCCAAAGATGGGTGGATGATCGAATGAAAGAAGTAAAGTACATGTTTGAGCGTGAAACCACTCATGAACATAACGTCGTATCTCATGCGTGCGTTTGACGCGCTGCACTTTCGGGTATCAGGAACCGCAGGCACAAAGTATATTTCAATGGAACCACGGACCCCTGCTCTCGCTGTCATGTAGGGGAATCAGCGCCCTCAGGTGGCAAGGACAAATACCATGCGTCAGGTTACTGTAAATAACCAAATGATGATAATTTCGTCTGATTTCCAAGCTAGTTCAGCCAAGAGACGATTGTTTTTTTGGATTGGTTCGAGGTATTCCTTGCACCCGAGACACGTAATGGCGCCTTGCATTCAACGAAATTCAGCATTGTTCTGTTATTTCCAGAACAGTTGTCAGAAACAGTTGGAGCACATTCAAGTATGGGGTGTCTGAAAGAGCTTTATTTACATTTTAATACATTACGAAGTAATTGATACATGCATGATCTAACGTGCGGCTGTCCCAACGTAAATTATCAGACAAAAAATACCAAGTTGTTTTCGCTCATGTACACGTGGGATAAGTTTGCTCATACATAACATGTGATAATGAATTTGTAAACTGTCTTCACTTCTTAAGGCAGTCGAATCGGGGAGGTACTTTACATTGCACTGTCTTTGTCTAATGATATTCAATGGCAATGTTACCTCTAAATAAGGTAACATTTTTGTTATTTTCTAAATCTACAGAAATTGAATATACTTGTGCAACCGCATCAAACATTGTCAACGCTGTAACTTTATTTGTGTACCAATGTGTTGGGTCGAGGAAGGCGTGCACTTACCAGTGCACGCCCTCCTTGACCCATTACAATACACTTCTGGCTTGGCTTGTATATATCTTATACATCACACACAGAACGCAGCGGTAAAACTGGATTCTGTATGCAATTTTGTAGTCACTTATCTGACTCGTGCAACTATATACATTGTACTAATAGTTTGTAAACTGTCCTCATCAACAATTTTCTTTTCTGTTTTTGTTTTTACCTGATATGTATGTATATTGGCATGATTGTATGAACTCACAAAGGCTTGTCAAATAAACTCTATGTTTTAATAACAACTGATCGTCAGTTGCAATGGTTTTTTTTTTTTTTTTTTTGTCGAAATTATCATTTCGTCGGGTTTCGTCAGCATTAAATTCTACCTTCCATTTCTGGGTCATTCCTGAAAAACCTGTTAGTTTGCATTGACATTTATAGGTGTACAATCAGGCGTTTCTGCAACTTCCATCAAAGTTGTATCATCCCCCAATAAATAAATTTTACACAAGTGATACCATCGACTACTCGGTTTAGTCAATGAATGCCCAAAACAACAAGCGGCCTAAAACACCAACCATGGGAACATCAGATTTTATATCTGTTCAGTCCTAGAAAATACACTCTATGCATATATCAACAATTTAGTCAATGGAATACATACATAGTCAGTGAACAAGAATTTAATTGTAAATTCCATCAGGGCACTATAGTCTTACTTAGCGGAACCTTTTTCAGCATTATCAAAACCTCGTTATTGGCAATGATGTTTTCTAGCCTTTTTTCGGTTTTATATGCGACCGAAGGTAGGTAGGAACTGAAGTTCTTGATGCTTTAGCCACACAGCTTGTCCTGTTTGATACAGGGATCTACACGCACATCATACGGGTACTTCTTTGTTAACCTGTGCGGGTTAGAGTAGCCCCGCAGCTAATAGGAGTATGTCGGTAATGTGTGTAGAAGTTCAAAATTCTAGTAAGGCCTTAGGCAATTTAAGTAGAATTTAGTTAAATCTTAAGTTGAGCAAAATCATCTGCTAAAAGGAGACTGAAACATTTGAGATACGGCACCCATATCATGTGCATAATTGGATGGTAACGTATATTTCAAAAATGAAAGTATAGCAGCCGCGGAATGGGCTACATACTTTTAATTTTGTAATATAAACTCCTATATTTGGAATTGCTACTTCTGGTATTCACAATGCAATGCCATCATTTAAAATTGCTGACTTTTTTCAAAGTACACGTACAGAGAGGCTAATTATTACTCAATAATAATCCCTAATTATTATATTTCAGCTAAAGATACAGAAACAAGAGGTTTCTCTGTCCAGAAAATACAGTTAATGCTCTTGGTGTCATGCATAATTCACAGGATACATTACACAACTTACAGTGAGAATTACGAAGATTAGCCATACCGTAACTTATATTAGCCATGCAGTGATATAAAAATGACAAAATGGTACACGAACAGCAGATAATATATATATATATATATATATATATATGTATATATATATGTATATATATGTATATATATGTATATATATATATATATATATATATATATATATATATGGAATTTGTGAAAGACTTACAATGACAGGATGCAAAGTAGTTTCTTTTTTTATGGCGCTTAACAAAATGTCAATGTCAGGCTATTAACGCAAACAAAACTTAAACAGGAGGTATAAAAAATTCAACTATTTTAACTGCACACCTGCTCTGGTTCCCACGTTTGCTGGGAAAAAGAACTATGCCTCCGCCATGATGAGGGCACTTGTACCAGTTATATTACAGAAGCATCCAGGAATGACCCATTTCTACCAAACAAATGAAATTTGCTGAATATGTTTAGTATCTTGTATGTTTTTGAACTGAGCGATTGTTTTTAACTTTTACTTTCTTGAGATGTTATTTTTATCGCAGATGCTCTCCTTGGTTTCGTTTTATAGCCTTTTAAACCCGCCCTCCTTCCTATCAAGTTCCTTGCTGTAACCTAGGTGGCAACACAGGATCCCAGTTAGTTGGAATACCTCCGATCACAAAACCTTGGGCACTGAGATCTTAACCATTGGTTCCCGTAATTATTGCGTAAGGTGCATATCGAAGTTAATTATAACGCAGTGCAAAATCATGTTCGTAAAGCGCTCGCAAAGCCAAATTTTGGAATATATCTTGTTGGTGACGACGCGGTACACCAGCTTAGCATCGGACACAAGTGGTCCCGTGCAGGTAGCAGGGCTTGGTCATGAAACGGAAACGCCGCTTTTGTGTGGACCATGACGTTTATGTTTAACCCATGTAGCACAGAGTTCCCCATTAGATAATCCGTGGATACAATAAACGCATTTGCAAACCACACAATTGCCATAAGAAAAGAATTAATCCAGGACAGGGTCAAAATGTAGCATGACTCGACATGCATCGCTTAACACCCAACAAAATACAATCCAACCATATAAAAACCAGACATACACACAAGACCAATCGTACCCAGCAGGAAAAGAAGCGACTTTTAAGTAAATTGAATGGAGGATGGTGACCTTTTGTTAAGATTGGTGGGAGATAGTATTATACATATATTGACAACGTTACAGTTGACGCAGCAGTAGCAGGTTAGAAATACACATTCGACAATAGTCAACATGGACACGAGGTTGGATGGAAAAACGGTCATCATAACCGGAGCAAATTCAGGAATTGGGAGAGCAACGGCGTTTGGAATAGCGCGTACAGGTGAGATTCATTAGCTACGGGACACACGAGTCTCTACTTGTGCATTAGCTGATAATATTTCAAGCTGATGCTTCAAGATTACGATTTTGTTGTCAGCTTGTTTGTACCCATATCCCCTGGTTATACACTGATCAGGAAATTAAGAAGGACAGATCCATCAATATGTGTAGTCATTCAGCGCTCCAAGCCATACAACATTATATGTATTTTCTCTATATTTTAATTTGTACCCCCAGTATTTCATAGCCATTCGTGATTTCAAATGCTTTCGTGAAATCAAACAATGAATATATATATATATATATATATATATATAAATATATATATATATATATATATATATATATATATATATATATATATATATATGTGTGTGTGTGTGTGTGTGTGTGTGTTTTCATTGCACACACACACACACACATACACACACACACACACACACACACACACACACACACACACACACACACATGAATGCCAAAATCACAAAAGTTATGTCCACAGATACCTCAACATTTGTAATTTCCCATCTCTTCATAATGTTATTTTTTCCTGCGTGGTTTTTTAAAGACTGCATTAATTGTGATCGACAAGGTTGCTAAAACCGGACTGAAAATATATTCTTAACTCAGAATAAAAGATAAAGAACACATGCTATGTGTGACCACATTCGAGGAAAGAACATATACTTTAAATGTCAGTGTCATTGGCCCGGAGTCTTTAGCTCCGATGCAGACTGAGTTACTGGCCTTGGGCATATACAAGAGAAGAAGCATCAATAGTCCCGTAGTCTCCACAAATGTAGACTCCACAAATTTGTTTACATAGTGCAGTTTATTTGATGTGTGTAATAAAGGGAAAAAAACCAAGGTATTCTTCTTTGGTATTATAATATTCTGTTATGATACAATTTCTGATCTTTAAAGAAGATCAGTACATAATTGACTTTACACGATTGCATCTATTATTACAATCCACGGCAGTCTCCCTCCTCATTTTTATTTTAATTTAATTAGTCTTGTATTAGACCAAATAAAGTCACTTCAGACGCGCGAAACATTTTACACATTTTGCTGACCGCCAGACCTTGTCATGTAATAAAACAGGACCGCCTCAAAGTACATGGTTGTAACGGGTACAGATTACCGGAGGAAAAGCCAACGTACACGAACTGAAACTTTTGAGACCGACGTGCATCGAGTGTCCCGTGTGGAGTTTTTGAATGCTGATTATTTTAAGCGAATGGAATTTGATAACATCAAGAATAAAATATTATAAGCTTTTCTGACGGATTCTATATAATGAAGAATCCGCCAGTTTATAATAGGCTATTTTATTCTCGATGTGATCAAATCCATTCACTTGTGTGACTTCAGCACCTGTCAGCTGGATGACGATAGAGACCTGACAACAGTAACCAATGGTCAGACGTGCCCAATTCTGGGGCACACAGTTTAATTGCCTATATTCACACCAGATGTCATGTTGTTTCTTTTAGAAGCATTCATGAGAAATAGCAGAAGCAAGTATAATAATGTCGCTGGACCAGGATAAACGATACTCTTTCAAATGACATCATTCAAATGTATTAAAAGATAAATATTTAGAGGTTATCATATGGCTAGATCAGTGTCCTACCCGATACAGTTCTGTTCCCTTGAGAGCCTGTATACTACCGAGACCCAAAGGGCGGGGCAGGATACAAGGAACTGTACAGGGTAGGAGACTGATTTAGCCCTTTAATAATCTTTGTATCCTAAATGTATCGGCCATAATTAGACGAAAAAGGCGAATGCAGCTTTTCCTGGCATTCTGTAAGATGCTACATACTAAATCGGTTGCCAAACGGTACAATTTCTAGTTTATAATTTTGTGTGCGAAAAGCTCGCCTCCCCTTCAGGATGAAATAGGCCTGCACTACTCTCCCGTCAGGTTATGCATCTTGTGCGGCACGCACCGTTGCAACATAAGTGATGTCATGGCGCACGACATCATTCGAATCACTGTTCACGCAAATATGAAATGTGAGGGATATACTGACTTTATTGTTATTTAAATGGGGCGATTGTGTTTCCCTTGGGGAGATACTGGCTGTTGCTACTGTAGCATTATTCAGGTGTTCTAATCGGACAGTTTCAGTATCCCTCCTGTTTTTGGTGTCAGTGTATCCCTTGCAAGACACTGTATGCTACAGGACTAAAAAATGCAATATGAAGGCAGTTTCAGTACAGTATGTTTAGAACACATGATTAGACATATAACTCGATCCATTAGGCTAAAACATCTCTCTCTCTCTCTCTCTCTCTCTGGTTCACTTTTGATGAAATTATTACATGCTTCCTAGCACATTATTGATAAGGTTACTCAAAAACATTAAAGTAAAAATATAAGCACTAACCAGTATGGGGGAAATGGTTAATATATCTAAAAGATTTTGTGAGCAATGCAGAAATATATTCAATATATATGAAACTCACTGACCGTGCCGATTGTACACATTTCCTTATGCGTATAATTATTTTTCTTCACTAGAATTTTATTAGTATCTGCAGACTGTGGACATGTGTTTTGTATACAGGAAATTTGTTCTTGTTCTCGCATTACTTCCGGGTGCTCAGTCTCTTTGTTTGTAGTGGTTACATATTTAGATATATGTTAAACAATGTACAGATGTGTGTGGTCTAAGCAGATATATGGCAGCCCCACAAAGTTATACCATTGGCTACCTTGTCACACTGACTCTAGTTGTACACGTTTGCTATGAGTTATACCTTGTGGATAAAGTTACCTACTGACTTACTTATACATTGTTCGAACATTGTGAGTAGCCAGGGCAAATTTTTGTAGTCGAAGATGAACGAGACATTCTTGTTCATTTCGTTATTTTCATCCAGTATATTCATGAACGATATCGAAGACAGATATCATTTGTATTGCTTCTGTTGTAATACAACAATTAAATAATCTTAGTTCCTTATAATTGACAATATTGTAATTGATGATTTTATTTTTAACAAGTGCCTCCGGTTGTACACATCATGACACTTATGCATGTCTGAATTGCTAATCACACACGGAGCAAAGCGTGTACACACCACAAATTGAACTGAAGCAAATTGTTCAGTACTAAAGTTGTTACTTCTCACCTGCATGTCGTATGTAAGTATATAGTGTTGACTTTAGTAACTCATATGTCTAACGTAAGAGAAGGTAAGTGGGACTTTGGTGAGGATAGACAACCAATGTAAACCTTAAGTGTACTTCTCTTACATGCTACAGAGTGAAAAACGTGTACATACTATTCCACACCATAAAACGCAAAGTATGATATACATGAAACAGAGCTACTTCATACGGTCATAAAAGCGTCACCTTACTTTATATTATAACATTCCACCTTTTTACAAAAGATTTTCAGGACAAAGTGTCAAATACTTAAAGCCGTATCATATATAGTTGTAATGTATACCATTGCGCATCACATATAGAGCAGATGAGTAAGTGACAAATACATTCTATACCATGCATATAAAATATGTGTACATGTATGGAAAAAACTGTAATATAATATGTAATTCATTTGGTGAGAACAAATTTATCTTGCATAACACAGCATTGTTGGACTCACAAGGAAAAGTTATTCAATATACTAGAGGTTTGGAGTTATTACCCGAGAATCATGTGATATAGTATAATAAATGGAACTTTATTATTATACCAACATGTGTGCTTCTTCCTTTCCCTTTACCTCAAAAAAAAAGGCTTCAGGGAGATATTCAACCATAATACAATAGCTGTGGCTAATCTCACACTTTATCATGACAGTGAATCCAATTCTCAGTATATATAGTCACACCAAAGTCAACATAATTTTGTTTTGAGTTACTTTAATTTATTGATCATATCATCAATTTTGTGTCCGTACTTGGCCTTATGCACCTTTCCATCTTTGGTTTTCATGTGGACCTTGTTGTTCCAATCCCATACATCCTGCACTCTAGAATCGTTTTTAGGCGATTAATCAATTGGTGTACTTCACGTAGGAGGTCATTAGCTATGGAAATACCAGAACCCTTCAACAGTTTCAACAGAGGTGGAATTCATGTAATCATCATAATGTCATAAACTTGACAGAATCTTATATAATGTTTGGATTTTTCAATGAGCCTAAAAGGTATGCTCTCAACAACTGTTTACAACAAGCAAAATACTTTATTCACTGTTGTGTTGTCAAAAAAGAGTCTCATTTCGAGCCTTTCTTCGGTATTTAAGAAATAAGCTCAACGCTGAACAACATATTATGTATAAACAGGAATCAGCAAGAAGTCTTTGCATCTCGATGGAATTTGGTAGGTCAGACTTTATCTATTATATATTGAAAGGCCAATAAAATATTATTATAAAAAAAGTGCTTCCGGTTGTGCCAAGCTAACAAATTAAAGTGACGTCAAAGGAAGTAATGTGTAAAAGGGAAAGATCAGGTGCATTTCAAACAAGTGGCCCTTTAGTGTGGCACATACACACTCTCTCTCTCTTTCATTTGTATATATATATATATATATATATATATATATATATATATATATATATATATATATATATATATATATATATATATATATGGAAGTGCCTCCGGCTGTGCCTAGAACGAACATCCATCTAAACATATTTTAGCAAATGTCCAAGTCACCTAAAGCCCAACAAAATATATACATGGTTCCGGTAACCCGACCGACCCCACTGAAAAGCCCGACCCTGAATAAATTTTTATGACACATAAAAAATAGAGTTTCAAGCCGCCCTTCCCTTTGAAAAAATTGATTGACTCTGAAATTTGTTATAGAGAAAGTGGCTGTTGTGTGAAGTTCTCTTTCTGTAAAGTAAACTCTAGCCCAGCGATTTGTCCGGAGGGCAAACTTTGGCTGGAAAAATGGCATAGATGCATAGCCATGGTAACGTGACAGTTGTTCGGTGAGTATTATCTTTATATTTCGCTAAGTTCCAGGTGTTGGTTCTCGAGTTACCATGGCAAACGGTCATTAAAGTATTTTTGAAGATGACAAACTATCTGAACTTTAATCTGCCACCTCGGCTGTGTCTGAACCAGCTATCATTGTTTGTTACAAATCCAAATGCAACACGCTACCCTGGCAAATCATGCACGTATTGGTAAGTGCCATTTTGAACATGGTGCAATGTATTGTGGGACAGCCACACAAAAGCACATTTGATTTGAATATCAAAGCGATTCAAAGCCACGTGTTTTCAGCACTGTTTGCAATGTGCATGGATGAAAATAAACGAGGTAGACTGAACGTAATCAAATGTACCCAAATTTGCACATGAGCATATTCGATCTCAAAATGCTTGGCACGTAGTTTTACACTCTTTGTTGACAATCATTGTTTATTCATGGTCGGCTTTCAAAATTTTTCCTGGTCAGGATTGGTAGATAGTAATTATAACAGGCCCCAAAAATAACATACACGATACAATGGCATGCATATGTGTCATATGGACAATAGTAATTCCATATGTATATAGGTTAGACAGGGACAGGTTAACTTATGGAGAGTAAAGAGTTCTGACTGCGGAATAGGGTATTGACTACTAGGAAGTGGTTCTGGGCAAAAAGACACAAATACATATCATTATTGATGCTCTGAAATGTCTGCAAAATATATACTTTTGGTTTCCCGTATTATCCCCCCCCCAAGATCTTCCCATTACTATACTCATTTACAAACCATCGTGTGCGGAATCCACAATGTTAAAAACGGCAGCCAGGTCCGTGTGGGTTAGTTCCGATTGGATATTTTGAAGAAGTAGTATCCAAAAGATATGTGTGATCAGTGTTAAGGGAAGGTGGATTTGTCAAATGAATGTAAAGTACAATATATAATGGGACTTTGCCAGTGTGAGCATTACCTTAAAATGTAAATACAATGCCTTGAAGTTACCAGTTATGGGCGGTGGTGGACCCCAGAATATAAACATTTTATCAGAGACTGAAGTCACCGCAGGCTATGAATTAAGGGGCAGCACTGGGTCGAGGGAGCTAGATCACCTGCTGGGTTAAAGATGGAGCTGAGGTTGCCCAGATAGTAAATACAGATAATTGGTGATAATCCATGTTAAGAATCATTGCAATACATGCTTTTCTGTATTTGTACCAATTTGTTGGTGGAATTCTATTTACCAGATCCAGTAGCTCGTGAGAAGTTAAGTTTATTGGCAACTAACTCAGAGAAGCGGGTCAAATACGAAGTTCTATATCCATCCCTGACCTTTCTTGGTTCATCAGTCAAAACGGAAAAGTGATGATATAGTATAAAGGTGAAACTATGCAGACAGAAAAAATGTATGTTGTCTGTGTACAGGTTAAAAAGATCACTGTGTCACATTCCTATATATAGTTGATCAATTAAAAGCTACGCTACACGGAAACAACTTAAGGTGAATCATTTGTGCGGCGTTTAACTGTCTTCTTCTCCGCCGGTTGAGTTGGACGATGGGACGTCCTTCGTAATTTCATCACCTGTCCATCCACAGAGTATAACACTTAATCGGTCATGGATTTTAGCTTGAATCTTGTACAGTATTGTGGAAAAAATAGCATATGCAAAACACATTTTTGTGAAATAAATATGCAGCCATTAGAAAGTTGAGAGAGTCTTTGTATATCTACCAAAGTTGAGTCATATATGTTTGACCAAAACATCAAGGAAGGTCATGTAAGCCTCCAGCAAAAAAAAAAATCTGTACTGGGAAACGTGCGACTGATTGTAAAGGACCAAAATGCTGACATTTTAGTAGTGAACTCTGTGTACTTTGATGCACATTGAATATATGCATGAATGAATGGATGAATTCATGGACCTACGTTACAAATACCTGGGAAGATGCATGGAAGTAGGGTGTATGGTTACGTTTACATTTAATATTAGGTGTCAAACAGATAAATGTAAATTCACTACCAAACGCAAACAAACAGAATGCTAACATCTTAATATTGAATTGGTTTTACTTTGGTGTGCATTTGATGTATGTATGTATGTATGTATGTATGTATGTATGTATGTATGTATGTATGTATGTTATGTATGTATGTATGTATGTTATGTATGTATTATCAACCACACAATTAAACTGAAAAGGTGTTCGCAATCATACCATCCTGACAGTAATCAGGTCGAAGTATCGACAGCAGATTAACGACGGTATCTTAATATGAGAATTCTATTTTTTACGGCAATACTCGAGCAGCTGTACTTTTACCTGTGCGATGTATCCCAATCACTAGCTGATTTTTATACGTTGTACGGTCTTTACCGTGAGCTTTATGAAATTGCGTCTTAGTTCATTTTATGTATGTTAGTGTTCCAGACAATTTTGTATGTAACCCATTTTTTTATATTAAGCCAGTATTGCTGGTTGATCTATGTTTAATATTTTTATTTTATACATCACACATATTATATCTACGTGGATTTTATACAGGGCCCACAGGGAAGAAAGGTTAACGACTGAAATGGTTACTCATATTTGAAAAAAAAAACGTTCTAACACAGTAATTTTCAGAACGCACATAAGGGACTGATCAATATGATAATCAAGACGACGATTATGATAAGCTAAATGAGTCCATCAGGTCAGCATGCTCAGTGAGACTTGTCCTGTGTCTGTATTTAGGTCACAGGTCAACGGTTACAAGTTCTGTCACCTGACATATTTAGCTTTACAGGGGACAAATTTGAACAATGGAAAGAATTGTTTTCCGGGAAGTCTTGACTCACTAGTAATTTCGTCAGTGCTTGTTACTATGGATGGTTTCATTCTTGAATGAAACTTGTCCAGGGAGGTGACCCCCCCCCCCAAAAAAAAACGCCCGATCGTTATTACTAGGACCATGGACATAAAAACGAGTTTATATGCCCATGCTAGGACCAGGGACGTGCTATAGAGTTTACACGGTGGGTACAGAAAACCAATTTCTATGTTGAATGACCTCTGGCCAATCGGGTCAGTACATGTGAAAATGACAATCACGCTGTAGATAGTTTGATATCCCGAAAGTTAATCCCAATTTGCTTCAGATGTAAACATTGCGGAAATTGTAATTTGTGCATTTTTCCGTTTACCGAAATAAAATATCCTGGATTGGCAGATTTTCATCAGCCATCTCAACTCTACTTCTTGTTTAATGTATGGGTGATTATATGATAAACCAACCATATAGGTTGCAAATAACACTCCCCCAAAAAACCCCCAAAACCAACCCCCTCCCCCCAAAAATTCAAAGGTGCGTGAAATAGAAGTATGTGATTATTTTCTCTATATTTTATATTGAGGAGTGAGAAAATAATAGTTCTAAACCTGGAACTGCTTCCAGTTTTACGCAGCGTTAATTTCAAAAGTGACGTGTATACCCATTTTAGAACTACAAAGTGCTACTATTGCTACCGCAAAATTCTGATGAAATGCTTAAATATACAAAATTGGTAAAGCAACTTGCCCAAATGTGACGTACGTTAAGCAAGCAATGTTTGGTGCATATCTTGCATGGTTATGTTAACTATGGTGTAAATATAATCATTTACAGGCTCGCAATCCCGAGAAAGCAAAATATTTAATGCAAAATTACTGTATAGAATATATACAGAGACAGGATTAGGTGCATCTTGATTATATTAGAGCATGTGACCAAAACTATTTACCAACATATTATTTTTACATTAGACTATTAGAAGCTTTAAATATGTTTGAATACATGTTGATTTCGGACATAATTTTTGGACATACTTTTGTCATATCTGTAACTGCTGTTTATACTTGATGCTTATATTTTGCTTGGAATGGTAAATAAATTTTATATCTTGGCAAAAATTCAACTGTTGCTGGTAGACTCTTGATTTTCTCCAATATGTTTTGGGCCATACCGGTTAGAAATCCTTGTCCAAGTATACAAAAATATCATCATAATACCAATTTAATAGAAAACTAACCAAAAACTTTGTTCGAGTGTGTTTCAAAATGTCTTTCAATGTGGATTCACGCCATGACAAAGCTGATCTACTGCCGAAGTAGCAATTTCTTTACATATAATATCATCGATGATATTTCGGACATAACGTTTAGTAGGATTACTCATGGGTGGTAATAAAAGTATGCATGTTTTGTAAAATTGAACACAGTTTGTCATTTATTAGGTGAAATATGTCTTGTTTGGTGAACGGAAAAGTTAAGGTCCAAAACAGAAATTTAATGGCTTTGTGTGAACATAGCGTCTTGCATGAATTTATGAAACATCTCTGAATAGAAAGTTGAGAAACAATAGTATATACTGGCATGAAAAACAAACTTTAAATCTCTAAAATATGAAATTACCAGCACAATAATGTTGCATATGCATATTACACAACAATTTTCCTCCCAACCAAATACATTTCTGCATCCATATCAAGAATAGAATCACCTGCCTGCATATGTCGCTCACAGAATGAAGATACATTTCATTATTTGTTCCTTCGTCCGAAATACGGAAAATTAAGATTAACACCTCACACTAAAATTATTCCTCTCGCTCCTTTTACTCTTCACACATTGCCGTGTGGCTCAACACAATGTTCTTTTGTCGAAAATTGTGACATTTTTGCTGCTGTACATGAGTATATATCTGCTACAAACCGCTTCAAGCCTACCGGTATTGGCTAAATGAATCTATTTCATTATTCCAGGGTATAGTTTTCACGCTGCATTTCCCTTTTGCGCAAGCCATATTTTATTAACTTTCTTATTTTAAACTGGCAACATTTTATTTGACAACATGCCCCTCTCTCTGTCCTGTCGACACTGGCTTCTTCTTCATTCGTACCCATGTGTCTGATCAGTCATGTACTCTGTCTCTTGCTTCCTTGCAAGAGGGATTCACATAGGGCAATGTCTTTTTTCCCAATTGCTACCATACCTGCGTAAAATTTATGCGCGAGTTGTATGAACAAAAATATGTTTAAACCAACTTATGTATATAAACAAGGCAGGTTATACATATCATTGCTATGGCAGGCAGGGGTATCAGTGTCCTTCCCATTCACATGATGGAACATGGAACATTGATACTTCTTCTTTGCATTAGCAGTACACATAGCCAGACACCCATTTAGTTATATTGGGTGGTGTATCATTTAATCACCAATATATATATGTATATATATATATATATATATATATATATATATATATATATATATATATATATATATATATATATATATATATATTATATAAGGACACAAAAAACCGGTCAGTAAATTAGTGGTCTTAGTTAAGAAATGAAATCTTTATGGAGGTGGTCCTATATATATTCTGAACATGATAATGTATGTTACAGGAGCTCGAGTTATTTTGGCCTGCCGGAATCGTCAGCGGGCTGAGGAAGCACGCCAAGACATCGTGAGAGAAAGTGGCAATGGAGACGTTCATGTACGTTTGTTGGACTTGGCCGACATGTCTTCTGTTAAAAAATTTGCAGAAGGAATTCTTGCAAGTAGGTGCACACCTTGATTCATTTATTGTATGTTGATTTCGCTAATATACTATAGATGCAATATGCATTTCTGAATCGCCGAAATGGTATAAAGAAGATAGTTGATTCCGGGAATATGTCTTGTGTCGATTTGCTGATAAATTCGATGATCATTTTTTACTAAGGGTTAAACTATGACAAAATCGGCAGACAAGAAAGTGTTGATGAGTGTTTTTCACCAAAATGACACATTCTAAAGAATTCAGGGGGTGGATATGACATAAATACGTACATATATCTAAACATACATACATACATACATACATACATACATTCTTACATACATACATACATACATACATACATACATACATACATACCGATTGAAATCTTCCTATTAAGACCACCTAAGGGACTGAAAAATAGGGCCTTGATTAACAAGAAAGAAAAGGGAACGCGACTGTAAATTGTGGTCCTGATTGAAGATTCCATGTACATTTACGTTTGTATACAAATGTATAAAAACCCAACATATAGCCCCAAAATGAATTGCAGGTCACGTCTGGCAACAGCATAGTTCTTCAAGTTGAACAGTGTTATAAGTATATTTTCACTTTTTATTTTTTCATAACTGAATAACTGATTACTGCATTTTACGTTGCTGAAAGTAAAAACAGTACTTAGCTGATAGGATGACATGGTGCAAGCTTTGGACCTCAAAAATAGGGGTGGAGTGGGTTAAAGGTATATTTTGTAAGGAATATATTTCGTAGAGTTTGACCTACTTTTACTTGTTAAACACAAACATCACTTTCAATTAATTTTCTGCTGTGTCTTGCCTACAGGTGAAGAACGAGTGGATATCTTGATCAACAACGCTGGCGTTACTGACTCAAGGTCTCGCCAAGAGACTGTGGATGGATTTGAGCTCCACTTTGCTGTAAACTACTTGGGTGAATATCAACATAAATAATTAGGTGCTTCAGGAAATTTCATATGATTTCACCAAATAAGGCTTTCTTTATTGTTGTTGTCTAGATGTTAAAGGTATCGTGTCAAGCAGGCAAATGGGTTTTTTTTGGTGGTAAGCAGGCAGCTGCGCACAATGGCTCCACTTGTGGGAGAAAGTCCTCAGTATAGATTTGAGATTCACTGTGATGTCACTTACTTGGGTAAATACCAATGTAACGAATTAGGTACTTCATGAAATGTATTTTCCTTGCTACATGGACCACGATAAGAAAAACGGTCAGATTGTTTTAGCTGGTTGCAGCTGACCTTGTTAAATTGACTTTTGCGCGCTCACAAGTGTTCCAGAGAAGCACCAATCTTTGGTGCGGACTGAGGTGAACATTCTTGGCTGATTGTTTGCGTCGGCATTTCATTAAGTGACACATTTCATTGGTAAGTATCCATTTTCCCCATAGACTTAAATTACAATTTTTGGCTAAGATTTCAATTCTGAATAATCTGATAGGTATTTTCTGTTTGCTTTTTCTCAGATCCATCCACGAAATCCATCTTATGAAATGACCAAATAGTACAGAAAAACCTGATCCATATTCATTAATTCCAAACCCAACAATGACAGCAAAGAGATTCCAGACTTGCCAAAGCATCAATATTTCTTTTCCAAAACCAATGTGAAGAAACAAATTTCTCTCCTGACTTGAGACAGGCAGTCACCCATAAAAGGCAACTGGTAGTTTTAAATCGATCCTCTCAACCTTAGAAATATTCATCATTAACTGCAGACACTAGTTCATTTCCAAAATGTATAGGCCTAACCACCAAAAACACAAATTTCATTACTTCTGCCAAAAATAAAAAGAGACCTGTTAGGCCTATCGCCTTTTAGTTTTTCCGACTTGTCAGTCACCTTAGTTTACAGCAAAAGAGTAAAGTAGGCCTACATCGTTTTTGTGATATTTATGAATCTGGAACATTACAAACACACTCTACCTCCACTATAACTATGAGTCGGAGAACAAAGCCCACAGCACAACATAGCCAATGAAGTAATTTTCAAATAGTACAGAAAAACCTGATCCATATTCATTAATTCCAAACCCAACAATGACAGCAAAGAGATTCCAGACTTGCCAAAGCATCAATATTTCTTTTCCAAAACCAATGTGAAGAAACAAATTTCTCTATATATAGTGCACCATTTTTGTTTCAGAGATCTGTACGTTTACGACGAGCAAATGAAAGGGCCTACTATGCATCTGGCATAGTGATTGTTGGTGTAAATGCTAAAAACTTCAAATATCAATCATATATAACAAAGTTAAGATTTTGGCATGATGTCCTACAAGACACTTTTCACGAACACATTAAATCGTATAATTCTTTTTTTTTTTTGTAACCAAAATATAATTCAATAGATGAACATCTCTGTATGAATACGTTTTTCCAATGGTGGGCAAGAGAGGACTGATTGGCAATGTTCAGTCCTTGGTCTACTTGTAGAGAATTTAACATCCATGTACTTACAATTGTAAAAAAGGGTAATTTTGTGAACCACCAGGTACATGGCAGCAAATGTTTTAGGGCTGGATGTTTGAGTATCTGGGCACGTGATGGTGGCACGAGCTACAAATTGTATCAAATTAGGGTACCCAACTTTGTTACTAAGACAAGGGTGTACTGTCCCTTACTATGTCATCTTAACAACCGCCTATGTTTTAAACTTCAGAATCATGACATAACGGGCAACACCCTTGCGTGGATCAAAGAGTTTCTCTCATAGCTCACCCTATGCCCCTGTCCCATCAGGTATCCTACAGGAATCTGTCATCGGACCTGTCGTGATTCTTCTTTATATCAACGACCTTCGGACTACGTCCAATCCCAAGTCAGAAGTTTCGCAGACGACGCCATTTTTACATGATCAAAGTGAATGAGACAGATTCCAAAAATTACAAGAATATATAAACGACTTACAGCTCTTGTGACAAGAAAGAAGCGTGGAATTTACGTCTGATAAATATAATATGCTCAGGATACCCAGAAATGAAAACCCAAATTTGGAAGAGTACGAATTGCATGGATATACTCTGGAAACTTTGGATAATGTCTTATACTTAGGATTGCTAACACTAAACGACATTACTAAAGAAACACCCATATTTCGAAAGTTGCACAAAAAAGATAATGGTACAATGTAGTTTGGGATCTCTTACAGGAAACCTGAAAGAAAAAAAAAAAAAATAAAAAATAAAAAGAGAAGGCACATGTGGGCTTGGTGAGGCCTCAGGTTGAAACACCTTCCGGTGTTTGGGACCTAAGACCTAACAAAGAAAACCAAGGAGTTAATAAAGCAGAAATGGTCCAAAGAAGAGCTGCCAGATGGACCTTTAACCACTTCTAGCAGACATTAAGTGCCACTGAAATGTTAAACATCCTCAAATGGAGATCCTTAGAAAACAGAAGAACAGATCAAAAATCACCTTGCTGAACAAAATCGCCAATTCCCTAGTTGCAACATATCCAGGCCCCAGACTCACACCTCCCAACAGAAGATCAAGACATTCCCATCACCAAAGCTTTAATAAATCCAGATCATTCTCTGCCTTCATCTTAATTTCTGTTCCACTATCCTATGTAACACGCACGGTCATTAATACTTAATTTTAGATTTTGATTGTTTGGAGGAAGAGGGAAAGACCTTTTGTGTTGTTGGATGAAATAAACGAAAATTAACTAGAAGTTTATTTTTCAGGTCATTTTCTGCTTACGCTGAAGTTGCTGGAGAGACTAAAGGCCTGTGCACCAAGTAGAATACTTAACATCGCGGCAGAGTATCACAAGTACGGAGATTCGACGCTGAATATCTCGGATATTAACAATAAACACTGTCACAGTTTTCCAAAGGCATATGGACGCAGCAAAACAGCACAGATTCTCTTCAGTCAACATCTTGGTAAACTTCTTGAAGGTAAGATTTTCACCTACTGTCCCAGTTGACATTTCCATGCTAATGTAAAATTATTGAGGGTATTTGTAAAGTGTGGAATATTGTTCTTGTTTTATTTTTGTACAATAAGCCCAACAGCACATCTCGGGCATACTTTCTTCAAGTTACGCAAATATGGTATGAGGCACCAAATCTAGTACCAGTATATGCTTTTTATTTTCATCAATTAGATGATTAGTAAATGCCCTATGATGGCAAAGAGCACCATGCACACTAAAACCTTTTTTTAAAAGACCACCCCTAGGGGTGACCAAATTGTGTCTTTCAGGACACCTGATCCATTATAGAAGGCATAAAATACAACTAAAGTACTGAGCAAAATATCCAAGATATCCGGGAAAAGATGAATGTATGAAAATGTGAGCCGCTACATTATTGTATTTACAGCGGCCCTAATATTATCTTGAACAAGTAGCCGAATATCCATAGAAGATAAATTCATTGCTGTACTCTTTCTAATCCAAGACTCTACCCAGAAAAAAATCTTTCTGGTTTTAAGTTTGACCATTGTACATTTGTTGTTTGTGCAATGAGAGAAATGTATAATGTAGGGACCTCTGATTGAGTACAGGACTTCAGTCATTGCACACTCAACAGAAATGCGTATTTGGCTTACTCGACATGAAGTGACAAACATGACTTTGGGGGAAAATAACTGGGTGCAGAAGCTGTCGAGTTATACTTTGGAGCAAATGATTCTGTAATGTTGCTTCAAAAGCATATAGTTGCTATCCAGTAGTAACGCTGTTCATAAAGTAACAGTTCCATCCGACTTCTGAGTTCCACTTAAAGCCTATGTATACTTGAGTATAAACCGCACTGGGATTTATAATTGCATGTTAAACGATAACACAAATGTAGAAATGCAGCAATAACCGATTGCAAGCATCAATTTTGGGTGGCAGGAAAATGCTCCAATATATTGCTTAGCATCACGTTCATCTCAGTTCTGTTATGCAGGGGATATATATATATTCATATGAGGTCAGGACGAATTGAGTGGGTAATATGTGCATTGAAAACTAGGGTATGAAAAGTAGGGCAGTCATGTGCCCTGGGATCTATCAGAAAATGTACGCTCTGATTTTGCTCAATTATTTATCTATCCGAATCAGGGACAGGTGTAACCACTTATGCTATCCATCCGGGTCTTGTGGACACCAACCTTGGTAGTAACCATTGGTGTGTACGCTGGAGTGTGATTCGTTGGTTGCTGCTCTACGGTGCGGAGCGATGGATGGGGTATACACTAAAAAGTCCAACAGATGGCGCTAGAACGACTCTGCATTGTGCATTAGATCCAAGTTTGGCTTCTCAGACTGGAAAGTATTACAGGTGAGCAACGAAATATACAGATCAATTTACCGTGACTATTATCTAATACAATGACCCTATACACCAAGTATGATGATGATGATTATCAGGCATTGACTTCACAAGAAGTACATACTGTAGTTCCCGGTGCACTTTTGGAGTCAAATTCTGCATGCAACACTCGTGGTGGGTACCACCCTGTATACATGTGGTCCATCCCCTAAAATGGACACAGGACGGAAAAATATTACGGTAACCGACACATACAATATATTTAAAGCTTATCTCATATGGCCGTATCGGTACTAAACAGTTCCTCTATTTTGATGCTGATACACTATCATTTTTGTTTTGTATTGTTTCGTTTTGAGCCTAGACATTTTTCTGGTGCAACTTGTTTCGGTAAGCATTCTCGACGAGAGAAAGGCGAGACTAAAATGATTCCCTTACAATTCTCATTTTGCAATCCGATGAAACGAGAGTATTTCATTTCAGTGACTGTTCAGAGGCTGTCGCTGGTGAGCACGCAACGAACCCTGCAACGGCCATAGATTTATGGATGGTTAGTTTAGACATGGTGTGGCCGTGGATCGATGACGTATCTTTTGCCAAGCATATCTTCTCAAAAACAACTTCTGTTGCGATAACTCAATTACACGCTGACAGTGAGTCTGCCAGTGAAAAAGGTGTGACGTTTGCTGAAAACGGTACAAATGGCAATAAAATCGGAAGTACGTCTGATGAAACTGAGGACTGGTGTTGGGAAAAGGAAGCTGATACATAAAGCTCGGATTTAATTAGAGAAAATATGCAGACATGTTAAAATGTTTCGTCACCTACACATATAAACAGAGGTGTGGACACGGGAGAAAAACAATTATGTGGATCCATTCCGAAATTGTGATGTGTACCCCTCTGGATTTGTCAATGGCGCCAGACATGGCGTTATAATGACTGTGACAACGGTTTTCTTGAAGGTGCATGTGGCCTCCTAGCATTAACGTCACATTTTCTCGAAGTTAACCCTTTCCTGGTCAGAATAGGGTTAACAGCCTTTCGTCCGCGCAATTCAAGCTAATGATAAATATTGAACAGTCACACTTGTTGCCATGATACATCTTATCAACAAATTTCACCCAAAATAATTTATTGAAGAAGCAAATAGCATTAGTCAGCCGCCAAGGTTGGCCACCAGGTGTCTCTTGGTTCACAATGAGAACATGGATTATGCTTTATTAGTATACTTACTGTGGAATAATGAGAATGATCATCGTTGATTACCAAAATAAAACACCCACCTGGTACATTGTATGTTGTTTATACGAGTACAAGTTCAGCTTGTTTGATATGCAACAGTATAATGTCATGTTTTATGTCTGCGAGTGTAAAATAATTTGTTAAAACAATCAGTATTGCCCCAAAAGGGAGGCTAAGAGTATGCGTTGTTACAATGCATAGTCTGTTATTACAGGTGGGCTCTGTAGCTAGCACAAGATAAATATGTATGTATATAGCTGACTAAATTCTCTAAATGTCAACTGGTATTCATCAAAGAACCACCGGTGTTGAATTCTGGTATGTAAGATCATTCCTTCTATTCATCACAAGTTGTTCTACATAGTAGTTAATATGCACGCTAGTTAAAGTAACAATGAAATTTATTGGAAGGGTGGTCTCAAGAATTGTGCTGGTCTTTCATGACAATTGGTCTCTATAGCAGGTACCAAAATTGTAAAAAAAACAAAAACATTTGAAAGTGGTAAGTTGTCTCACGAGTTTTTCACAATACAATAGTTTCTGCCACAAGGGTGTACTCCATTACCACTAAAAGTGGTCTTATAAGAGAGGTGGCCTCTCACGACAGGTAGATTAACATGTGCAGAATACGATTTGGTAATCTTCCATGTGGTCTTCCAAGAAATAGTTGTATCTTAAAACAGGGTCAAGAAAAGAATCACTTCAACCTTTTACCTGTGTTATAATCAGCTAGGCACCTGGGGCTATAACCTGCATTATGTCAATATTCATCTCTGTTTTGTAAAATAAAATTCAGTATTTTGCACATAAGACATCACCTCCAAGAAAAGTGGGGTTTTTTTTGTCTAGTGTATTGTTGTGGGGAAAATGTATAACTAGGAGCTTTATGGTCCCGAAACAACGTTTTGTACCTAATTAATGTGAGGGCTTAATCATTGTAAAGGCAGGGACTGCTGTCACATGATTCTCCTTGTAACAGTGCTGCCACCAGTGGTGACTAACGCGATTGAAAGCAGACGATAACTTACATTACGCTTTTGGGGAGCGGGGGGAGGGGAGGGGAGAGTGATTTGAGCATGAAAGGATAAGAGTATCAGCGGGAGCATCACCAAAGGTGTAGACCACATATTAAGAAGGTCCCTTTACAGTAGTTGAGTTCTCCGGGTCCTTAAATTCCCTTAAATTCAGCCTTAAATTCCTGGACATGCCTTTAATATTATGGCGGCTGCTTGCTTTAATCTTGCATATGGTAAAGACAACCCAATTAAATGTAAAAAAATGTGTGAACATGAAATATCAGCGATTACACAAATACATACTGCAAAATTGGTTCTTGCTTATAGTGGCAACATTTGAAGAAACCGCAAAAGCAAGTATATGCATAAATATACATATAATAGTAAAATTGAAACCTAAACATTCTCTGAGAAAAAGCATCCGTTAATAATAATGTCACTTCTCTCTAAAGAAACCAAATATACCAGGCAACATAGTGTGCAAGGAATGTATGTTATGTGCAACGTTAGGAGTAGCCAGGCTAACAGGCTGAACTTTCCTCTCTCATTAAGATGGATACCATCACTGTATACAGAGTTTTCTGCTGTATTGTTCTTTAAGGTAAATGCCTGATCTGCTTCTATCATTTTCACCTATTCCAATTGTGCTCCTGAGGTTCTGGTTAATCCTGTGTGTGTGTCAGAGTCTTTTTTGGCAAGATGCTACTTATGCTGATGCTTTTTATTCATATGGTTTTCAGCTGACCTACCATTTTCCCCCATATAGTTACCCATATGGAAACACAATCGTTCCCAACATATGTGTGAAACGATTTTACGACCTACCTTGGTAACGCAATGTTGAAAGTGAACAAAATGGAGTCAAATCGGCTGCTGCAAGCACGCCAAACCAAGCAGGTTTTTGACAAAAGCATAGGATTTAACGCTCTATGGGAGAAAAAAATCCACATGGCCGTGTCAGCTTATAAAGAGTAAAGAGTTCGGACTGCGAAATAGTGTAATAACTACTAGGAAGTGGTTCTGGACAAAAAGACACAAATACAACGGGGAATGGATTTGGACGACACTCGTTTCAAACCGTTCACTGCGAGCCGTGAACGGTTTTAAAACTCGTGCTGTCTGAATCCACTCCCCATGACACAGCCATGTGGAACTCTATATTCCATATATTTCTTGGTCAGTTCTACTGTTACAGCCTTCTGCAATGTCGTCTCCCCCATGTAAATATAATGTATCAACCTGTCGTAGGTTTTTTCTGTTGTCTTCGTTTGAACACTATTATTGATACGTGTTTAATAATTGTGAACGCTGAGGGCACTGAGTCATGCGACTGCAGGACACTATTTCGTCCCTCCCTTTACTTGGACTAATCATAATAATAGTCCGACATTTGGGCACGCCACTTGGACGCACTACGTGCGGGCCTTCTGAAAAGCGATGCCACGTCAAATTAGGACATTATTCATATATACTTAAGGTTAAATACATGATTATATATGACTGATGTATACTAATATTTTTCTCTGTCACCCTTTCTCTATCTATTTCTCTATGAAGCTATTTCTTAGACATCCGACAATTGGGCACCCCGCTATACGGTATATTTTGTTATCAGTTTGTAAAAACATCAATTGAGAACTGCATGATTGTATTAGGCATAAACAGACACAAACGGAGGTAAATTGGCAGTTTTAATTTTTTCAGCTACACATTTAAACCACCCTCCAGTGCCATGCATTATCATGGGTAGTAGTGCATGGTGTTGTACAATGGAGATACCAATGGGTTCAAACGTCATTGTCTATTGTAAATATCAAATAGATATTGGTCTACTGAGGTTCAGAACTGACAAGGCAGACAATCAATGAACCAATCGAACGCAAATAATGAATGAATAAATGAATAAATAAAAGTAAAAAAAATCATAAATAAATAAATAAATAAAAAATAAAAAAAATTGATCAAATAAATAAATAAATAAAAAAAATGATCAAATAAATAAATAAATAAATAGATAGATAGATAGATAGATAAATAAATAGATAAATAAATAAATAAATAAATAAATAAATAAATAAATAAATAAATAAATAAATAAAATAAGTACACAGTAAATCATAATTATCATACATGAAAGCAATATATCTCAAAGTGCAATCCTTGCAAAACAGTTAAACACGTTCCTACCCATAAAAGGGCATAAAACGGAGAAACTTTGAATAACAGATATGTCCGAGACCTTATATGTATATTAGTATCTATCAATGCAAACAAACCACAAGATAACCAGGGATTTCATTTTAAGGATTCAATTTAATATTTCATGACATGTGCACAAACTTAACAAAAGTATATATTAACGTCGCATACAAATAACGTATATCCTCTATGCAATGTTTTGCATTTTAGACTTGAAATGTATACCTACTTAAATGGTACCGTAATTGTCATCTGGTTGCATAAACGTTCGAAGGTGACACCAGCACTTTGACCTTATCATTATCCCAAATATACAAAAATGTTACATTCACAATAATAAAGACGACAACACACTACTCATCACACTACCCTAAATTTGTTGCTTATCTAGGGACGCCAGGCACATGGAAGTAGACAACAAACAAATTTATGGATTGAGAAAGTAGAAGAACATGAAAAGCAAATAATCTAAATGTACTGAACATGTTGCCCTTGCTCCAATGCTTATTATGTCACATGTGTATCGAAATATCGTTCCTGTGCTATTCAGTGAACGCACATGGGTATGAAATAAACACAAAACTTTTCACGTGTATCTGTGGAACATGTACCAATACTTATTTCCCGATAATGACAGTATTGCAGTATTTCCGTATAGTGACAGTATAGCAGTGTCTAAGCACAAACACTCAGAAGCAGAAGCCTGTTTATATGTTTAGTAAGCTCTGTCCATTTATGAGCTGTCCTTGTCATACTCAATTTTCCACAGTTCAGCCTTGCCACCATCTGCGTTGTCGGCAGGCCTACATTGGGCCATGTGAATATTATTTTTATCCAAGAATAGACCTAAACGTTTCTCGACAGCAAACACGACGCCAGTTTCTCCATGACCAACTCTCCGAATCCGTTTTTCCTTGGAGGTGGTACATTCTATTGCATATCTGGGCATACATTCCGCGTCGGCAGTGTCTATAAACATTTTATCTGCAGGAATATATTATATGACAAAGTTACATGATCAGTTTTATAAGATCAAAAACGTAGCAACTAAAGCTTTTTGCAAGGAAACTGACGTTGAAGGCTACATCTCATGAAAACACAACCATGGGAGATAATGTGCAACATATTCAAAAGTATAGAATATCTTCAACTGTGATACCTTTGCCGTATCATTCTCATAATTGAATTTTATTGCATGTGTGATTTGTGGGTAAATACTACAAGCAGATTACTATATGACAATGGAAATGCAGAAGCACCAACTTTTACCAAATCAATTTCGATCACCTTAAATGACTTTCCGGTATGATTGGGGCTTGAGGGTAAACCACTCTGTAGGATAATACTAGTGTTCCACTGGCGAATTTTGGTCAGCGACAAGAAGCGAATGGAAATATCGTAGGCAGACGTAGCGGTTCTAAGACTGTCGTCTTTATTCGCAACAAGTAACAATTCATTTCAACCAATAACAGCACAGCAGAGAAGCCGCACCTGAACACAGGTATGACAGTGAGCAAAGAGAGGGTTGAGGTGCGTCATTGTTTACCCAAAATATGTCTAAAAATTCAAACATCTTTGAAGTCTAAAGTGAAAGATCAATCACGATACTAAACTAGTTAAGGTATGCTTTGGATTAGACAGATGTAACATGAAACAAAAAGTACGCAAACCCTGGAAATTTCACTTCAGGCAGCATTTCCTTTGAACGCCTACTTCTTCACATCAATAGAGGGACCACATACAAATTTTGAATCACAACTACTTTCTCAGGTTTGCTCAGAAAGACACAAGACTTGTTGCAATCTTATTGTTTTTTTGTCAGGTAAAGGAAACGGGTCTCCCACTTATATTAGTTTGACGTTTGTTGGGAGAGCCATTTAAACGTCAGTACCTTTGATGTTTGAATGCAATGGTATCTTCTCAGTTTGACACGCTCGTAGCTCTAGAGAAAGCCGAAAAAGTAAAAACCGTATTTTTTGCAGATAAGCATATTTGCTTCATATTTCCAAAGTACTTTTTGTAACTTGACTGAAATAAAAGACAGTGCATGCGACATTTGTGTGAAATTGAGATGATAGTTTTGCGTTATTGCATAAAAACAAAATCCCGGACATCATTGACTTCCAAAATACGTAATTCTCTGTTTGTCAGCTTTGGAAAATATACACTTTGTGGCACTTTTTTGAGGTTTTTGTTTGCATGGTTGGATGCTTGTGAACCTGTGTTATCGCATAACACGTTTCCTTCAAACAATGTTTTTGAAGTTTGTCGGCATCGACATTGGGTGGGTGTCTACCAAGATTGTTCTAATGTTTAAGCTCCAGAGAATTTAGAATTTTGTAATTATCATTCTCTTTTTTCTTCATTTATTCCCTTTTTGTCCCCCGTTACCGAAGGTGGTATAGGGGTATATAGGAATAGTGGGGATAGGGGCTGCAGGGCTGTTCATCCGTTATGTCCATCTGTCATGTCTGCCCATCTGGTCTTGCTGTCCATCAAGTCCGTCTGTCCCATCAGCACAGCATGCAGCCCATAAACCGTTTCAGCTAGAATTATGAAATTTTCTACCACATATGTATCATGCATAGGGCTTGTGGTCTGTGCCTTGATTTCTTTTCAAGGTCATAGGGCTCCCAAAGCTGTATTTTGCAGCATATATTTTCCATATTTCAAGTTGTAGTAAAGCTAGGGTTTTCATTTTTGTACCAAAGAATCATTCCGTAAATGCCTTATGTATGTTTATTTTTGGATGACCTTGCCATAATGTCAAGGTAGTAGTGACCCGATACATATTTATTTGGGACAATTAGTATCAAAGCACCTTACAAAGCATGTATAACTGAGTGCAGCAGGGTGACCCTAACAGACTGGTGTCTCTATCTTTACAGGGGCTAGGGGCCAGTACCAAAATTTGGAAAAGACAAATGCAATGCAAGATCATTCTTTTATCTATGTTCGTCAGGACAATTGTGTTGTGCAATACATGCTTTGTGTTATAGATACGTTGAAATAATGATCTCCGTCATGGTGCTGGGCAGCATGATACACTCAGGTTTCTACTACAAAATGCGCTGCCTGCTTGCTCTGTACACCTATGTATGTTTGGTCAACTGTTTTCACTTTCTGAGTTTCATAATATATTATTTCAAAAGTATGTGCACTAAAATTCATTCTAACATGAAGTGTTGTAATGTCGTACCTTAGTTGACATGATGTGGTGGTGGTGGTGGTGGGGGGGGGGGGATCGATCCTTTGGATCATCTAGTTGTGGCAAAATTGTTTTTGGTAATTGCCTTGAAAATACGCAGGATTACTTCTGGTCAGCCGTGGACTTTACTTTGGCTAACATGTTACACAATTGTACTACTTTTAAAATACATTTTTGCTGTGTATTTTTGTTTTTCAATTTTTGACTTCTTCCAAAACACAAGCTGGATTCTCTTTAAACTGGTCACCAGGCAGGGGTAGTGTAATTTGTTGATATTGAATGGTTTTTACAGCACGTAAGGATCTGTAGGAAAACACCGTAGCATGGTTGCATTGAGAATCAGACTGGAATGACATTGGGTTAAAGTTTGGGTCAGTGTGAGTTTAGTGTTTTCACTTAGCTATACAATGAGTGAGCCGAGCGTTATCCCAAACACAGCCCAGTCTCTATTTTCTTGCTCGCATACTTACATTTATCAGAATCCGAGATTCTCCTGCCGAGGCAAGAGATGTGTATTCAAAATTGACTGCATTTTGTCTTTTCTGAACAAATATATTTGTATGAGGGCTTTCATCCCTCCCATAATAAAGTAGGTCATCTTACGTCAACAATATATAGTTTCAGGTTCAGTCGTCCAATAGTCAGTTGCAGTCACAAGTTCATCAGCGCTAAACAGTTTGAAATGTCTACACTTCAATATTTTGCTTATTTAACAATACTGACAACACACTCGGAACCTAGATACACATGATAGATCTGAATGTCACTACATCAAATCAGCTGATCCCTCATTATTCAAGTCTTGGAACCAACTCGTAGTGTTCTTGCTAGACATTTCAGAAAAAATTAAAATAGCCCCGTTAGACCATTCCAAATTTGGCCAGAAAAAGTTACACTGGGCCTGAGAGCACCAAATTGTCTAGATACGAAAGGGCAAAACAGGGACAGGGTTATAATCAGAAACAGGATGATCCACTGCATGTAGCTCAACACCCGACAAAAGTGTATTCAACTTCCTGGCATAATGTCAAGAGAGATCATCTCAAAAGTTACACGCTGAAGCAAGATCAAGAGGATGAAACGGTTTTTGTGTTAACTCTTAGTGGTAAGTATCTCTAGAAAATATATATCGGTTATCTCCATAGAAGTCATTCAATATTCAGAACATCTACCCCTGCTGCATAACATACATGTTCATATATTTAAATATCAGCAGGCTGATGCTTATTTGTTACAAATCGTTATAGTCTAAATGTCAAAAGAAAGATCTGGCAACAAAAAATAAATTAAATATTGGGGCGTGACACAGTGGACTCCTGGCGATCACTTGACAGCACGTAGTGCATTTGTTAACATGATCATGAAAAGGGAATGGAGTTTGCATTAAAACAATTGTGTAGAAGGCTCCTTTTTTATGAATGGCAAGTTAGACTTTTGTATGAAACCATCTGATCATATTTTTTTCGTCTTTTTGGGTGTAGGGTAGGGGATGGTGTGTGTGTGTGTGTGTGTGTGTGTGTGTGTGGGGGTAATGAAACCATGTTATGCTAAAAAATCGCTAGGCCAATAGCTTTAAAATTTAAATCCTCCACTTGTCTTTATCCATACACCAGCCTAGGACTTCTTTGTGGTGGAAAGCACTAAGGTCAGCTCAGGGTGGAGTGTTTAATTAACTGCTTTGTTTGTTGTTTAAGTACATGGCCTGGCAAAATATTTAAAACCACGGCAATCATAATTTTTTTTCCGTTATTGTGTCATGTGTATTTATGATACTGACTTGGAGTCTTTGATTCTATGCAGCCTAACAGCAAAGGATGAAGCATATTAAGTAAAGATGCAAGAATGTTAATTTCAAGACAGGTTTACAAAATGTTTTAAACATGAGCCGGAAATCCAAATTTTACTAAATAAATTTAAATATCTTAGAGTAAAGTATACCATTTTTAAGGATCGATTATAACAATTATAATAATATCGATAGTAATAATAGTACCACCCACAAATGGATAATTTTGCTTAAAACACACACCAGTGAAATCAGAGTGAGAAATTATGCGAGAAGCGTACTTTACCAAGTAGCCAGGGTTGATGGGGTTAACCATGATGCAGTTTGGGTCTAAAGCACCATTTTATCTAAAATTCTTAGCCTCTACACATTATGCATCTAGAGTCTATACCATTACACGCCTTTATAAACAACTTCAACTCATTAAAAAATACTGTGTTTCTAATTTCATGTGGCAAATAGTTCCACACATCAGCAAATTTTTAGCGTAATGATATATTTCCAAAATTAATTCTATTAAAATTTGGGAAGCAGAGATTAGCTCTGCCCCCTGAGTCTACAGAGTGCTTTATAGTGAAAGTGTCAGTCACATACTCTGGTGCCATAGCATGAATGACCATAAAAACTTCAATAGCCAATGCGATGGAATGTCAATCTCTTTAGTAATGGTTAATATGTTAAATCAAAATCCCTGTTCAAGTATCTCAATGCTCTCAATTGTAGTTTTTTTCAGGCATTTAATAGTCTGTTTCAGAGCATTAGCTCAATACTAGTGGGCAATATGCAAATTTGTTTTTATAACAGCATGTAAATCCAACAGATGAGAAAATTCTACTATATGCATTTAGCTATATGCATCTGTGTCCTTTTCTAAAGGCAGAGAGATATTTAGAGGAAATAGAATAAAAAAATGGTACAAGATGAAATAATACAATTTTTTTTATCACTTTTGACAGACAAGAGAGTATATTTACAGGCCTGAAGTTGGTTTATGATAGGTTATCCTCTTTTTTATACCCAATATTTACTTTTGCCATTTTCAAATCCTGTGGGGAATGGGAGGTTGGCAGGTTGTTCTTAACTACAGCTGTAAAACATGGTGGTAAAAGGTCAGTAGCTGGCTTAACACATTTATGGCCAACAAGAGCACAATCTACTGCCTTTTTTACACATAATTGCTCTCTCTTTAATGAATAGATGTATACTACACGGTAATACAGGTAAAGAAACTGGGATTTTTTACCCTGATAGAGTAACGCAACTCTCTGCCATACCACGTTTTTGGGGGCTAAGTGTATGCAACTGCCTACGATATTAACTCTTTTGAAGCATTTGGTCAGAGCTCCACGAAATGACAGAAAGAAATTTAATTAAATGTATGATTAACTTGTGCAAATAAATCTGCTTCACGTGTTTAGTGATTCCTTATCTTATTGCAGAACTTTAAACACCCTAAATATGATAGCAATGTAAACTACAAACCTTCCTTAGACGAGAGGATCATAGTACCATCACCGACTCTTGATCTGATGCAGCTCTCTGTGTCCTCATACCATATCTGATTCTTTAGAGGTTCCCGCCATTTAGGATATATGATGACCTCTGTTTCAGGTTCACTTTTCCCTTCCCTTACATCGAGAACGCCAGAGACACTGGAGCTCAAAATGAAGAAGTTTTTGGCTGGTCTGTAATTGAGTCATGAATTGTGTGGTTCATATAGTTCTGCATTATAATTTTCAAATTGTTTTGTTAAAATGAACTGAACATCATAGAAAACAAAATGTAAACATACTGAATTTTAGTTTCAGGAAAAGGTATGTTTGAAAAGAGTACCATTGGGGCCAGTAACTCATCGAGCACATAACATGGTGTAATCTATATTTAACATCATCGTCACAGCAGTAGGGATATAAGTGGTAGTTTAGGATTCTGATCTACAGTAGTAACCAGTACTCCTGTCAATAATGTTCCTCTCAACGCTGTTCAATTGGACTGAAACCGCCCAAATAAAACTATCTTTTTATTGCCTGGCTGGTTTTGGCACAATGTGCTTTGTGAACTTTCTCTTAGTAGACCAGCGAAGTTCTGAAAAGGGCTCAAAAAGGAATTTGACGGCTTTTTTTTTTGTTGAAAGCTGGCATGCATGCCATATCAATTTACCATAGGGTAAGGAATAACATGTGGGTGGATGGGACTCTAAATTTTGACTTTGAAGGTCATTTTAAGGTCAAATGGCCAAATAAGGTCCATTATAGCAAAAGTACCAGATTATTTTGCCACTGTAATTTTTACATCTTTGAAACACTACTTATAAGGAAACGCATATCCAGGATGCTGAAGATCATATTTAATATATAATAAATAGTCAAATGTTCAAGGTCAAAAGGTTAAATAAGATCACATAGGAGAAAAAAGTCGTTTTTCACTTACATTTGAACTTTGGGAAACACCACTTTTTAGAACGTTGGAATAGTAAACTCAGGATGTTAAGGAGTATGCTTTACACATGAAAAATTATGTAATCCTTAATTGACAATGAAAACGTAACATTTAACTCTTTCACTATCTTGTTTTAAGACTGAGACAAGTGATTTCCTCAGTGCATTTTTCATGTACAGACCGCCGATGAAAGCTGCTGACCAAAACAAGATTATAACTGAAACTTTCCTAAGTCGAGGCTTGGTAGAATTAATTGAGAGCTCTTTGAAGGAGGAATTATAATTTATCATAGTGAATCAAGGAAATACAAGTTAGATGTAGTAGCTCATGGCAATGAAAGAGTAAAATGTGTTTTGATTTAGTTTCACTACACTGCGTTGCTTCATAACCTTTGATTCCAGATAAAACTGTATGGCTTTGGATCATAAGAAATTAAGCTTGTAAAGGTAGGTTTTATAATTGTTTTCCGGTTTGTATGCAAATTTCAATGTAGCGATAATCAATAATTTTTGTAACAGGAGCTGCAAGACATTGGCCAGAAAAAGAGGTACTCTGCCAGTCCATATAATGTCTTGCAGTCTGAATTATAGAGGTGTCTGCATCACTCTTAGGACACTGAGCAAAAATTGAGCAGAAAAGTTTCTAATCAATGTCTTCAAATTCACATTTCTCTAGTTGTCTCGAATATCATATTGATATCAGGTGAAATTAGCTCAAAGTTTCAGCTAAATTATATTGCTGAAAATATATCAACCACCAGGATTGTAACAATCAATCACATTTCATTCATATGCGTGAGTGCACATTACGTTTTCGTCAAAACACTTGCACCTCAACGTTTTACACTTTGAATTGCATGTACAGGTGAATAACTCCATGCAAGTATCTGGTACTGCTGGTAGATTTGTCCAGACAACTTAAGCACACCCGAATCCTTCATCCAGCAAGAAGTATCAACAGGCGATCCAATGGCAATCTGCTCTTTGTCAGCTTGGAGTCATATCTTGGCTTGTTTATTTGCACTGACAAAGTGCAACTTGAGAGCATCACATGTTGGTGGTAGTCCCTCAAGAGCTTTAGTAGCTTTAGCAAATAGTGGTTCACACTGTGTGCTTCAGACTTGCCATAAAAATGACTCACAAAACTGTTCAGCCTGTTCAACAGATCCAGCATGCCCAATTCCACTGAGAAGTGCTGGCTGTTTAAGGAAAAGTTTCCAATAGGACTTTTTTCCATGGTCATTGAATGATAACGTCGTATCTGAGCCTGTGAATACATGGAAGCTGAACAGGTTGGCCTTGACTGGCTTTACAAGTTTTTCTGATATGGCATGAATAGGATAGCATTTTCAATTCTTAGCTGTCCCAGAGATCAGCCATATCTCACGTGCCTTTGCTGTCACAAAGTGCAGTAGCAGAATCATAACATCTGTGTTTGTGGACAAACTATCACTCTCTCATAGCCTTGGGTAACTGCTTCAGTGTCAGCCTCTTCGTGGTTTCCACTTAGGTTGAAAATATTTCATCTGGATGATCTTGCGTTTGTACTTGTTATGAAGCCACCTGCTGTTACCAGCTCATTCTGTTCCTGCAGATCCTTGCCTCTGGTTAAATTGATTTCAGACAAAAATTTCGCAAAATCAGCTTTGTTCTCTTCCATGGCCATGATGGCAATAAAATGGCTCTAAACCTGTGGAAGAGGACTTTTTCTTCCCTGTTCGTTTGGCTCTTGTAAGTCCTTTTATGGAGTCATTCCAAAGATATCTGTCAAACACAACATCAACTCTTGTTGTGTGTTCCCTGGAGTGCTGTGCCACAGATTTCATGAAGACGTTTGCATAATCACCAAATGTTTGGCAGTTACAAGGTTTACCAAGTGCTTGAATGAGTGCATGTCCATCAATTAAGACACATTATTTCATATCTGCTTCTGGAACCACTGATGTTATTCCCGTGTCAGTATGTTTAGTAAGTCTGCTTTTGGTGCAGAGTTCATTTCCTCTTCAGCTTTTGCCTAGGAAAGTGGTATGGGTGAAAGGTCATGCCGAAGAATCACTAGCATCTCCACTGGACAAGCTGCATCAAGCTGCATCTTGTTTCTTATCCCTTAAGGAATAGAACGAGCATAGATGCCTGCTTTTAACAAAGAATGCCGTCATAAGTCTAAAATCCTACATTGGCTGGCCTACTATTTGCTGTCATAGGTTGGAACTCTACAATATATGTTGCCAAATTCTCTTGAAACGTGATGAGAATAGCCCTTACGCGAGTCTGTGCCAAGCATGTTCAACAAGAGATGCATTTTTATTGCCATCTTCATTCTAAATTATCATCAACTGGAAGTGAGCTTATTGTTGACTTGCTGACAGTTTGCAATGAGGAGAGCACAAGAAAGGCAAAAGTATACCAACAAGTATGCAAAAAGCAGAATAAATGCAAAAATTTGTTCAAAAACCCAATGAATTATCAGTTCATTGACGACGTGCAATAAATGTTGGACAGAACTATGATACCAACGCATTGTCGACTGTCACTATTTATATGTTTGTGTGCAATTAGTTGCTATCAGGTATGCTTGGTTAAACATGCCTAAAAGTATGCATTCATAAATATTCATCACACCTTATTCATTTGTAATAGAGGAAGGGCGTTTTTATGACACCCTAGACTGGAAGATGAATGTTGATGTTTTGGAAATTCTTGAATTTATACCTTTTGCTGTATTGAAATTTACGAATATCAGTAAAGTTTCTCTGAACTATACTTGATAAGTACTTCATTGGCTGTGTTGTGAGCTATGTTCTCCAACTCATATTTATAATGAAAGTAGAGCATTCTCATAGTGTTTCAGATTTATAAATATCAGAAAAACCATCTAGGCCTACCTTCTTTTTTTGCCTTAACTCAGCTGAATGACGAGTCAGGAGAATAGAAAAGTGGCAGGGCTACCATGTCTTTTTTAATTTTGGTGCAAGTGATGAATTTTGGGGTTAAATGCTTATGGATATGTTTTGGAAAAATCTACAGTTAATAAAGAATATTTCAAAGGTTGAGAGGACCGATTAAAAAAATCAGTTAGCGTTTATAGGTGCTGCCTGTTTCAAGTCAGACGTAAAATTTATTTCTTCACATTGGTATTGTAATATGCACGTTGATATATTGGGAATCATTGAATCTGTGCCTTTTGCTGTATTTAGCTTTGCTCTCATTCTTGAGTTGAAATTTATGTGTATGGGTAAAGCTTTGTGAACTATATGGTGAGTTCACTATATAAACCAATTGGAATAAAATGCATCAATTTTGGGAGTAATAAGTCGCAAAATCTTTTGAAAGGAAGACAGAAGTCCCATTATATATTATATTTTGGGGAGGTTCTAAGTTCGTATTATACTTGTGAGAAGTGATTAAATCAAATGAAAAGTACCCAGTTTTGTTATTTTTTTAACAAAGCTCAAGGTTTAGTTTACAAACCCCCTGTTTTGCAAAAAGACTTTGGGTTTTGTAACACTGTGAAATAAAAGACCGAAACCCATGGTTTTGCAATCACCAAAGCCCAGGGGTTTGTATTCTACAAAACCCTGGGTTTATGTAAGTTTTGAAGCAACAGAGCAAAACCGTGGGTTTTGTGACATCACAAATCCCGGGGTTTTGAAAAAGTGTAATACCCAGGGTTTTGTGAATAAACCAATCATGGAAGCTGTTGCTTGGTAGGCCTAGGCTACTCAAGTTAGGGATGGCACTAAACTGGAAGTGGCTCCGTTTGTGTGATCATCAACATCATTATATTGGTTACCGTGTTATAGTGTAAAAGTAAGTTCTATATGCCTAAATGAAGATATATGTATTAAAGAATGTCTTATGTGTACTGTGTGAATGGACTATTCACTGAATGCATGTAATGTCTTGAGATCTTTAATTTGTTTGCAAGTGCCTACAGCTGTGCCCACGTAACAAATTAGACTGACAACAAAGAAGGTAATGTGTAAAAGGGGAAAGAACATCCGTTTAAAACAAATTTCAACAAACGTCCAAGTTTTTAAGGCCGAAATAAATAATATATGTGTGGCTCCGGTATCCTGACAGACCCTACTAAAAGGCCCAACCCTAAAATTAATGATACAAAAGAAAAGTACTTTCAAGCTGCCCTTCCCTAATAAACATTGATCGATCATGGCTGAAAGATTTTATTGAGCAAGTGCCCATTCTGTGCCTTTATTTTGCGGTAAAAGTAACTCAAACACAGCATTTTTACCAGCTTGTCGGAAGGGATAACTTGGGCTGAGGAAAGAGCATAGCTGCATAGCAACAGTTGTTTGGTGAAACAGCACATCCCTGGCTGTTCGGTGATCGGTACCGTAATATTTTGCAAGGTTCCAGGTGTCTGTTCCATGTGAGCACAATTTTGAACATTGTGCAATGCATTGATTGTGGGACAGTCACACAACAGTACATTTGATTTGGATATCAAAGTGAATCGCAGCCACAGCATATATCATATCATTATTGATGCTCTGAAACATTTGCAAAATATATAACAACAATCAATGTTTATTTGGGTGTTGCTTATTCAGAACACACATTTTCGCAAAATGTTTTTGAAATTGTGTATGCTTACACAACAACTGTTTGGAAACCAGACTCTTAAAGAAAAAATTGGATGAAATGTTTTGCGGCATTCCTTTCAAACAGAAAAATTATTGATTCATTGAACATTCAGTCCCTTTTCAAATTAAGATTTGTTTGTGACATGATTCCCAAGGAATGCAAAATAAAAGATCCCCCCATTATTTTCTATAAATATGGCAACAATATTGGACAAAGTATCATGAATTACTAGCAATTTCTGGCTTCAGTTACTCTTAAATATTAAAGCGAATCAAAATTGTGATTGTTTGTCTAACAGTAAGTATTCTAATTTATTTAATGCATACCACAAACATGTATTTACAGGTAATTTGGATCTAATACAAAAAAAATTCAGTTTTAAAAGAGTTGATGAAAAAGGTACAAAATTTTGGATATGTTCCAAGTTGAACATTGACAGTATTTTTCAGGATACATGTGGTGCATTTGATTCCTAATGTATGAAATGGGCAAAGAAAGAAAAAAAAATGAAATTTGAAGGATGGTATCAAACTTGTAGGGAGTCTTATGAAATGGGAACTAAGAATTTCAATACGGTTAATCTAAAACAGCCCAAAGTTTCAAAAGCAGTCAAAGAACTATAAGAAAGGTTTGTATCACTAACATTAATAAGGCAGGTAACAATTTTGGAATCATCTGCAAAACATATTATCTGGATGTTTTGAAAAAATGAACTTGGTATAAACAATATTTCAGACGTAAGAGGAAATATACATATAAATTATACAAACAATCTATTGATAATTTGATAGATAGACGTAAAGATGAGATAGAAAGGAATTTTAATATCAAAATTTCTGAAGAGGATTTCTCTATTTGATACAAAGAAAAACCTTAACAAACCTAGTTCTGTAAGCCCATGTACCGGTTGAACATTACCAAGTCCGATATTCTAAGGGCAACGTCATAATCCGTACCATTCATTAAAAAACGGCATAGTTCTAAATCATTATAGCAAATTAGTCTGTGAAAGGAACAAATCATATTCATAAAATTTGAAATTTAGAAGAAAGTTTAAGGCTTTATTCCACTTGTTATGGATACCCAAACTACATAAAAGCCCTTTAAACTCTAGATTCATAGCTGGTGTCTCAAAATGTGCAACAAAAAAATTATCAAAGGAAGTTTCATTATGTTTGACTACAAATAGGAATCATTTCCGTAAATACTGTGATGCAATTTCTAGAAACTGTGAAATAAATTGTTTTTGGAGTATTGGCAATTCTACCAAATTTGTAGCTAAAATGAAAGATGTGAAAGCATGAAATATAAAACGTTTTGATTTTTCTTCACTGTACACAAATCTACCCAAAGATAAAGTCAAAAATTCTTTTTCAGAATTAATAAGCAAAATGTTTTAAGATAATGGTAAACCATACATGAATATTAATTTATATACAAAAAAAGAAAATTGGTCACGCAATACATATTCAAAAAGTAATGACATATCTTTCACTGTTCAAACTTTGATAGATGCTATGACATTTCTTTTGGATAATACCTTTGTTCAATGCCGAACATTGGTTTTTAAACAAATAAAAGGCATTCCAATGCGCGACAACTGCCCCCCCCCCATTACTGGCAGATTGATATTCAACCTGGCTTGTATTTACGTATATGGATACAGTGATGAAAAAGGACTTTCAAATGGCTACATAATTTGAAACAACGCAAGATATATGTTTGTTTCAGAGATATGTTTCTTGACTTGGATACTCAGGTCACTAATGACAGGTTTTGTATTAAAGCCTATCCGGAGAGATCATGATCAGTTTAACTCTGAGGTAGTTAAAATTCCTTTCCTAGCCAGTAATATTTTAAAACTATTGAATATAATACGTTTTTGTCACACATTTTGACATTTGGTCGTATTTGTCCTAAATTTCAGGAAAACGCATCTAGAACCAAATTTATTTACAATAAACTTGAGTCAAGAGGATTCAAAGATGTAATTTTGATCAAATATTTCCACAAATTTTGCTGTAAATATCCAGAGATGGTTAGAAAGTTTTGCTTCAATAATTTTAGAGATTTTAGACTTGCCTGTTTTGCTACTTAATTTTATCTTTGGGCATCATTCTGTTTAATATTCACCTTTCAGACATTTTAGGCTATCTTGTTTTCTGGGAGGTTAAAACCACAGGCGATACTAGTAGCAAGCAGCGGCCTGCGACAGTTACAAGCTTGCCTATTTGTACTTGATATATGGGTAAGAAATATTATATTTTGATTGCATTCTCTTGACTTCAATACTAATGACTTCATTCTTTTCTAACTTGCCTTGTAGATTTTGCTGTTCATATCCAAAGATTATTAGAAAGTTTGGCAACAATAATTTTACAGTATTTGGATTTGCCTGTTTTGCAACTTAATTTTATCTTCTGACATCATTCTGTTTTCATATTCACTTTCAGACATCTGAGGGTTACTTGTTTTCCGTCATGTTAACAAAAGGGGGCCATTTGTACCAAGCAGCACCCGACGACAGTTACAAGTCTAATTGTACTTAGAATTGTGTCAAGAAAAATTATGTTTTAATAACATCTTTTTGTCATACATAATGACCAATGACTTACATTCATTTACGAAATGCCTAAATGCACATTTACTCAATATTAAAAGGTAACTCAACATTGACAGTATTTTCTCAAATGTCACAAACCTGACACGTTACATTGGATGAAATTGACTCAGGGTTGGCAGTGAAATAGAGCTCAATAGTTTGAGACTTTCAAAGTGAGGAGAAGGTGTCATCATGGGGTTTGTTTTACATTTCTGGAGCAGGATGTTCATTGTTGCAGTACTAGTTAGGATTTCTCTTGGTTTGTACAGGAGGGTAGCTGCAACTATTTATTTTACAATCACTGGGACTGAGTATAATGCCCCAGTTTGTTTCTACTTCAGTTATACACTGACAGGTTTTTTTTTAACCAGGATTAAATATCCAGCTAGAAAGGGTACATACTGGTTTAGGGCAAAGTTAAACTGTTCTTATCTGAACCTGTACTATACAAATTAAGCAATTATGTTTTGTTTGAAAGATTTTCTTCTTTCATAATGAAGCTCTGCATTTATAAGCAAAACTTTACATATTTAGCTAATTCAACATCTACCACGTTCATATTTATTCATAATTATGTGGGTTGCCTTTGATGAAAATTTAGCTTAAACTCGGAGCTGGTACTCAGAGGGACATGTACAGGTATAGGCTCCAAAACATGTTTTGAGTAGTTACCCACTGAAGACTCTTTAATTTATTTGGGCTATTACAGCCTATATCAAAATTCTACAGATGAACATGTACAGAAGCTACTGTGGCCACATGCATTGCGTGTAAGACTCTAGAGAAAGAGGTGACCTGATCAACTCTAACCAAAGACTTCCTTTATTGTTAATTAAGTGCGAATTTCGGACTTGAAATTACTCATTGTTGTATTTGTCTAAGTTTAATTGTCCTAAAAACAATACTGTGACGTCAGAAAATGTTTAAATTGGTTTCAGTTGTGTTGTGCTTATGTATCAACATGGTATTGCCATGTTCCCAAACTGACCTAGCCATATGGGTACACTAAACATAGCACAGAGCACTCAGCAGTCCTCGAAAAGATGCAAGGCCATCCTGTGTGATTAGCAGTGCCCATGAACAAAAATATGTAAAATTTTAGTGAGCACTAGGAAATGGTAGTCTGTATGGGGGGAAATTGTTCCCTGAAACAAATAGTATTTGGTCTGCTTTGACAGAAATTTAAAATGGCTGCCACAGGGACATGCTGTCAGAGACGGGATTTTTACCCACGATTTTTACCCTTGCAAAGCTCCTGGGGAAGAGCTAAAATAGTATGTTTCAGAAAATGCAATAACTCTGAAAGGTGTGAATGAAGGTGGAGACAAAGAGCTATCTAGTAGGTCAGAAGCATTTTTCTCCGCTAACCTTGCAAGCCTAGAAAATCAGTGTTAATCTATTAAATTCCTAAAAACTCGTATACTGTTTACATATCACTTGTTTTCTTTCGTAGTACCTAAAATATGGGCTCCTAAAGTACACACAGTGATAAAAATTACGATGTTTAAATCGCAAATCGATGAAAGTTTTCTGAAATCCGTCATCTTGGCATGATTGACAGCATGAAAGCCGTTTTGCGAGTGGTTGGTGTATCCATATGACCTATTTTGCAGTAAATTACAAAACCATGAGTTTTTTGTTACGTCACAAATCCCAGGGTTTTGCAAATTTTTGACAACCGTAGGATTTGTGATGTCACAAAAACTCTGGGTTTTGTGAATTATTGAACAAAGCAACTGCCAAACCCAGGGTTTTCACAACAAATCTCACAGTTTTGCAAGTTATCAAGATGACTAAAGCATTATGCAGAACACTTAGTTTTGTGATGCCACAAAATCCTGGGTTTTACAAATTATTGGACAAAACAACTGCAAACCCCAGGGTTATTATGACAAAACTCATGGGTGTAGAACAAAACCGTGATTTTTTGTGAAAAGATTGCACTACAAAGCAAAACCCCGGGTTTGTTCCCAAAACCATAGTGTTGTGTACAAATCCCTGGATTTTGATACAAAGTCTTGCATTTTGCGAAGAAAATATAAGGCTTGGTGTAAAAAAAACCATTGGTTTTATGCATATTATTGAACAAAATTAAAAAAAAAATGATAGTTGTTTAGATATCATGGGTAGTTTACAAATTCCTGGGATTTGCAAGCAAAACCCAGGGTTTTGATACAAACACATGGTTATACATACAATATCCTGGGTTTTGTTTAAAAACTATGAGTTTCACATTTGTTTTACCTGAGAACCATGAACACAAACCCCAGACACTTGGACCATATATGTCTGTACAAAATGAGTAACATTCTTTTTTACGTTTAGTCATATCTATGCACTAGGCACGTGATAAAACTAAAATGGACGCAAATGGAGCTAATTGCTCCCTGGGCACTGGTCAAAATCGCAGTATTAAATATCATCTGGGATGCATATATGTATGTTTGTATGTAAGTACGTACGATGGTACATACATACATACCTGCATACATCCATCCATCCATCCATCCATCCATCCATCCATCCATACATACATACATACATACATACATACATACATACATACATACATACATACATACATACTTGTGTACCAACTGCCAGTACAGTTGCGCAATATTACTTCTCTTGTTACGACATCGAAGTTGTTGCCCAGGTTCTGTGTTAAGTTGGGCATCTACAAAGAGTATTACCATTGTTATCATCTTCATCACTGTCACCATCCTCGTTGTTACTTCCTTTGTCAGTTTCTTTTCAAATGCTTTAAATGCCAATATATTTTTAAATAACACGTTTTATGTTAACTCAATAATGTGCAAAAGAGGTGTATATTCATATTAACACACATATTATAATATTCTACAATGGTGTATGGACACTTATTTTAACAATATGGATGATTTTATTGGACATAATAAGCTGGGCATTAATAAGCACTGATACAAGTCCGGCTTTTTTTCCCACTGTATATAAATTTTCCTACATGTTTTTTAGTTTAGAAGTTAAAATCCAGTAACCACACTCGTGATTTCTAAGTTTGACATTTTTTGTCATTTGAAAATCGGTAGAGCTGAGTGAAAACAGAAACGTTGTCTGTTGCTGACTTTTGCCAGTTTAATTTTAACACTGGCTTGTTTTGACCATTGTGTCTTGATCCATGGTCATGCAAAAGCCATTTATAAAATGATCAGATGTGTGGATTCTTGTACAATTAAATACATTACATTCTGATGAAGCTTAAATGAACAAAGTATTATATTGTAAAAGTCATTTTCAAAAATATTTTATTTTATTCAGTTTTCAGTGGTCATGGGTGTGTAAAATTTTCACAATGTGGTCTCTTTAAAGAACACAAGACAAGCTACACACATTATGGATATACATATATATATATATATATATATATATATATATATATATATTTATATACATGTTTTCCCACAATCTAAGGCTGTACATGGTGAAAAGGTCTAAATGTACTGTTCAATGATTCCGTTTACAAACATGATCTAGCACTGAAATAAAATAATGGGTATATCAAACAATTCATTTTTCTATAGTAAAAACAATTTCTGATGACTGAAGTGATCTTATAAAAATGATTCATACTCACTGCATTCGGTGCCTCTGATCTCCAAATTATTAGTTTCGGTCATAATTAAACTAAAAAGGAAATGAAAGTCCACAATAACTGGAAGAATTAAAACACACACACACGCAAAAAGACATCAAATACTGGAGGATATAGGACTAAAACATGCCTATGTTAAACAGTATTGAGGCCCCTGGTCATATGCACAATCACATTCAAATACTTGAATGATTTTTGGACAGTCATAGGTGCAGTTATTATTATCCAGTATGCATAAAACCATTCTTAACCAGTATGCATAAAATGTAGCTTTGGAAAGCTGTGCGAAAAAATATCTTATCATAGACTAACAATGTATACAACATGGACTTCTTTTCGATGGAATATGTTTATATACGTATAGAAAAAGTTGAAGGATATATCAAGGAAGTAGTTGGATATGTTGTTTTGTTTGATTTCGTTTTGTTTGTTTTTTTGCCAGAAGAGAATGATGAAGTAAAGCATCATTGCTTGTTCATTTAATTTCCACACCGAATCATGTCATTTACAACAAAATCAGATGTTCAACACAAGACAAATATGGTGAACTGTTGATAAATTTTTCTTATTGTTACATAATGACCCAGTCAAATAAGCCTATATCCCATGCATAGTTTGCTGTTCAGAAGATTATCTATTCTGTGGGAGCCAGATTTAAGTGGCGCCAATTTATTTCTGTTTCTCAAATATTTCGGGAAAGTATGATGTTCATCTGTCTTTGGCTATGAAACTATCCATTTAGACATATTCAAATGTTATGCTATAAAATGCTTCTTCCGGATCTCTTTTTATTTGTGGCAGAAGCAATGAAATTGGGGTTTTGAGTGCCTAGGCCTATACATTTTGGAAACACTATAGTCTGTTGTTAATCAAAAATATTTCAAAGGTTGAGAGGACCGGTCTAAAACCACCAGTAGTCTTTTATGGTTGACTGCCTCTCTCAAGTTAGAAGTGAAATTTGTTTCTTCATATTGGTATTGGAAGAGGAATGTTGATGCTTTGGTAACTCTAAAATCTCATTGCTGTCATTGTTGGGTTTGAAATTTATGAATATGGGTCATGTTTTTCTGTACAATTCAAATGGTTCTCTCCTAATATTACCCGGACCAAATATATTACCCGCTGTCAATATACCAAAAATGTCTCTTTTGCAGGCATTGAGATCAGTTGGAGCCCAACATATTGATTTGCATCCTGACTGTGTTTATTTGCACTCGAGACGAAGCAAAGGGTGCCACTGTGCACAACAAAGATGCAAATCAAAGCCAAGGGTTGCAAAATGTCCCTAAAGGCTGTAACAACGAACATTATAGTTGTTTTTATTACTATGTATGTATAGGCCTACCTCAATGAAAGTGCCTTACAAACAATACTAGCACCACTGCCTCGTCTAACACTGGGAATTGCCGTGTGTTTTACCTGAGGTACAAAGGTAGGGTTTTAGTATGGTGTTCCTGCTTCACCTTTTCAGTAAACAGGTGCTCACACTTTTCATGGATGCTATAGCAGATTGCAGCCTACAAACTTTCATTTCTGCCTGCATACACTATCCTTAGGCTAGTCCTTCAGAAGATTAATATACAAACATGGATATCAGTGTCATCTTAATAGAAGCACTGTATTGAATACAAAGAATTAACACTGCCCTGCCTAACAGGGGAGAATGTTGTCTTCAGTTAGTTTTGAAAATGTTGATAAGTCTATTAGGTTACAGACCAACTGTGATTGGCAAGTTGCGCACCCCAACGGAGGTAGTCCATAATTGTAAAAATACTCTTTTTTCAGCATAAAGTAGCTTCTGTTTCAATTAAGTCAGCTACGTCAGGTTTGCTGCAACATAGAGCGGCTTTATTGGTGGTCATATAGGTGCACTGTTTTCCTAGCCAGGTGGGAACTTTATGGTGTGTAAGGACAATGATGTAACTCAGGCCAGAGCACTGTTCATGCACCTGTGTAAAGCTGAATTCCAGATGTTGTTTCGTATTTCAACTATCACCAATGAACGAGTTGGGAATTATATGACATAAATCCATCCGTGTTTTTGTTTGACATTTTAATCTGTTAAATGCTGTTGACGAAATTTTAAAATACCAAATTGCTGCTTTTGTAGATTAAAAATGCTAATATAAAAAGCAGAAGAATTTATAACTATGGTAAGTTGCCTATACTGTTCATTATTATTAATATTTTAGGACTGTCTGCAAAGTAATACTGTAAACGTGGTCATAAATGAAAGTTTGCAGGCTGCTTTATAGTGCCCACGAGAGATGTGGCCACCATTTTATGGAAAAAGTGAGCTGTGGAACCATTTTAAAAACCAAGTTTCGTACATCCAGTACATCAAAATATCAGCTTTCTTGATATTAACCTTAAAATCTGAAAAAAAATCAGTTTTTATAACAAAAAACAGGAAAATTATACAATTGCATCCAATCAATTATTTTCTGTCCAACGTGAATACGATACACAATGGGCTTTGATGCAAACATATATTCACTTGCCTGAATGTCCTGGCCTTACGATGAGAGATCAAATTACCATGCTCCACCCCTGACGTTTAACCCAAATTTTGAATATTAAGCTAAAATTTTATTAATTTTTCGGTGAAATTGGTGATTTTTAGCTGAGCTGACTTGTCATTCAGCTGGGCTTATATTATGATTAGCCATCCGTTTATAGATGATGAATTGTTTTGGAGGGTCTTTAACTAGACTGCTCCTTGCAGTTGATCCACTATAACAGTAATTTATTCACTCTACTAATCTTATTACCAATAATGGTACAGATAAGAAGCCAACAAACTACAGAAGCATCCTCTGAGCAGCTCTGTAGGGGTGTAGCCTCCCCTGGGGTTACACAAGCTGACCCTAGGAGACTTCATGTGCCTCACCAGGCTAAAGCTGAAATGGAGGGAACAAAAAAGGATTTTGGAGATATCTGGGACCTTCTACTGGGGACTATGGGGTTGAAATGGTTCAAGCTTGCCAGAAACCTAACCTGAGCTTTGCACAAAATTCATGAAAATGAATAAAAATGTTACAAGTGCTGTTACACATAGAACTTACCGAAGAAAAAATTACAAAAAGAAGGAAAAACTTACATGCAATACAGATAACTTGGTTTATCTGATTACCTGTGATAACTGCTCTAGTCAATATGTTGGTGAACCCAACCAAAAATTGAACGAAAGGTTCAATGACTATAGAAATAGAATAAGACACCCTAACAAAGGATCCAATTCTACGATTCGGGTGGATCCCTTCACTAGTGGACTTTGCAAGGACAAAACATTTAAAGTCCAATTTATTAAAACTATAAAACAACTTTTTTCCCTTCCTGGGCTTAGTTACACCATTTTTTGAATCCTGGTGCTGCTACAATTTGAAAATTTTAACAAGATTGCGACAAGCTGCTGACCTGTAGCCTTGCACAATTCTTTGGGAAGGTATAGAGACTCTTGTGAACTTTTTTGTGACCTTTTGTTGAAATGAGGATCTATGGAGTGATACCATATACAACTTTCTTGGTTGCCCTGCTGGTCACATATTACATAATACATAATCAAGTGCAAGTACAAGTGCTCCTGCTAACCAGTCAGCCATAGCCAAGATGGCAGCCCCCATGGGTAAACAAACAGGGTCATAACAGTTCTGACCAGGCTTGGAGAGTGATACAGCAAGCCCTCCCTCTCACTGCAACTAAATGGCACCAAGCACATGCAGTGATCCAAGTGCGCTTATTCTTGATTCTACTGAGTTTAACACACATGCAGCCATACTTTATAGGCCTTTTTGCCACAGTTGTTTCTTGTACCATTATTATACTGCGAGGATTGTAGATCATAGTTTTCCTATACACCCTTCGTCTCTTCACTGTACTGGTCTTTCTACATGCAAGGACGGCCCATAAGTACCCAAAGGAGGACTATCAGGGACTATTGGACTCAGTAGGTACTGCGTTAACATCTTGCCATGAGCAGCTAGCGACAAATTATGGCATAGAGAGACTCCATAGTACTTTTGTCTCAAGTCAACATGCTGCAACCGATGCTCAAATGTGCCAACTAGAGCATCACAAATCTCATCCCCAAATGCACAGCCAACCTCCCTTCACCTCCTGCTGCTATTGTGTATTAGTGGCGATGTACACCAAAACCCCAGGCCTGTGTACAAGTGCCCATGTACAACCTGCAAGAAACCTGTGAAAAGTAATCAAATGGGTATTTGCTGTGATATGTGTGATAGGTGGTCCCACATAACGTGTATAAATATGAGTATGGACGAATACAACAGACCCCAGATTGTCCTGAGCCATGGTTTTGCCAAATCTGCTGCCTGTCTGACTTGAGTGACTCTTTTTTTAACAGCAGTGTGGACATCGATCTTGATTTGTCAATTTCACGCGATAATGAACCTTGTGATTATGAACATGTTGCGCAGGATGATGAAGGTCAACCCGCGAGTAGTCACGTGCTTGATGGTATTAATTGTTCAAAGGGTATCCGGTTTGGCCACGTTAATATTCGAAGTCTTTTTCCCAAAATTGATCAACTGCGTTTAATGCTTGTCTCTAAAGCTTTAGATATTTTAGTTGTGTCCGAGACATGGCTTAATGACACTTATTCTGATGAGGAGCTTCTGATCCCAGGTTACCATATGAAGAGACAGGACCGTACCCTCAAGAGAGGGGGTGGACTCTGCATCTGCCTAAGTGACAGTTTCTCATACACAAGAATCAATACTCAGTCCACTACTTCTCTGGAAACACTTTGGCTAAAATTTAAACTTCCTAAAACAAAGCCTATCCTTGCAGGAGGGCTATACAGACCACCTAATATTTCCTTGCCTCAAAGCATTCAGGACCTTGAACAACAACATAGATGCTATATGTCGTGATGACTGTGAGACTATTATACTTGGTGACATTAATAATAACTATCATGGTTCAAAGGATAACTCTATTAAGAGACTGGAACATTATAGGCATTTTTCTCTGCTCATTCATGACCCAACACGGGTCACTGAACATTCCTCGAGTACCATTGACCTGATTTTTACCAATAGACCTCAAATGGCTCTGAAATCGGGGGTGGTTCATTGTGGCCTAAGTGATCATAGTTTAGTTTATTTTTCAAGGAAAGGTTTTCGACCTAAAGGTAAAATCAAAATTATTAAAGCAAGGACGCACCGGGATTTCAACTTGGATACATTTCAGGACGAAATTGGCAGTGCAGATGGGACTGATGTTTTGGATGAAGATGATCCGTCTTTGGCGTGGAGTAGATTCAGAGATATTTTACTACCAATATGTGAGTCACATGCTCCTCATACATACATCAAAGTGAGGGACAATGAACCGCCTTGGGTAACAGACGAGTCAAGGTCATTATGCTATGATCGTGATTTTTTCAGATCTAAAGCAGAGAACTCTGGTACTCTTGCTGACTGGGCCAAAGCAAAGAGAATTCGAAACAGAGTCACAAATTTAGTTGCTAAACTAAAGAAAGATTTTGTTGAGGATTCTATTATGCAAAATTCAAATAATTCTAAGGAAGTTTTGAGATCTTTGAAGAAAATAATCCCATCCAAATCTACTTCTGGCCCAACAAAACTTACTGTGAAACTGAAATCCCTGATACTGGCAGAATGGCAAATATTTTTAATGACTTTTTTGCAAGCATCGGTGAAAACTTGGCCAGTAAGATGCCAGACTCTGCATATAAGAATCCATAAAAGAAGACCCAGGCTGTCTTTCACTTTACTCCGGTGACTACTGAATATGTATGCTCTCAGTTTCTGCATTTGCCTAATGGTAAGGCTACCGGCCTTGACCAACTCAGTACCAGATTGTTAAAAGCTGGAGTGGTTACCTTTTTAACACCACTTGCTCATATTTTGAATCGTTCACTTTTTACTGGCACTGTACCGGAGGGATGGAAGACAGCTAGGGTCACGCCAATTTACAAGGATGGCCGTAAAGCTGACACCAATAACTATAGACCTATATCGGTATTACCAGTCATGCTGAAAGTTTTGGAGCGTGCCATACATCACCAATTATACTCCTTTCTTACTCTTAATAATCTTCTGACCCCTGTTCAATGAGGCTTCAGAAAAGCCCAATCTACATTAACAGCTCTGACTCATTTCCTTGACTCTGTTCGTACTGACATAGACAATGGGAACTTCTTCAGTGTACTGTTTTTAGATCTAAAGAAGGCCTTCGACATCGTGGACCACCAAATTCTGCTTCAGAAGCTGGGGGTGTATTGTGTCGAGGGCAGGGAACTTAGCTGGTTCAAATCATATCTCACTGATAGAACTCAAAAAAACCGTGGTAGATGGCTGCTTGTCTGAGGCAAGAGCCATATCAGCTACGGTGTCCCTCAGTGGTCTGTAATTGGACCTCTACTTTTCATTCTATATATAAATGATCTACCTGATTGCATCCAATTTTCCAATATCCTATTGTATGCCGATGACACAGTGTTACATGTCTCCGCAAAAGACATAAACACATTGAAATGACCTTGAATTCTGAACTTGAAAATGTATCTGATTGGTTCAAGGCCAAGAAATTAACTTTAAACACCAAAAAACCAAGTCCATGCTTTTGGCACATCCAGCAGCCTTAAGATGTGCCCACTACCAGATATTCATATTGACATTGCTGCTATTGAGCAGGTTGATTGTTTCAAGTACTTTGGGGGGTGATGATGGACCATACTTTGTCTTTCTCCAAACATATTGAACATATTGCCACGAAAGTAAACTGCAGAATTGTCATGTTGGAAAGAGCAAGCAAATATCTACCTGAATATCTTCTTTTGACTCTGTACATGTCACTTGCTCTTCCCTACATGGACTACTGTGATACTGTATGGGACTCCTGTTCTTGCCAATAAAAAAACAGACTTCAAATTCTTCAGAAACGTGCTTTAAGGATAATAAACAAATCAAATAGATATACACCAATTTCGGAACTTCATAACTTCTCCAATATTTTAACACTACAACAAAGAAGAAATCTGCATAGTCATGTCTTCATGTACAAGGCTACGCATAACCTCATGCCCGAATACATCACATCAGAAGTCCATAAAGTATCGAAAATACACTCTCATAATACTCGGTCTTCATTCAACAATTCATCACATGTGCAACCCTCCCGACTTAATATTGGCAAGGGCAGGATGACTTACAGAGGCACAATTGCCTGGAATTCCATCCCCTTGAGGTAAGGAATGCCCCTTCACTTTCATGTTTTAAGGCCTGGGTGGCTCCAGATCATAACCTGCTACCACAATAATTTTGTGTTGGGGGGATGTGGTCTGATGGCCGGAGTTTGTGCTCCAGTTTATCATGCCATAGTCCTACATTAATATTTGAAGCCCCCCCCTCCCCTTCCCACTGAATGTTCCATTTGCTTTTACTCTATCTACGTTATGTCTATAAGACTATGTTATCTATGTTGATATAAGTTTTAGATTGTGATATTCTTTTATTATATTATATATTGTATTCAGTTAACCTATATTTTTAATGTATAGAGAGTTATATTTTTATAAATGTCATCGCTTCATCATCATATGTATCCATCTTATCATCCAGGGCCTGGCGGAAGATCAGAGCTTTTTGCACTGAGCCAGGTACCCTGGTTAAAGAATAAAGTCTATCTATCTATAAAATACTCAAATGGAAAGATGAATAAGAAAAAAGCAAGATTGCGACAGAACGTAGAAATATTTTGGATTAAAGTAGTAAATCCCTATGGGTTGAATGATCAATATGATTAGAACATTGATCAAAGAGTAGGGAATGATAATGTGTATGACATACTCAACAAAAGAAAGAAAAAGAAGAACAAACATCAGAGTAAACACAGAACACATAAAGAATCTCTTACAGCTCAATATGTATTCAAGGTACTTCAAGAAACTGGAATGAAAGAAACTACATACTACATCAATAAAACCTTACCATAAATGAAGAAAAAAATCTGAAGCAATTGGAACAGTTACTTCTGGGTCATGAAGTAACAAATGACAGCAACCTAACAGATAGGATTGGCAGTTTGATACAAGACATGATACAACATAAATTGAAGCTAAAGAAAGAACAAACATGGAACAGTAAGAAGAAAAAGAAACACATAAATCGTGATAATACACTAAGAAAATCCAGCTATAGAATACATAAATCTACAAAGCATTTTTAGACTTCAGGAAGTTGAAAATTCAGTCAGCAACAATGATGATGAGGATTTCACTGTTGCTTATACATATACTTCTGGTATTCGTAATAAGGTCTTCAACTACAATCGAATAATGGATGAAGTAGACTTAGATAGCTGGAACTTGCGAATATGACCCTACTGTCAAGACGTATATGGATAAGGACCACAAACATGTAGTCACGGATGATTTAAGTATCATTCAAAACAACAACAACAAAAATTGAGACATTTGTTTCAAAGAGGACCAAACTATTGAGAAAGACTTAACATCAACTTCACAAAGGCAAAAAAGGAGATTTAAAGACGACTCAACTGTTTCATTAAGAAACATAGTAATAAGAAAGGAATCTGTAACAAGGCATTTGATGAATGGAAAGATAAAATTATGGAAAAAGTGGGGAAAAAAATTAAATACCTCTTCATAAGTAGAGACAGATTAAACAAGTGCTGCAAGAGTCACATTGTAGTCAGGAATTGCAAGACCTGCATGACAAGTTTGTCATTACACCTGTTGACAAAGCTAGCAATAACATTGCACTAACTTGTAAATTATACTACATTAATGCAATACTGAGTGAATTAAATAATCAAAGTTATCAACAGGCAGGAACCTCTGATACTGTTATCAAGGACCAAGTGGATACAAACAACAAGTTGAAATGCATTGTCTCAAATGGGGACAAGAAATTACCAACTATATATGCAATTGTCACCATGCATAAAAACCCTGTTAAGTTCAGATTCATTAATGCAGCAAAGAAATGTGTTTCGAAACAAGATGCCAAACGACTCACTAAAGTTCTCAAACTTGTCAATATTCACATACTAACTACTGCAAAAAGTGAAAATGTACACGGGAATGAATAGATTGTGGATTACAGATAGCACAAGTGATATTTTACCAGACATTGACAAAATCAACAATAAGAATGGTGCCAAATCAATTCATACCTTTGAGTTCTCAACATTTTATGCAAATATAAACTTGACAGACCTAAATAAGGTGTTAATTCCAATGCTGGATAAAGTGTTCAAAGGTGGCATATGTCAGCATATTAAAATATCTGATGTTGAGGCTAAATTTGATAAAGGTAAGAGCAAAGGAATATCTTACACTAAGCAAGAGTGTGCTCAAATGACAGAATACATTATCAACAATGCATACTTTTGCTTTGGAACCAGAGTCTATCAACAAATAGTGGGCATACCAATAAGAACAGATCCAGCCCCATATATTGGCAACCTTTATTAATATTTTCATGAATCAACATGGATGGAAGATTTGGCAAAAACTAACTTTACAGCTGCAAGAAGATCATATTCGCACAAAAGAAGATTTATAGATGACCTGTGTGCTTTAAACAGTGGAGATGAAATAAAGGGAAACTGGAAAAAACATACTTCCCAAAGAACTAATATAAAATCTGGAAAATTAATGTGATACAAAAGCTACTTTCTTTGATCTGGTTATGGAAATAAAGAAGAACCACTATATAACAAAACTATTCGACAAGAGAGACCAGCACAAATTTACTATTATCGCCTACCCTGATCTGACAGGAAACATTCCAGAGAAAAAAGCATTTGGAATTTATATTGGACAAGTGATACGTATTGCTAGAAATACCGCGCTTTTTAGCAATTTTGTCAATAGAGTCAGAACTTTGTTGCAAAAAGTACAAAACAAAGGTTATAATAAACAACTACACAAAACTCTGTTGTAATGTTTCCAGAGATATGGCCAAATACCTAATAAAAACAACACCAACTAAAGAACATTTATCAAATTGTGTCAAGATTGAGCTTGAAATGACAAAGTGTAGTCCTCAAAGTGTTAAGAGTGGTAAGAGGGAAAGTGCTCAGGGTAAAGTTTACTAAATCCACATAGAAAATTCTCTGTAGTTCTGCTTAAGTCGGAAAACCATGATCATACTCACTTTTTGCAGGATTTCTTTCTTTTCAGGCTTCATCCAGTATAGTGGTGGAGGTGGCTTCCAGCTAATACCTTAGTACACTTTACTTCATAACCCCTTTGGTCAATTTTATGGTAATTTTTGTAAATTGTAATACTATTTGCCTGTTTTTACCAGTGTTGGTATGGTGGAATAGGGTTTGAAGGTTTAAAGTTTCAATAGAGACGTCCATGCATTTTCCACAATTCACATTATCAACTTATTCTCCAAACACCTCAGCCAGATTCATTTCAAACTTGGTGGAGATGTGTCTTGGGTGAGTCTCTACCATTTGTTTTTTTCAAAATGGTCACACTCCAGTGATTGTTTTTGAATTTTCTATGATTTTTTTCTTTTGTTTTTTTGGGGGGGCAAATCGTACAAAAAGTATCTCCAAAACCGCTCACCCAATTGCTTTGATATGGCATAGGGACTTTTCTGGGGAGTCCTGATTCTGAATTTGTTCACCAGGTTGTGCTCTGATTTTTTTCTATTTTGTAATGATTTTTTTGTGTGTTTTTGCATTTTTTGACTTCTTCTCCAGACCCGTCACTCAGATTAAGCTAAAACGTGGTGAATATATTCCTTGTGGAAGGGTCAAACAGAGTTATTCACTATGTGGCACTGCTGTGGATTCCTAAATTTTTGCAATTTTTTTTTTCAGTTGGGCGTACTTATCGCTCAATGCAGCTTTCTTATTGCTTATTGTGTAAGTTAATAGGCATTCGAAGGCTAGTTCACATTTCGATTTCTCCAAAACCGTCATTCAGATTGACTACAAACTTGATGGCAATGTACCTTGGGTAGGATTCTACCAGGTTTGTTCAAATGGTCACGCTTCAGTTATTTTTGGATATTTTTATGAGTTTTCTTTCCTTCTTGGGGCAAACCTGCAAAAAACTGTCTTCTCCGAAACCACTCACTCAATTGCCTTGATGTCACATAGGAGCATTCCTAGGGACTCCTTGTTCTTAATTTGTTCACTAGGTGGCACTGCAACCCTTTTAAAAAATATTCTTTTTGTGTGTATGTGCCTTTTTTAATTTGTTCTCCAGAACTATCACTCAGATTAAGCTGAAACTCGGTAGATATGTTCCTTGTAAAAGGATCAAACCATGTTGTTAGCTAAGTGACGCTGCTGTGGATTCCTGATTTTTGTCGATTTCAACTTTGGTATTTCTCATTACATGCGATTTTCCTATTGAATACTATGTTAGTCAATGGGCATTCTAATGCTAATTCACATTTTCTACTTTTTTTCTGAAACCGTCAACCAGATTGACTTCAAACTTGATGGCAATGTACATTGGATGGGATTTTACTGAGTTTGCTCAAATGGTCGTGCTCCAGTAATTTTGAGATATTTCATGATTTTTTCCTCAAAAATCTTTAAAAAAAGTTTAATAGGAATTTTTACATCGGGATTTCTTATAATTGGTATAACTTACATAATTTTGGCAGGATTTGTGCCAAACTTGGTAGGGATGTACATTTTATAAGTGGCTAACTTTTTGTGCAAATGGTCAAGCTCCAATGATGTTTGGGTTTTGACCTCATTCCCAAAGTCACAGGACAAGTGACACGACATTTATTGTTCACTCGATAACTTGAGATCTGTTTTGAGTTAGGACCTTGGTGTTGCGCATGTTCCTCTAGGAAGGTCATGCTTAGGCGATACATGAGTGACCTTGACCTCGTTTCTGGGGTCACAGTGCAACATACATGAATTTTACTCTTCACTATAACTTAAGAGCAACTTCAACTGGGACCTTAGTGTTTCACATGTTATTGTTCTCATATAAAGGTCAGACTTAGTCAGTACATTAGTGACCTTGATCATATCCCAGGTTCACAGTGCTGCAAGTGTGATGGATGTGTAGGTAAGTTGAGCATGGGCTGTTCACGCAGCCCTCTTGTTTTAACTATTTTTGGGCAGATTCGCTACATTTTCTACAAAAAATATGGCATATATCACTGCTGAGCCATTAGTGGGCGATGGGCTGCAGTATTAGTTACACCAAGTCAGCATCTAATACCAGTCACTATAGCATTATTTTCTTGATATAATCTGAACTATGACAGAAAATGAATAGTTTCAGTTTTTAAACATTATTGGCCCGTTAAAGAGCACAGCTTAAGGTCAGTAGGTGAGAGATTAGAGCAACAGTATTCAGTGAATTAAGTTCCTGCTGTTCAAATTACGGAATTTTAACGTCCCCACTGTTTGAACATCTGAAGGGTAGTTGGGATGATCCAGCTTCCACAAACGATATTGTTGTGCCTTTTTCTGCAGTAGACTGCATAATTTATAGTTTGTGGATATGGTTTCTGATGCATATGCACATATTAGAAAGAAATGACAAAATCTAATACAGTACTCCAGTATCATAAATACATATTCGTATTTACAAGAGCTCTGACTTTAAATTTGATAAGCATCTCAATTATGAGGCTTAAGTGTTTTTTGTGAAGTGTTCAATAGAAGCTATTTCTATACCATGTTTCACTTTCTGAAACTTATGTATTTATATCTGGTTGTATGTGTAAGCTCAAATGTGTTGCTACATAGCATTAACATATATCATGTTGGTGAAAGTTATAAAAGGTGTGCAGTTCATAAGTGCTACCATGCATATTTTTGGATAAAAATTGATTGAGTTTTGTGGACATAATATGCTGATGAATTTAACAGCTCACCTAAGTCAATATGACTGATTTTAAATTAGCTACCCCAGTCAAATGACATACATGTAAGTCATTGTCAAAAGAAAAAATACAATTTACCTATGATTTGTGCGGCTCTTCTGGCAGAAGATGCAAATTTTTTACTGATATTCCTAAAATCACAATGGCCTCAGAGTTTTGTGGACATAATATGCTGATGAACTTAACAGCTCACCTTAGTCAATATGACTGATTTTAAATGAGCTACCCCAGTCAAATGACATACATGTAAGTCATTGTCAATAAAAAAAAATACAATTTAACTATGTTTTGTACGGCTCCTTTGACAGAAGATGCGCATTTTTATTGGTATTCCCAAAATCACTTTGGCCTCAGTCACAAGTCGGATAAGAGCAACTTTTACATGATTTTTCATAAAAAAAATTCTGCATTTGAATGGGGCCTATAGGCCTACAATTACAATGCTGCAAAATTACAAGTTTAAAGAAAGGGTTACTAAGCTTCACATTAACGGGATTAGCATAATTTATTCATATCAAATTAGCATTGTTAGTTTTTTACACATATGTAATTACCCCTTAAACCCCATGCATCTATAAAAAAATGGACTATGGAAGCTATCTAAATACCAAGCAGTCTGCAAATGGAGTGTTATGAATGTGGGAATGCCTGTTGGTTTTGAGTTTAGGGATCAACATACTCATTGAGTGTGTACCAGGTCACAGAATTAGCCTGCTTTGTTGGGGGTGACTCTCAGGCAGCTTCTAAACAAAGTGCTGACGCACACATCATATGCCTCATTTCATTGTACTGTCTGTACACATTTCGGAGGTGATCAAGAATGATCGGAGGAAGGTCTCACTCAATGCACTGTCTCTCTGTCTCTCTCTCTGTCTCTCTCTCTCTATATATATATGTATATATATCTATATATACATATATATATATATATATATATACATATATATATATTCCTGACTGGAGAGAGAATTCCGAAAGATCTGACAGAAGCTGTGTGTCTACAAGCCAGTGGGACTGTGAAATATTTTTATTACCTGTGGAGTGTGGACAGTATCTTTGAGTGGACTGGTATATTTGCTGTTAATTGTACCACATTGGAACCAAACTGTACCTCTGTGAGATCATATTTCTGGCAAACAGGAACCAGTTTCTTTGTAAATTAACCTGTCATGAAAGGCCGCCTGTTGTGTGTGGCCACAAATCCTGTCTCCCTGTGTATAAACTTGTGTCTTTCATTTTGTTAGTTCATTCAACATCATGTTCCAATGTGTGCAACACGTGCAAGACATGTCTTTGATATTTTCACTAATTCATAGAACAAGACTATATTATTGTAGCAACAAGTACTTTTAGTAAAAGAATAAGTAAAAAGATACAAAGCACATACAAGCTGCAGTGCTTTGAATATGTGCAGTGTACCAAACCAAAATACAGGCCTTTTTTGTATTCAGGTGGGATGTGTCATGATAACTTAGGTCAGAAATATTAATCACCTTTATAATGTTTTAGAAACAGAACTAAAGCAGGTCTGAGTGCCACCAGAGGCTACCAAAGAAGTGTCACACCATTTGTTTTCATACACAGACAATCCACATCAGATGATCAGACACATGTAGTTTCAAATATGGTGGGTAGCAACTATAAAGTTATAACTCTGAGTACTCACTTAAATTAAAGAAAGTCCCAAGGCAAAAAATACAGCCAACGATAGACAGGGGAAAACCACCACCTAATTTAGATATGTCCCTTTGCAGTTGATGGTCCCTATAGTTTTTGTCAAAGTTTAACTGTCAGCTTTGGAAATGGTACTTCACAGGCGGAAAGGCCCTTTTCTGCTCTTCTTTTTAAAGAGATAATAAAATGTCATTTTTCTGCAAGAGTCAATTTTTATGAGCAGCTTGTGTTCCATCTGTGTCGCTACACATACTGTGCTGTATCAGTCGGATTATATTAAAATTGAAACACTTAAAATTCTGCTGACCGTAGGATGCAGAGCTTCTGCGATCACTCATGGCTGTGTGTGTGTCCATAAACGCTTACTTGTGAGCATGGTACAGTCCACAATTTTCAAGATAGCCCCACATAACTTGCATAACTTATCAAGTGTATGAAAGTCTGGGTTGAGTTTGATATTGGGAGCTCAACCTACAGCATTATTTAATCTATGGGTCAAAATGTTAAAATGTTGTGACCACTCTAGCATTCTGAACAATAAATAGATGTTCATGAAACTAATGGGATTGTGGAGGAAGTCAAAGTCATCCTTGCATGTGATACTACTCGTGTCACCTATTCTCTGACACAGATTCTGAGTTAAAATGGCTTGAAGGATATAAAATTCCAGGTCTCGAAATATAATACAATTAGAGATGCTAAACTGCAGATCACGTCCAATGCTAATATGTTGTATGTTATGTAATATAAGTGACCTTGACCAATTTTTCTTGGGTCAATAGTTCTTTAAAGTTGAAAGAGGTGATTTTTGTAATGGTAGGGTGCAGCTTTGTTATGAAAATGTGTATGGCTGTTTGTTTTAATTTGAAGAGATCTCTGTATTCATTCAGGGTGTGCCAGGTCATTGAGTTCAATGAATACTTTGCAGGGTCACTGCAGAGCCACTGAGTTGACCTGTTTGTGGGTGACTCGCATGTAACTTGAAAACATGTGGAATAAGCTAGAATGGTGACCTACATTCATATGAGGTGATCCAGACAGGTCTCAATGGACTAGGGTGTGTGACTAATTGGAAAGCTCTGGAACAAATTAGAGATTTCTCTGTGTTTATATAAAGCAGGTATTTTCCTGAGTGAGAGGGAGGAGAAAAGAGAATTCTGATGGATCTGACAGAAGCTGTGTGTTGTCATAAAGCCATTGGGACCATTGTTTACATTGTACCTGTGGAGTGTGGACAGTGTCTTGAGCAGACTTGTATAATTGGTGCTACCCATTTACGCTTTGTAACAGTGGATTGTGGACATTGTGTTTGAGTACATTGGTATGTTATACCACATTGGAACCAACCCGGACCTGTGTGGTATTGGATCAGGATCACACCTTTCCGTATCACATTGGAACCAAACCGTACCTCTGTGGGATTTGTATAAGATCATTTGGAACCTAGCATAGGACCTGGAACTGTGGGACCGTACCAGTGGGTAATCTCATAAGGAATTAGAATTTAAATCTGTTTAACTTTTGAAATACCATTGGAGATAAATTTACCTACTTTGTAATGATTTGTTTGTTAATATATTGTTATTGTTAAAGTTATATCATTGTTGTCGTTCTTTGTTGAGTTCTGCTAATATTCAGAATGTGGGCATCGTTACATGTAGGATGACCTGTACACTTGTTAAATTAATGTCTTGCAGTGGATCTTGTTATTATTTATGTGGTGTGGTTCCACCAATAGGTGCGACATTTCTATACAAAATGATATGTGACATAAATGTGATACTTCATGACTATTTGGAATATACAAATTGATATTCACAGCCAATGTGTGGGTGTAAAACTTTTTTCTCCTTTCATAAGCTGGCTTGAGGTACACAATACGATAGCCCAAACCGTTTGCCTTGTGATCTACGGTCCCAGGGCCATATTGTGCATGCCCCATCAATCTATAAGTTGCAAGGATCACTCAAAAATGTCCAGGCAGCTGTCAAAAAGTGCTGACTTCCCATTTCGAACTTGCTTGGCGGACGTTTATAGAATAACAAAATGACCATTTGAGTCCCGATATAAATTATACAGAGTTAGCCTTAATAGGCCACAGACCACATACATACTTCAATTATTCATATTAGCATTTTTAGTGTAAACAAATCAGCATTTGCATTTTGAAATTTCGTAAACAGCATTAACAGATGAAAATGTCAAACAAAATCATGGATGGATTTTTGTTATACTATTCCCAGCTTGTTATATGGTGATAATTGAAAGACAAAACACCTGGATGTCAGCTTTATGCAGGTGTATGATCTGTGCTCTGGCCGACGTCACATCATTGTCCTTTCCCACCATAAAGTTCCCACCTGGCCAGGAAGACAGTGCACATATATGGGCACCAATGAAGCAACTCTGTGATGCAGGAAACCTGACTTAGCTAACTTAATTTGAACAGAAGCTACTTCATGCTGATAAACATAATATTTTATAATTACGGATTATCTCTTTTGGGATGTGCAACCAGCCAATCAGAACTGAGGCTTGTAACCTGTACACCAAAGGTTGCTTTCCTGATAGATACCATTCATAGCAATTACAACCAAAAAGAATGGATCTTGATGTCAACAGCGTTACTAAAAAGTAAACGCATTCAATTTGGAATTCTTACGACTATCGTTACAGGAATATCTTTAGCAAATAATTGGTAGTCAACACAAATGACCTTTTTGAAAGGAACCTTTAACAAAGTCTTGGGCAACTACTTAGAAGGACCTCTGTCACATAATACACACAGGTGTAACGTCTTAAAGAATGTGAGATAATTATCTTTCATGAGTCAAGACATAAACATATTACTCAATACATGGTCACACTTGCTTTGAACCCATGTGTTCAGTTTTGATGTTCCTGATGACTGAAACAGTTAAATGTAATATACAGTGTGATTTCCAGCTGATTTGTTTATTGCGAATGCCCAATAAAAACTTGAAAAAAGGTATTTTCAGAATCTGTTCGCCTTTTAGGGCATTTATTAAACCTGGGATAGAGATACATGAGCCGAATATTAGAATGTTCTTCACATACCTAGGTGCACTTACAACGCGTTCAGGTGAGTGAAATTGTTGAATAATTTCTTTTTGAATCCTCCATTGCTGCGACCTTTTCCCAACAAACTTTCTCAACACAAGTCCATCATCTGAAAAAAATACTAGACTAAATGGCACATCAAGTTAATATATGTGCTACCCCCCCGAACAACTACTACTACTACTACTACAACAACAACAACAACAACAACAACAACAACAACAACAACTACTACTACTACTACTACTACTACAACTACTACTACTAGTAGTACTACTACTACTAAGTATGGAAAGATACTTGGAACACTGATAGTTGCCCCCGAACTCGTATAAAAACAAGGCTCTCCACACGTTGTTAGGGGTTGCAGCCCATTTAAAAAAGATTTTGATGTAACTAAAAAATTCTTAGTGAGATAATTCGATCAACTTCAGTGACCCTATTCAAGTAAGTCCAATGGTTTGCAGAATGATCAAGAAAAGATGGAAGTTTATAGAGGTTTTTAGAATTCGTTGACAAAGGTTAATATTAAAGTGTTTTAAGTAGTAGTTTAGTATTTATATAACTTGTTCAGTATTCAAGCCTTTCTTTTCAATCAGCCCTTGATTGAAAACTACAGAACCATCCAGAACAAAAAGTTAAGATTAGTTTTTGACTCTTTTGGACCGAAGTGTTCAACTGGCAATTTAAAGTTAGTTTTGACTGTGTCACAACTGCCGTTTTGAAATAGCAATTTAAAGTTAGTTTCAACAATTTCAAGTAAATCTTTGAACTAGAAATTTAAAGTTAGTTTTCAACTGCACATAAACATACCTCTAATCGCCCTTTCGTAATCTGAAGGAAAAATGGTGTCTATGTTTCAAACATTGCATTACGCAGGCCCATTTAGCAAAGTGGCCCATGTCATCTCCCTGTATGACCACCCTGTTATCCACAACCATTTTTTTCAAAATCATTATTATTTTAAAAAATGTTGAAATTGAATTATACCAATAAATGTTATAATAAAGATGCCAATATGTGAAATTTAAATGTTACCGTTATTAGAAGCTTGTTCATGTATCAAAATGTGGCACAATTGGAGAATTTCGTTTTAGAGTCGTAGTATAAAATAACACGTCTTCTTTTCTTAATCTGACTGTTCTGTTTTGTAGACTGTCCTTTATACACGTTGGCTTGTTAGCCATGATGACACCAAGTTGGCCTATCTTCTTCATCAGCTTAATTCATTCTTTATGGTCTTAAACTCAAACTATCCCTTACTCATTAGTATAGACAAAGTGATATAACAAGTTCAACAAGTTCATTTGAACGCTATTGCATTTGTATTTTTATATGTACTGGAAGCACACAAGTTGATAAATAGTAAATACAACCCTGTCATTATCTATTATTTTACTCGAATGATTGATATACAAAATTCAAGTCTCTAAATCACATTATTGTGTATTACATAACCTGATCGTCCATCAATGTCAACCAGATAATTAGACTTGATACGTGTTTATGCTATTTGTTTCGCATCATGGGCTTGTTTTTCAAGTATTTCTAGCAATTAATATATATATATATATATATATATATATATATATATATATATATATATATATATATATATATATATATATATATATATATGTCATATTGTCGATGCGTGTGCGGCAGCATCAAATTACATTTAGCAATATTAGTAAAGCTATATTTCAAAATATCAAATAAACAATAACCATATAAAGTAAAAACTTTACAATAGGTCATATGACTTAAGGTTCTATTCTTGTTGTTTTGCTTAGTACTGTCATAAACAGATCCCAGAAATCAAACCTAGCATTAACTGATATCTAACGATAATTTTGTTAGGTGTAAACATAAAAAAATATGAAAACTAAAAATTTTAATGAAGCATGTTGTAACCGAGGAGACAGGGGTGTTTTATGTGACTTATATACATTTAAGCCGAAGTAAACCTAATTAAAAAAACAAACTAAGTTTGTAATAAAATACACTAAAGAATGAAATATTCTAATGTGAAGACGATGCAGATCAGAGCACTTGAACATAAATGATGGTCAAATGAAACTGTCTTTCCCTTGCCTCAACATTGTAGTCTTGGCCAAATATTACTCCCATAATGCAACAATAATGAAATACTGTCATCACGCCCAAATTATCATTATTTCTGTTGAGTAATAGTATAACGATATTTAAACTTGTTTTGTCGACTCTATAATGTCTTGGATGTTTAATCTAACAAGTGTGGTTGGTTATTATCACTACTGTTAATCTGATGTGCAAACATTTACATCAAAATAGTTTCATTCTTAAAAAAGTTTCGAGAAATTGGTATGAGTAACCTTAGGGTTTATTGTGGCTTTAATTCCACAGGTATGTACTTTGTTGTTGTATAATGTGTAGGTGGATTTGCAAATCATGTGTGACTGAGATGACAAACTGATTTGCATGATGTGTGAGGAATTTCACAGGCGTGTGACTTGTGACAGCTTTTACTCCGTTTTATTGCACGTTGACCTTTATTAGGGTACATTGTCATCTTTCATCCCATATATCACCCAGGAAAAAAATGCTTTATTTAGTCGTTACGTCCATTCAAAATAATCAAAATAAAAAATAGAATATATCTTAATGTCTTGATCAGCCTTGATGGAAACCACTCGTTGTCAGTCGATATTCAAATTTGTCATTGTGGAAGACTAGTATTAAACTAGAAAAGAAGATTTGCTTGAAAGCAAATCGCTCCAGGTGCCATTAAAAGACAGTTGTTGCATTATATATATATATATTCAAATTCAAATTGAAAAAGCAACACGTGTGAAAACATGAAAATTCAGAAACAAAAAACTGTAGCAAAATACGGCTCTTGGCATCACAAATCTGCGGGTAAAAAGGAAATGCCAGAAAGCAAGCAAGAAAGAAAGAACTTTGGATAAAACTGAATGTCAAATGTCCGCAAAACAAACGGGATTAGGTTATGTAATAGATATGTAATAATTTTTTTGGGGGGTGCATTATGCTTGCTACAAGGTAAGAAAACTTTTCTGTGTAGATCTATGATATGAACTTGGTCTTGTTTTAAACCTGGAAAGTTTGTTTCTTTGGAATAAGAAAGAAATTATACATAAGAAGCCTAGAGCAAATCCAAATGAGGTAAGCAATTATAGACCAATTACACTGAGTTCAACTCTAGGGAAGCTCCTTGAATCAATTTTCACCCCAGATTATGATGTGTCAGATTGTCGATTTGGATTCCGTAAAGCTAGGGGGACAGACATGTGCTGCGGACTCTTGCATGATCGTTTGAAATATTGTTCGAGCAAAAAATCACCAGTGTTTGTTGCGTCACTTGACGCGGAAAAGTGCTTCGACACTGTGTGGCATGACGGCCTGTTTTATAAATTAATTGAGTTAATACCCGGATGTTATTATATACTTGGTACCGTCAGCTGAAGGGAGTTGTCAGGTGGAACGGGGTGCACAGTGCCCCTTTCGCAGTCACTATGGGTACGAGACGAGGAAGTGTATTGTCACCCGCTTTTTTTAAAACTATTTTTATCAATGATTTATTACTTAAGTTGCAGACAAGTGGATGTGGAATTCGTATTGGATCTCAGTTGATAAATGCCTGCACGTATGCAGACGATATTTCAATATGCTCTACCTTACTGCCGGATCTGCAAAAAATGACCGACATATGTGTCGAATACGCAAAAAAATGGCGTTTTAAGTTTAGAATTAAAAAATCTAAGTTTGTGGTTGTTGGGAAATGTGACCTCGGGGACGTATCCCTTTGGCTGGGGTCACATATAATTCCGACTGAAGATAATATAGATATTCTAGGTGCTAATTATAGCAAGAGTTGTAAATTCGGCACACATATTGATAATAGGATAAATGCATCGAAAAGGGTCATGTACAGCCTTAGTTCCTCAGGTATGTCTTACTCCGGTCTTAGTACCGGCGTTAAGACATACCTGTGGAAAACAATTGGTGTGCCCTCTCTTTAATATGGATTCAATAGTATTTCTCTTAGCCAGGGTGACTTCAAGCGTCTGGATTCATTCCAAGGTGCAATATTACAACAGGTTTTAGGTTTCAGTAAAAGGTCACATCATTCGTCAATGCTTACCGCCCTAGGCGTGCCCTGTATTGTTGAAAATATTAAGCACAGTACAGTGTCTCTGCTGCGCAGGGTAGCTATGGTTAACTCGCCCTATAGGCAGCTAGTTTGTCACCTGCTGGCAAGGTTTTGGAATAATGGGGCGAGGGGTCTTATCCCAGGCACGATTATATCAAGGGTCTTTTATGATGGGATATCTCCGTTAGCAGTTTTTCTTGGCAAACAGGGCACTTCCGACTTTGCTGCAGGGAGTGGCCCACCCCATGAGCATGCTGGTACCGATGGGGTTGTCGACTCTCTGCAATATCTCATGTTTCATGAAAATGTTCAAAAACCGTGGTTGTATGAGCATACTCTGGCAACACTGCTAAACAGTGTCTTCTAACAATGTTTTAAGTCTTCTTTAGTTCAGTACGATATAATTTATTTCAGTGTATGGTTTAAATTTGGTTGCCTTTTTCATTTATTTCCCTATTTTGATGTACAATATGATTTTATTTCAGTGAACGGTATATTTAATTATGGTTGTCTTGCGTTGATTATATGCCCTACTTTGTTGCATAACATGATTTTACACATTTTACTTGTAGTATGAGTTCATTTCGATATATGTTTTATTTCCTCGCATGCGGGGGCTCAATAAATTATCATTATTATCATATGTCGGCAAGGTAGACACAGAATGAACTTTTGGTTAATAACATTTTGTAACGGAAATTATAGAAGTTGTTCTACATGTAATCTTAAATACCTTTTAATGATAACAATGAGCACGGTGAAATTTGTTTCTTGTATGGACCGGCGTTTTCTTTCCCACTAAATCCCATGTAAACTGTTCTCTTGCTAGTATCAAAAGACCATATGTTCCCAGAAAATGATAGATATTTACTTCCCGTTTCAAGACACATGTATACAAATCTGTCAAATATATTTGAAGTATTTAGAATGCATTTCACCAGTGTGCGTTATTTCACATATTTTATGTGACCTATATTGTCTTTGAGCTTTACATCGTTTTTTCTTCTGACATATATATATATATTTTTTAAATGATCTTTACTTCCGCTTTCAAAACACATATATAACAATCTATCAAATATATACCGCTGGGAACGAAAAGGTGCCCCCCGCACCCCCGTCTCCCGTTCATCACATGAACATGTTATGATGATGTGTGTGGGGAGCTAGTTTACATTATACTGTTGCTTTTCAATCTATTTTGGAAGAAAATGGTGGTCCTTAAAAGGAGCTGTTTGGTTGTTGTTGGGAGGCCGCATGCATCAATAGCAGGTGGGACAACCATGCTTTTGTAAGCAAGCTTGCATCCACCTTGGCTTGCTGCTTGTCAGCTTGGTGATCTCGGCCAGGGGAATGTGATTCTCCTGGTCTGCGATCATGTGTGCCAGGTGGTCCACAGTGGCTCCTCGGTCTCCGTACTCATCCCTGATTCGATGGCCTAGCACATCCGAGTAGTGCCATGGCGCCTATATAAATCCCATATGCGTTCGAATACCACACACAGTTTCTCTACCTCTCTGGCTGTTATCTTATTTTCAGGACATTTTGTGTGTAACTGCTCAGGCATACCCTGAGCTATCTTGTTGATGCTACAAAATATTCCATGCGACACCCATATTTTCAATATTAGAGGCATATTCAAACTCACTCATGTAAATCCAATACGTATGGCATCTTTTTTCCCCAGCAGTGTATGTATATACATATATATATATATATATATATATATATATATATATATATATATATATATATATATATGTATATATATATGTATGTATATATATATATATATATATATATATATATATATATATATATATATATATATATATATATATATATATATATATATATTGGTAATTAGAATACTGTTCACCACAGTGTGGTATCTTTTCTTTTTTTGTGACCTACATTGTCTAAAAGGTTTAAGTTTCCTTGTCCTCCTCTTATATATTGCCCTTACCCTGTATTAGCATATACATTTGTAGAAGTAACCTTCCGTAAAAATCAATTGACACAAAAATAATAGGGCAACATCAAGTATGTATGCATGCATGTATATTTGTTTGTATGTATGTATGTATGTATGTATGTATGTATGTATGTATGTATGTGTATGTTTGCATGTTGCAATGGTACAAAGCACATGTAGTTTGCAAATATGTTACTTTGAATCTATATACTTGTACCAGTTTATAAAATATTTGATAGAACATAATGGTTGCTTGATCAGCAAGGAGCTTTAATTTCTTCATATATACTTTTATATCGACACACACAGACACATATATATATATATATATATAAACTTGTACATATATATGTATATATATATACATATATATGTACATATATATATATATGTATATATATATATATATATATATATATATATATATATATCTATATATATATATTGCATACTAAAATGGCATTGTATGATTGAAAACAGTACCCATCAAAGTTTAACCTGGAATTAACTGATTCGTTATCTAGACGGTCATCTCTGCGTGCTTTTCTGTTGACACTGCATGTCGTGTCAAACTACCCATATACATTTTATACTTCCTTTGTTCCGCTAATGTATATACACATTTAAAACAAATAAAACGTCTTAACCCGGATGCCAAGATAATTGCACGTAAATCTGAAACTTGGTTCCAATACGTTTTGCAATAGGCTGACACCAGAACAGTGAATCAGTTGTCCAGAGAAATTTTGTAGACCTAACTGTTCATGCAAGTTGTCAAATTTCTAAGTTGTTTTTTCCCTGCCTCTGTTTAGAGAGTGGGTTAGACTCTGTATGTCCGATAAAATATTAATGAAATAAATTGACAAATAGATTATGTAAATAGTTAGGACAAGGGTTATAAATGAATGTTCTCTCACCTTCAGCTACATCAAGACAGAATCCTTCGTGTTCTTCTAAATGTGGCCGTATGGCGTAGTTAATTGGATCGATGTACCATAGCTGATTTTTTGACTTCTCGAGTGGTGTGTGAAGAGTGACCGGTATTTCTTCACTTCTATGTTTGCATGGGTTGCTCTGTATGTCTGCAGTTAGAAATAAGTTTTTAAATGCACCACGTCGTATTTGCGCTGTAAAAAATTTCCCAGTTGGCTCCTTTCCCTTGGATATTGTCTCCCTGATAGATGACCACCAAGGACCCATATTGTTGCAAGTGTAGAGGAACGTTTTGTAATTACAGCCTGAACCAATATCCTTAGAATTTGGATGCATGATTACATGCATATATGTCAAAATAATACTAATAATAATAATAGAATAAACAAAAAATTACCACGTGACCTTGTGGACCTTACTCTCACCAAATGTGAGCGGCAAGTCAAGTTAGATGAAAATTGCACTGATAATTGAAGGTAAACACGCTTCACTCATTCAGTTCCGTATCTCCGAGTATGGGAGTGTGGCACATGCTAGCCCTTGGAAATAAAATATACTCCTTTCGAAGGAATAGTTTCCTCAATTTTACCCACAGTTCCATTCCAAGGATGCATGTGTTGTAGCTGTATCACTTACATATTTCCTCACACCCGACCTACAGTCTCGTGACAATACGGGTGCTCCGGGGCTGATACAGCCAAAACCATGTGATAACCTTTATAGTTCCATTTGGTGTAAATGATAACATTTTTGATGCATAAACATTTAGATATATCACACTAAAGCATACAAAAAAGCGTATATTTAAAATTTAGAAAACTACTTTTACGTTGACGTTTTCCGTGTCCACACTAAAAACTACCCAAAGCAGCAGATAGTTCCAGATATTGTAGTTTAATTTATTTACAACTCATACATTTCTTGTTGGGTTCATCTTGGGTAGGCTTTCAATTTGTCACTTGGAAAGTGAATTACGGCATTTTCTGTTTTCATTCTTCTACTAGTCCACCAATTTTTAGCTCAGCTGACTTGTCAGTCAGTTGAGCTATTTTAAGGGTCCGTCGTCCATCCGTCCGTCTGTTGTCGTCCACAATTTACATTTTCGACTTCTGAAAAACCATCAGCCAGATTTGCTTCACACTTGGTGGGGATGTACCCTGGGTGAGTTTCTACCAAGTTTGTTCAAATGGATGTGCTCCAGTGAGTTTTCGGATTTTTTTAATGATTTTTTTGGGTTTTTTTGGGGGGGGGGGGGCAAATCTTAAAAAATATACTTCTCTGAAACCGCTCACCCAATAGCTTTGATATCACACAGGAACACTTCTAGGGGCTCCTAGTTCTTAATTTGTTCACCAAGTGGCGCTGCATTATTTTCTAATTTTTTATCATTTGTTTATGTGATTTTTGCTATTTTCGACATCTCCTCTAGAACTGTCATTCAGATTGAGCTGAAACTTGGTAGATATGTTTTTGAAAGAAGGGTCAAACAAACCTGTTCACGAGGTGGCACTGCTGTTGATTTCAGATTTTCAACGATTTTTTTTTTCAATTGGGGGTACTTATCGGTGAATTCAGCTTTCGTAATGATTACTATGCAAGTCAATGGGCATTCTAATGCCAATTCATATTATTGACTTCTTCTCTGAAACAATCAGCCAGATTGACATCAAACGTGCTGTCAATGTACCTTTGGTGGGTCTCTAACAGGTTTGTTCAAATGGTTTGTTCACGCTCCAGTGAATTTTGGATATTTTATAACATTTTTGTTTTTTTGGGGGCAAATCTTTTAAAAAATCTTCTCCAAAACCGCTCACCCAGTTGCTTTGATATCTCACAGGGACACTCACGGGGACTCTTAGTTCAGAATTTGTTCACCAGGTGGTGTTGCAAATTTTTTAGGTTTTTTTTTTTTTGATGATTTTTTTTGTGTGTATTTTTTGCTCTTTTTGACTTCCTCTCCAGGACCTTCACTCAAATTAAGCTGAAACTTGGTGGATATGTTCCTTGTGGAAGGGTCAAACAAAGTTGGTCACTACGTGGCACTGCTGTGGATATCTGATTTTTAACGATTTTTTTCAATTCAGGTACTAATCGGTAAATGTACCTTTCTTATTGCTTACTCTGCCAGTCATTGGGCTTTCTGATGCGTTCTAATGGTGATTGACACTTTCGACTTCTCTGAAGAAACTGTCTGTAAGATTCACTTCAAACTTAGTGGCAATATACATTGGGTGGGTCTCTACTAAGTTTGTTCAAATGGTCATTCTCCAGTGATTTTTAGAATTTTTATTATTTTCGTCCAAAATCTTTTAAAAGTTTGAATAGGAAAGTTCAACATGGGAATTTCTTAGAATGATTATAACTTAAATAATTTTTGCCAGATTAAATTCAAAATTGGTGGAGATGTGCCTTGGATGAGCTTCTACCAAGCTTGTTCAAATGGTCACTTTCTTTTGATTTTTGGATTTTTTATGTTTTTTTTTTTTTTTTGGCAAATCTTTAAATATCTTCTCTGAATCCACTCTGCCAGTTGCTTTGATATCGCACAGGGACACTCCTGGGTTCTGAATTTGTTCACCAGGTCGAGCTCCAAATTTTTTTCTATTTTTTGTGTTGTTTTGCTATTTTTTAATTCTTCTCCAGAACCATCTTTCAGATGAAGCTGAAACTTGGTGAATATGTTCCTTGTGGAAGGGCTAAAGTAAGGTGTTCCCTATGGGGCACTGCTGTGGATTGTTGATTTTTAACCATTTTTTCAATTTGGGAACTTATCAGTTAATGCAGCTTTAATATTGATTACTATGTAAGTCAATGGGGATTCTAATGCTAATTCACATTTTCAATTTATTCGCCAAAACCTTTATCCAGATTGACTTCAAACTTAGTGGCAATGTACCTTGGGTTAGTTTCCACCAGATTTGTTCAAATGGTTACGCTCCAGTGATTTTTGGAATTTTAATGATTTTTTTGTTCCTTTTTGGGACAAAACTTAAAAAATCTTGTTCTCCATAACTGCTTACCCAATAACATTAATATTACGTAAGATCACTCCTAAGGACTCCTTGTTCTTAATTTGTTCACCAGGTGCTGCTGCATCTTTTTTCCTCTATTTGATTTGTTTTATCTTCATGTAAAACTATGTGTTTTCCCAGTGAAAAATATAATTGCGATTGTAGATTCAAATTCCTCATCCAAAGACTTTTCATTCATGTACCAATTTGCCTATATTTCCATTTAAAAAGATAAACGTGGAGGTAAACAGCTTTCCTCAGCATGAGGCGCAAAAGTGCATTGAGCAAAAAGGTTGACTCGGTTCATTTTTTTATTCACTTTTTGAAAAAGTATAAATTTTTTTTTTTATACGAAACTTGAACATGGAGAATTCTTGTAATGGAAACAACGTAGATAATTTTCGTCATATTTATGTCACACTTCGTGGAAATGTATCTTTGATAGGTCTCTAGATATGTTATTCAAATGGTCACACTGTATTGATTTTTGCATAATTTTTTAGGTAATCTTGTTAAAATAAGGAGATGCATGTCAGCTGAGCACTGGATAATCATGATCCTCTTGTTTTAGCATCTGTTTCACTTACATCCACAAGATGAGGCCGAGTTTCCGGGGGCGGGGGACTGTGATGCAGTGCTGTCATATCTTTTCTAGTTAAGATGTTTCATATTTAAAATTATGCTGCCAATGGAATTTAAAACTGTGCTAATGCAGCTAACCCATTATCCCTGGGGCGATATTTATCATGATTAGGGATCACTCTTCCATCTTGGATTGGGTATTGAGAAGAAAAGTTGCCAGCTACCATTTTTAGAGTGATTTCGTATCTGTTGTTGGGTATACAGGAGAAAAGCACATGTACCTGACATCAAGCCTCATTTTGACCATATTCTTGTATTTTTGAAATGTCATTGTGGCTTTGATTGCCCTATTTGGATATTATTCCTATTAAGTAAATGATAGAATATTATTTCACTGATTTTATTGTCACGATTTTGTACTGTGTGATTCATCGAAGTGAGCGAAAATATGAAAAATAGCGAAATTCATTTCACCATAGTGTTTCTCTATTTTTGTGCATAATTCCTAGTCGATCAATGTTGAAATGCTATTTGTTATGTTTTCACGGTTTTTGCTGTCCAATTTATCAAAAGAAACTTAAATAAAAATACAGCGAAATTTATTTCATTGTAATTAAATCCATTTAACTGCTTTGGGCATAATTATTATTCAATGTTGAAATACTACTTGCCTGTTTTTATCTCTACGGTTTCGTACCATGAGGGAAATAAGGTAGGAATGCAGCTAAATTTAAGCAATTTACAGTATATATAACATATAATTATATATAGACAGATCTATATAATTAAACGGATTTTCGATGCTGCCTCAAAATAACAGTAACAAAGAAGCCAACTAATAACTTGTTTTTTCATGTGCCAATACTTAAAATGATGAGGCAACAGTTGTCCAATTTTGTTCTGTGGTCAATCGTTAGTACGCATGTAATGTAGTTTCATTTCGTTTTGTAGTTACATTTTTTATAGTTTTTGGGCTTAACCGCACATTGATTTTTAGAGAATAAAAGCACAAAGACACAAAAAGTAGAGAACTAAATTCTTTGATTATGCATAATTTTTGTTTCTAACCCCCCCCCCCCCATTACAATATTATAATAGTGCTAGCTTTGTAACTTATGCAAATTAGGGTCATTTGAAAATGTTTATCTTGAATATCTTCAAACTTATTATGGCTAGAATTGTGATTCCAAATTGTATTCATAGGTTTGTGCTGTAGGCATTTCCAATGAACCACAAACGAAATTTGGAAAATTTTAATGAATGCTTATTATTGACACTTAAGTTTAAGTGTTGAATATATTCAAGACTATTATGGCAATACTGAGGTCAATATACGTTTGTGCCGTAGGCACCTCCAATGAACCAAAAACAAAAATTATAGATTTTTTACTTATGTTGATAATGGACACTTGAGAAGTTTAAATGTTGAATCTCTTCACACATATTGCAGGTAAATTGTCATACAAACTTCAATTCAGAGGTTTGTGGTGTGGGCACATCCAGTGAACCATGAACAAAAGTAGAATTTTATGCCTATTAGGGGAACTTGAAAAATTTAAATATTGACTATCTTTTCTTGAATTTATCTATTATGCTTAGATAGATGTGCCATTCCAACTTCACAATAGGTTTAATTATTGTCAATCTAATGCAGAGGTAATTACTCAGATGCCAAACATCAGATATGGCTTGTGTACACATATCATTCATTCACCCTCCTTGCATTCCTATACATGTATTTACACATACATTTACATCCCATTGAGCATAATAAGAAATACACAAAATTCTGTAGTTCAGTTAGATTCTCATATGAAGGTGTATAGTTACATATCTCTGACTATCCATATTTTGGCAGCAGTGCATATGATCAAACTTGACAATATGTTTATCCCAAGTGAAATGTTGAGTATGTATCCCTAAGATTCAACCATGGTGAATGTGTAACTTTGCTCATCATATACCCTATAAGTGGGTCATAATGGAAACACTATATGCTAGAATCATGAAGCCCAATAACTTGATTTCACAATGTTATGGATGTCACAATTTTAACTGAGAATGTTATAGATGCCACGCAGTTATATATCATATTTTATAACAGGAATAATGTTTATGTCCACCTGTCCCAAATTGAGATAATAAAGACAAGTGTCTTCATTGCACACATATCCCAACTGCTTTATGAGCAGCTATTTCCATACTTTCTTTACCACGAGATACAAGTTTCCCCTGCCACTGCTTGCAGTTTTGTGTGCCAGAAAATTGCACTGAACTGGTGCGAAGCCCCAATGCTGGGATAATGTGGAGAGTGGATGAAAACATCCCTATTTTCCAATTTGGTGGAGACTGGTATTAAACACCCCTCTTTTACAAATTCTGACTGGCAAATAACAGCCTTTTTCTGATTTCATTGACTGCAGTTAGGCTCCCGTAATACTTACAATCTGAAAAGTGTTCAGGATGTTCTCTCTTCTCCTTTTGTAAAAGCCAGCATAATGCACAAATGTGTGTAACCTGAAACGTCTTTCCATTTAGACTAATGTTGTGCAGAGAATTAGGGTAACAATTTCCAGTCTGAAAAGATTCACAAAACATAGCATTGACATTTGACTCTTTCTTATTAGGAACTTTAATTCTTGGTCCTCTTGTACCAGCGTTTTGACAGCATAGAACTCTTGGTTCTATATTTATGAAACTGTCACTCCATTTCCTATGTCAATACTCAATTTCAATTACAATCGCAGCGTGTACCTCTGAAAGAACTGACTAACTGTTATATGTTGACTAATATATAAGAGACAACAGATAGTGCAACTTGTTATACTCTAACATGAAATGATCATGCTCATAATTGTGCAAAATACTCTCAATACTGCCGGCAACAAAGAGCAAAAAGTCCAAATTGTCAAATCTTAGATCTTTATTAGTGAGCTGAAAATATATCTATGTGTGTGGCCTATCTTCTTGCTTACAAAAATTATCAACCTGCCCTTTTCAACCTACCAGACCTCACATAAATATACGTTTGTAACTATCATGGTGATGTTTACCATGCCCACCTCCAGCATGACGAGAATGACTGCCACTGGAAGTATCACTGGTATCACAAATATCAGAGTCTGAATTGCTGCTAGAGTCACTAGAGCTGTCAGAAGAACGAGACAAATTAGAAATAGCTTGTAGCCCTTGCCTAACCTACCTCTTGGAAACAGATACATCTTTTGCAGCACGATGACACTTACCTCTGATATGCCTTGTGCAAAGCTTATAGCTGCCAACATTACGGGAAGTGTCTTGACGTAGGTTGGTCGTGCGTTGCCTGGTAACTGACGCATCTGGAACAAAGGCCATACTATGATGGTGATTATAAGCAGCCGCTGCTACAAAACCATCACCCATGATCTGGTCCAATGCATGGTCAGCTTGAGCCCTTAAGTCTGCACTGAGTGTACCTTCAGCAGAAAGAAGACCCTGACCAGTACTTGCCGGCTGAATCTCAGCAGATGACTGATCACCTGCTGACTTTAACTTGGAAGGGGAAACATGCTCACCTTGAAGGGATAGTTAGGGGAAAACTTGATCACAGTTCAAATCATGATGCGTGTCACCCTTCCATGACTCCTTTATACTGACATTTTCTTCATCATTATCATTGATCATACTGAACTTAGTGAATTACCTGTCATCCAAAATTTCCAAAATCTCAGTGTCTGAGAAATTATTGTCAAAAAAATATGTGACCCTAGGCTTGTAAGACTATAATCCCCTTCGTGCAACTTCTCTCTGACCATCTGAGGCTGTCTCTGCTGATTTCGGCCATGAATATTAGTTCATCAAACATACTCTCTTCAAGTTTTACTCGCAACGAAAGCAAAAAAAAAAAAAAACAAAACAAAAAACAAAAAACAAAAAACAAAAAAAAAAACAAAAAAAAAAAACAAAAAACAAAAAAAAAAAAACAAAAAAAAAAAAACAAAAAACAAAAAAAAACAAAAAAAAAACAAAAACAAAAAAAACAAAAAAAAAAAACAAAAAAAAAAAAACAAAAAAAAAAAAAAAAACACAAAAACAAAAACAAAAAAAAAAAAAAAACTAGAGACCACACAAAAACTACCTCCTATGACATATCCACGCCAAAAATTCAAACAAGTTTGCACAGTACAAAATCAGTGAATGAAGTGAATAAGAAAGGGAAAGAATTACCTGACTGAATCCTCTAGGCAAAGAAATCAGACTTGCAATCAATGTGTCTCACACCTTGTTAGGCAAATACAACTGAGACATGAACAAACCTATGGTAGCGACCTCTTATATAGTTTCAGAATGAATTAATCATTTTGAAGTACAAAATATAATTTTCAGCAACATTCCAGATGATTATGGCTACATGTAGTGTTTTGGATTAAGGGGCTGGCTTTACACCTTGATCATTTCATACCTTCCAAAAAATCAAATATATGAATGCTACGAAATGCTGTCAGTGTGCTTTGGTCGCCTGTATGTTAGAGAGTTAAATGGTCCAAATTATAATAAGATGGAGCAGGAGATGCTTGCTTCAAGGTCTCCAATGTATTAATCAGCAGGTCGCTATCGCATATATCTTAATTACAACACCTCTTCCGATGTTTTGGAATATTAATAAGATGTATTTTTGTGGTGTCATATTGTGTCCATTGCAGAAGAAAAAGATGAAACACCTATTCTTGTTTACAAACCATTGAATGCGAAATTAACAACAATCAATATGGCCAAGATCACATGCGATATATAAAATACAATAGAATACAATAAACACAACACAACAGTTACTGATTGTCAGCTTCTGGTGCAATATACTTTAGCATCACAGGTGGATGCCGCCAACATGGTAATAGTAATATTTAAAAGATGGCATAAAAATAAAGGATATGTAAAATAAAGTATATTACTTAAAACAAATATAAGAAAATTAAAAAGTAATCAGTTTAAATGAAAAATAGTCACAAACAAGGACAGAGGGCTACAGAATGGGGAAGGCTGAGACTAGAACAGTTCACTAAAAAGCAGAGTTACATCCACGCTACAGGACCACAAATTTTGTTGATAAAAGAGATTCCAAGGTCGAAGAAAGTATTTGAGACACATGGACAAACTTGCAAGTTGGGCATTCCCACTTTGTGTTTAAATGCTTAAATGATGCATAGTTTTTGAAATGTCCCATGTCATTTGGTAAAGAGACATTACCAAACTTGAATGACAAACAGGTATCACAAGAATATTTTCACTCTGAAGACTATACTTTTTAGAGTGCTTAGTCAATATTTCAGACATACATCTAGGACCACAATCATTACTGCCATTGTAGATTCCCGATGCTGTGGCTCAAAGTCTTGAGACAAAGTCTGATATTTCCATATTTGACGCTCCGCAAGAATGCCATGCAACAAGACTATGATTGAAATTTGAGCAAATCAAGGATTACATTCGTTTTAAGGCATTTATAATGATAATAATAATATTTTATTGAATCTCTGTGAAAACGAGAAAAATAAAAAATATTTATTTGTTGATCAAACATTGGCAAATTTTATAACGTACATCAATGAAACTTAGTTGATCATGGGCGTTCACTCTATGGAGCTTTACCTTGCATCCACTGAGAGAAAATTTTGTTCTGTTGATTTGTATCTGAAATTTATGGGGGGTTTGATTTGCTCAAATTTATTCTAGTTCTGGTATTGTATTTGTGGAAGCAAGCAAAGTGTTTTCTGCATAATTTGGAAGAATATTATCTTGTAATGTATAGTAAAGGTCATTTTTGAAAAAAAAAAAATAAGAAGGCTGACCTTGATTCATGCCATAAGGTTGCTGCTTTATTGGACCAGCATCACCTACATCTACATCGTGGCAATTTATTGAGTTGCAACCAGAATAAATGCTCAAACTCATGAATACATTTTGTCAAATCAGCTTGCTGTGCATGCTTCAAATGACTGATCTTGCTATCAAGATATTGTAATACGGCAGAGTTGTGCCTTCTTACACTGGAAATAGAACTCAGGTCTTCATTTGAGAATGGATCATTTTCAGCATCCCCATTATCATTTTCATCAATCTTTGAAATGGTGGCATTGACAATTCCTATTGGTTTTCCTCTTTCATAGTATTCTTTTAACATGCTGACGTGACAAAGCTGTTTCACTTTCCTCCGATCAGGTGTAGATATTATATAGTCCACATCATTCAATTTCTTTTAACTAGGTAAGGACTGCTGAATTTTGCCTGAATGAAACGCCCTTGCATAAGCAAAAGTACCAATACCTTGTCTCTTGGTTTAAAACTTCGTTTCCTTGCTTTCAGTCAAGATGCTGACCTGGGTTTAATGAGATGCTAGATGAGGGGTCAAATCTGCAGCCTCGTTCTCAGCTGCATAGCTGGGCAGTGCTTATGTAAACAAAGAAGAATGAGTACATCGCAGTCCCTGCTATTTGGGAGTGTTGAAGTGTAATCATCTCAAAACGCATGTATATTTACCGGAACATATCATGTTTAGGTACTTCTCTGTAGTTACAACATTGTGTAACAGTTTCTGATAAAATACTGGCTCAGCATCCAGCAAAGGTGAATGTTTGCTTCTTGATACCATGGGAATGGTAGTTATCTTGAGTGAACAGCCAGTTACACAGACTTTGTGCCCATGTCACCATGCAAAATGACCAGCTCTGTGTTTATTCATCTCTCCGCTTCTGATCACATGAAAGGGGTGTGATTAGTGATTTATCACTTATATAACAGTCGGTGCCTTTATTGGTCCAAATAAATGGTCACTTTACAAGCTTCCTGTCACCCAACACCGCACTGAAGGTGCAAGAGATGCCTGTTTGGAACACCCACTAACCAGATGTTGCTCTGGCATTTTAATTCAAAACATATCCATAACCCATTCACGCTGTAACTTGACCAACATGTGTTCATGCTTTCAATAGGGTATAAATTTGGATTGGGTTGCGTTAAATTTTCAAGATACAAGTGGTTCAATTTGAATAACATAACAGTCCATTTTATCAGAAGTACATGTAATGGGGGGTTAGGACGACTGATAAAATAAAACTTTTCTGTAATAACATAGATTATGCCAAGTTTTGTCAGTATTCTAGGGAAAATTGTACAGTTTTGATCAAAATTAAAAGGGCTTTACCTCCTAAATATGGAATTTGGGGGTTCCTTCCTTTTTGGATGGCATGTAGACACAGGGCTGTTACTATCCCACCACCCCCATCGGATATAGATCTGTATGTTTTGGCAGTGCATTCTAGGTGCAAATTGCCGGGAATAAACCTCATGATACAAAAGTGGAGCCTTGTAGAAAACGTGATTTGTTTTGCAAAATGGCGGATTTTACAGGTTGAAATTCATAGTCTGGTCACAAGATTATTTCTTTCTAATGTGGACCTACGACTTACTGCTTACATCAAGAAGGTATGGTTACAGTAGATGGTAAAATGTTTTGTCATCAAATTGCTTGTACAAAATTAATCAAATTATGTGTACATGACTTCTGGGTGTTTGGGTCAGCAATGGCTGCGAGGTCAGAAATGAAATGGACATATTGGATTGACATGGCTCTACTATTAGACCTGAATGATACCATTATCTGGATTTATATATCTGGAAAGAGGATACATAAAGTTAGGAGATCGAAACACATCTTTTGTACCACTTTTTAAAAATTTCTTCCTGGTATGTGATACCAGCTAATAACATGGCCGCCATGTTGAATTTTGTCTATCTTGGTAACGTCACAGCCTAAGGCTTAGCTTGGAACCGAGGCTTGCTGGAAGCCAATCAATCTCACACATGTCTCAGCATTTCGACTGTTTCTTATCATACCATGTTTTCATCATACCCTGGGGACTAATCAGATTTGATTGTTCCACCTGTCTAGCTTTTTTTTCAAATTTTCTTTGAATTTCAACATACACTCCAAGATAGGTTCATCTTGTGCTTCAGCCAACCATTTTTGTTTCATAAGCTTTAGTGGATCTCTCATAGTATGTCCATATATCAGTTCACTGAATCCCAGTGACTCATTTGTTACCTTTCTGGTGGCAAATAATAACATATGTATACCTTTATCCCATTCATTTTCATTTTCAAAACAGTGGGTTCTCATCATGTTCTTCAGTGTTTGATGATACCTTTTTGGAGCCTCTTGTGTCTCTGGGTGGTAGGCTGAAGAATTAGTCTGTTTAATGTCTAACTTGTCGGAAACCTCCTGAAACACTGCAGACATGAAATCTGACTGTATTGGTAGTCCTACTCTAGTGGAAAATTTCATTAAAACATCAGTGATACTAGGAGCTCTTAATGTTTTTGAATGGGATGGTCTCAGGGTGCCTAGTGGCTGAATCCATGATAGGAAGGAGAAACTTGTTTGCTGCTTTGGTTTTGGGGAGTGTCCCAACACAGTTTATAATAGCCCTGCTAAATGGTTCTTCAAGATCACGGGTACTAGTCAAAGGAGCAGGTTTGATTTTCTGATTGGGATTTTGGACTGCTTGACATGTGTGACATGTCTTACAAAATTCTGCTACATTGTAATCTAGGCCGAAAGAAGTGTTATAATATTCTGTCTCGAGCCTTCCTAATACCCAAGTGCCCCGCCATAGGCGAATCATGAGCTGTTTTTAAGATTTCTACTTTATACGATGGAAGAACCATTAGTTGATGAACAATTCTCCATTCTTCGTCACTGGAATCATCTGGAGGTCTCCAATTCTGCATCTACACTCCTGACTTAATATAAAAACAGACTGGGTATTTTTGCACCTCTTCTTCAGTTAAAGCTGCACTACCTTTGTTCATTGTCTTAACTGAGGGTCAGCATTTTGCTCCCTAATGATCATACTCGATTTAAGTGAGGCATTAGATTCAGATGATCATCAAGGTTTACCTGAGAAAGAGAGGTTACCACCATGGCATACACCAGGACTCAAGTTACCTTCATGAATAAATTGGTCCTCCAGGCTACCAGCAAAGTTTGTCTCTGCCAGGCCTAGACATTCATAATCCTTGTTACTGGTTACTTGTTTAGAAGCTTTAGGAGCCATTGGCCCTGTCTCAAGACAGGCAGGAAAAATGCCTGAAAATTCCTGGTCAAGATGCTCTGTGTCCTCTGTCGTGACTGGCTCGTCAGTCAAATACGGTAATAGTTTACCTTTCACATGAACCCTTGTCATATCATTCCCTAGAAGAAAGGCCACGCCTTCTACTGGGAGACTAGGTTCAACACCTACAAACACGGGTCCAATTTAGAAATGAGCCTTCAGCTAAACTTTGTGAAGCGGGACTGTTAGGTAGTTTCCCTTAACACCCTGACTGGCTTTTTGATAAGTTTCATCTGACAAAGGAAGTACATATTCCAACGGTAAAGACTGGGCAGCACCAGTGTCTGTTATGATCACAACTGCCTTCTGATCAACAGCATTTTCTTTCTGTGACACCAGCCCTTTGGATTTGAAACTTTCATAGCCATCCAATGTGGACACATCAGCCCCAGCATTTAGGTTTTGAAATTTAGGATGGACATTGTTAGGATGTCCGTCAGACATATTCAGAGGTGGGCACCCCTTAGTGCTGGGAAAACCAAACTAGTTTCCCAGAATTATAGTTTTTTTTTCTGGAGTAGAAACAGTCAGATTTGACATGACACCTTTATGGCGATAAATTGCATGTGGGCCTAGTGAAGAACTTCTGCCGTGTTTTCAGATTAGCGGGTTTATCAGACTGAGGAGAATTATTGGGTCTGTTCTGGTTCATGCCACAGGGGGAGCAGTTCCCCATTCCCTCTGGTTCTTTTCCAAATTTAGATCTGAACTGACCTTGTCTTAGTTTCCAAAGAAGTTTTTATGTGTCAACTTGTTGTCATCAGCCAAAACTGCAGCTTCATGTGATTTATCTGGCTTACGTTCATCCAGCTAGGTCTTAATTTCTTTTGCAATGCAATTTTTACAGTCCTATACCAAAATATGTTCCTTAATTTGTCAAAATCGTTTTCTGTTTTCCTGGAGAGACACCATCTATCAAATAGATTTTGTTCCTTCCTGGCTAATCCCACATACGTTTCATCTGGCTTCTTTGGGCTGTCCAACAGGAGTGGCAAGGGAGGGATAATGTAAAGGATAGGGAGGACAGTGAATTTGCTCTTAGGAGTGAAGATGCAAGTATTTTGTTTATAAGATGGCTGTAGCCAACAGAGTTCAAGCATATCAACAGACCATGCATGGTTCTTGTGGTTCCACAGTGGGTCCCACCGATGGTCTTTTGCCTTGGCCCAGTTATAATGCTTTGCAATCAAACCTAAAATTGTTTCTCCCCAACCAATTCACATTGACGTGGGGGGGGGGGGGGCAGGGAGAGGAAAGGAGCATGGTTACCAGAGACATGGTAAGTATTATAATCTGTGTCACAGATTGTGATACCCTGCCAACTATATAATTGCGTGTTCATTGTATGCATGCATGTCATACTTGAACTTGAACCTTACTGTTGCATATGTTAGTGTTCTATAAAGGTCAGACCTACTCAGAACATGGGTGACATTCGTCCTATTCCCAGTTCACAGAGCTGCAAGTGTGATGAATGTCTAGGGTAGCGGAGCATGGGCTGTTCACACAGCCCTCTTGTTTAGGTATAAGCAAAGCATTTGCAAAGTTTTTCACCAGGGCTCACGGCATTAGTTAGCCAAAACCGGCAAAAGTGGTAACATTTTCTAGTGGTTAGGGATTAGCTTTCTAACCGAAAACAGTGTCTGGTTTTCAATAGCCTAAGATCTAATTGGATCAAACTTAACTTCCTGGACCGGTACTTTTCTTAATATACATGAACGACATTGTAAACATAGTTGAATCTGAAATCAAGCTTTTTGCTGACGATACCTCTATGGTTCTTACAGTCGACCATCCTATCACAGCCGGTACATCATTAAATTCAGATCTTTCTTCAGTTTTTGAATGGTCAAGTGACTGGTTAGTATGGGTTAAGGTGTAGAAGACTGCTGCAAGGATTATCTCTAAGATGTAACGTAACGACGAAACAACCAATAAATGCCCCCCCCCTTTTTTTTTATTCAAAGGACACTAATCTGACAATATCAGCAGCCATGAACATTTGGGTGTGACAATAAAAGTCGATCTCATATGGAACAAACATATTAACCAAATTATTTTAAAAGCAACAGAACAGTTTAATATCATGAAACCTCTACAGTACGTTTTAAACTGAACTCAATTGGAAATTATTTACATATCTTATGTGCGACCTAATCTCGACTAGGCCAGTGTTATTGGGGACGGCTGCACACAATATAATGACAAAGTGTGGACTACGTTTTGCTTGTTGCGGTATTGGTATAGTCACCAGGGCAATGAAAACTACTCCAACAATACAACTCGATAAGAAACTGGGTGGGAGACTCTTTCCAAAAGGCGTGGGAAATCTGAATTGATTCAGGTGTACGGAATTCTTCATAATATGACACAGTTGTCTACAACATTATTATGTCTAGTATTATTCACGCTATGTAGTGTTTAAGATATAAATTACCTTCTTGTCGGCGAACATAGCAAAATTTTTTTCTGCTAATGTTAATCGTATCAATAACTGACTTGAAATAAAGATTGAACTGAATTAAATTTGACATATCTTTCGAAATATTCCGTTGCTGGATATGACTTTCAATAATAACACTCGCACAAGTTACCATACATTAGAGTTCATACAGATCTGTTTGATGTTTGATTAGTACCTTTATCCTTGTGCCACTCACTGATTGAATCTTCTTCTCTTAGATACTTGGAATGCCCCTTCCCTGTCATTATTTAAAAGAAAAATTCAGACTCTTTCTTTACGCCCAGTAAAAAACCCCTTCCTTTTATTCCATTGGTAGAAGGAAATCTGTTGTACTTCATGCTCGACTACATATGGGCGGCAGCTAGCTTAAGAAGTATTTGTATCGAATTGCTGCCACAGATTTGCCTAGTTGTGTGTGTGGTACTGGTGTTAAAGATGTTTGCAGTTCTTTTTCTCTTGTCCTCGACATTTAATTCTTCACAATACATTACATGCAGCCGTAATAAACTTTGGTCCCTCCATACCGCAACACTTCATTTTAGTTCTGCTGCTTGTAGCCTTGGAACTAATTAGTCGATCATTCTTGTAGTTCAAGACTATATAGGTGGCAATAAAAGGTTTCAAGTTGATGATATTATATACATATAGCCCAAGACCGGTTCTAACTATGAGTGACCCTCCCTGTATGAAAGCTGCTATCATAAATATTCACTAAGTGTAAATAATATGATCTGTGTATGAGCGGCCGATACTTATTACCTGCTTTTTGTAAGACCTTTGAATGCATGATTGTTGCTGCTGGCAGCTCATATGGTGATTTTAATACTGTATAAGTATTAATCTTTCCGGACTTACACAAATTCAAAATTTCACATTTTATATTTTCCCAAATCGCAGACTGGTAATGATGAGCTCCAGAAAATGCCATGTGCACATTGAGCGTTTTGGGTTTTTTCCCCCGATTTTTCTTTTTCCGAATGGCACAACTCGGGAAAATTAATATATTGGGAAAATTTGTACTTATACAGTATCCTACTGAGACAAAATTGTTTTGCCTTTAGGGTAATGGTCCCACTGAGCCTAGATGGGGAGAAACTATGGTTGTATAGTAGAATGGTAAATCAAGGTGATATTTATCAAGTATATTACTTGTAGGTATATTTATTTGTATAGAATAATATCTGATTCCATTTGTTCTACGTGCTAAAATTATCAACAAAGTAAAAAAGTTCTTACATGTAGCCCCAAAGATATCATTTGATTTTATCAGTAATTACACATAGAGTGTCAAGACCTGTAAATATGTATCATGGTAACACACGAGCAGACTTTGAGTCATATTTAACGAAACGTCACAATTGTACAATTACAGAAATTCCAACTACTATCAAAGCATTGAAGAAGTTGCCAGCATGAATCACACAGCCAGTCATCCAGGCCAGTCAATGGAAACTGGTAACATCTAAAACTGCATTTTGATGTGTCTTGGGTGTCGCGTTTTTTTTTTTTAAAAAAAAAGACTTTTAATAACATTTCATCCTCCATTACAATCAGCAACAGATCAAAAGGAAGTGGGAGTTGTCAAATGGCTGCTGATGTTTTTTTTTTTTTGACAGAGTTAATGGTTGCAAAAATGTAACGTTGTTGTTTGTACTTCACTTTGCATCTTTAAACAGTGTACCATGCGATGTATCTGTTTGTGAGAAACTTTCATCCGTTGCAGCCATGCAAAATATGTGAAAAACAGTCACTTTAGCATCGTCATGCTTCCCATCTTTAACTGATCAATTTGATCATGCTCAAGTGGTGATTTGTTCTAGGTACAAATAGGTTTCTGCTGCTTCTCATGAAACTCTTGATAATATCTGTGGAATCCTTGTTCTTCTTTCATAGATAGATCATTTGTGTGATGCTGATGGCATTATACCAGTTGTCTCCAAAATAATGAGTTCCCTGCTTCAATGTTGCGATTGTTGCTTCAGACCTTTAAAGAGTATTCATTGACAGGGTTTTTATCACTTAAACCGAAAAAACGAAAGAACAAAAATCAAACCAACGTATAAAGATGTTTGATATAACTTGTAGAGGAGAGAAAAACCTACACTTATCACACTGTTAAAGCCTTTAAGAGACACAAAAATATATGATGCTCAAATGCTTGCTCTGCAATCACCACAGGGTGATGAAACTGTAAATAAAAGTTGACTGCTTCGTCTGCTTAGTTGGCCGGCTTCAGCGAGAGGTGTAATTTGTAAGAGATTGTTGGGTGTATTTATTGGGAAGAAATAAAGGTGCGGGGAAAAGTGGGCATGGGAAAGGAATGACCTACATTAACCATGTTGACAAGACGTGAGGGACAGGTATTTTTAGTATGCATTTTTGCAGTCTTCTTGAAATAATTTGTATCTTTAAAAAATCCTGGCTGTTGCAACATGTGCTGTTACTCAAATGCCCATAAGGAATGTCAAGAGGAATGTGTTTTGACAATAAATTCCTGACAAAGGAAATTTGTGCCTCTGTAGATTGTAACAAAACTGCTGTACATCCACATCTAAAGAGTTTTATCACTTGTAGATCAAGCAATAAATGACATCTAAACCCAAATGACTAGGACTAAAGTTTTATAATTTAATGTTTATCGGTACTGCGATTTTGAGATCAGTGTATCGATTGATGTATTTGTGACCATATCTGGGGGGTGGGGGTAGGAAAAAAGATAATCAAGATTTACATTTTTTCTACTTAATAAAACATGTTACCACCCATTTAACGCCAACAAAAGGTCTTGACAGTTACTGGATCAGGTCCTGCACTTGACTTGCAAAGCAACATTTTCCCATGATATGGCTGCATTCAAGTGTATTTTTTTCACCTTTGATCTTTAAGAGTAAAAATCATTTAGAACATAAATACAATCCACATTGTTTTCGGCAAGTGTCAACACTTTAAGTTGAAGAATGCAGTCTCACACTCCACCCCTAGGATCTTTGACCCCGTGGTTATGGACGTCATGCAAGAAAAAAAAGTGACAAGAACCCCTCTGGATGATACTGGACTACATGTGTTATAATACAATTCCTTCAAAATAAACTCTAGACATCATCAAACGTTTTGAATAGATTACATTTTTCAGTAGAAAATAACCTCTTCAACATCACAGACCCAAATGTTATGTTGAATAACTATATAAAAATGGTGATTAAGCTCTTAACTTTCCCTTCCCATCACAGCATAAGCTAACAGTAACCTAAAATTAATAGACCTTGAGCTGGCGAGTCCAAATGGTCCTCTTGAAATACCACTTAATGACGTGTTGGCAAAAGCAGCTTACGAAACGTTAGATAATACCAAGATTTTAGTTAACAGAGGAGGGTGTGGTTTGAAATATTGCCTTACTGGTAGTACATGCCCTGCGGTCCTAAAATACTTGTGCCACCACCAGTTACATAAAAAAGAGCTATGTTTTCTTTTTTAATTTACTATCAGTTCCTGCCTAATAGTAGCATGACTGGTTTCCTCCAATGAAGAGACCAGAACATTTGTGCACAGAGACTGGTCAGTTGATTTTTCTCAACCTATCAGAATCCAGGATTTTCGGTTCATCAACTACTTAGTGGATCAACTTTTTTTCACACTACAAATGACAGAAATGTACATGAAGAGACTTTTGATTTGCATACAGGACTTAAGTCAGAGAGCATGCCCAACTGATAAGCTTATTTGGCTTATTCAACATAAAGTGACAGACATGTCCTGTAGGCAAAATGACTTGGTGTACAAGCTGTCAAATTATACTTTGGAGCGGATTATTCTGGAATACTGCTTCAAAAACATAATAGTTGCTATCCAGTGGTAAAGCTTTTTGTGCAGTATCATACCATTCTATCTGACTTCTGTGTGCCACTTATAGCATGCTTATACTTGAGTTCAAAAGATGTGGACTGTTACATAAATGTAAAAAGGCAACACTGGCTGATAGCAAGTATCAATTTTGAGTGGTACTAAATGCTCCAAGAGCACTGATGTTAAGCGATATATTGAATATATCGCTTAACATCAAGTTTATCTCTGTAGATCGACGTCATATATATTGTACTATTCATATTTAGTAATCATGTTTGGTCTGACAGGTATTCTTTTTTCAAAATGACGCTCTGCATTCATAAACAAAATTTGACTTACTTACTAGCTAATTCATCATTTGCACGTTCATATTTATTCATTATTATGTGCTTTGTCTTTGAAATAATTAGGTTAGGCAAGGAGCGCCTCCTTAGAGAGAGATGTGGGTGCAGGCTCTGAAACATGTTTTGAGTATTTACCCATGAAGACCCTTTTATTTATTTTGGCTAATACAGCCTGTGTCAAAATACTACAGAAGAAAGTGTGCAATATGGACAGTAGTACTGCCATGTATAGGTTAGACACTGACACGTAAGGCTTATGAAGAGAAAAGAATTCGGACTGTGGAACAGGGTAATGACTACCAGGAAGTTGTTCTGGACATGAAAACACAAATACCACACACACACACACACACACACACACACACGATTACCAGGAAGTTGTTCTGGACATGAAAACACACACACACATACACACACACACACACACACACACACACACACATACCTACATACACACACACACACACACACACACACATATATATATATATATATATATATATATATATATATATATATATATATATATATATATATATATATATAAGGATGCATGTATATTGAATTTAGCGGGTAAAATGCGCAATAAACACTCAAGAGGTACCAGGAGCGATACCCGGGTTTTCCACCATTGTAACAATCACCGCCTTAATGAAAAAATTCCTTAATAAAAGTTTCCGCTGGCACAGTGACTGACCAGGTCAAGTTTCCCTTCAGGGTGGAAGACTCAAAATCCTTGATTTGTAAGTACCAGGGTATTTGGGATCTGATTAACATACTGATTACCAAATAACCACTCAACTAAATAAAATATGTTTATATTAATATTTGTTTTAAACTTCACACAGACTAAGTAGGACAATAACAACAATAACATCACTCTCACTTTAGCTGATAAACGGAACAAATTGTAGATGATTGAAAATGTCCAGAAATAATTTTTAGTCCAACCATGAAATGAAACACAAAGCTCCTTTATTTTAGGATCCACCAAAGTAATCCAACCACCTGTAGGCCTTCCGCAAGTCCATCCGGAAGCTGTAACTGAATATAAATAAACGGCAGTATCTGTATCGGCTACATACAACTCATAATTGACACCAAACTGTTCCACCACCTAACAATTACACAGTAACTCCAACATAGAAAACTTTATATCAGTTCTCATGAACCAATAACTACATCATCTATCACCCTGATTCATTATAAAGACACAAGTCCGATCACAATAACCATGCGTTAATATTGTTCTCTGAAATTAAAGAGAAGAGAAATTCACTTTAGCTGTTTCTATTTTAACAACTCTCTAAACCGCTATTTTAATTGAAAAAATAATTTTGTGATACGAAGACAAACTCATCGAAAGTTGAATAAATTACCAATAACAATATATGAAACATTTTTCTTCTTTTCATTACCAATATCATTATCATGAACCTATTCAACACACATGAGTTAAGTTCACACAACAAGTAATCAATTGTAAGCCTTACATTATCGTGGTATAACAGGGAAGCCTGCCCCACTTTAAGTTGACCTCACCTTTTACCTGACCTAACCTTCGAAAGGTCAATCTAAAGTTGCTAATTTATGCACATCAAAACTCTCTTGTACCATCGAGCGCACAACTGACGTTTTTATAATGGTGCACACGCAAGTAATCACTTTGCGCACTTGGTCCAATTACCAACATAGAGACAAAGTTCACAGGTTCAAACTTGAGAATTTCACGGGAACCAAGGAAAAAATTCCGGGACGAAAACCAACCCACATTGGTAACCTATTGTAATTTAGAATAACGGAGGACACATTGAAGCAACAAAAAATACATTGGCTGTCATAGAAAATATAAGCAGACCCGTAAACCCAGTGTATTCATGGAAATTCATGCAGAAAATATTTATTATTAGTGAAAGTGCTTCCTTGTTTTAAAAAACAGGCAAAAACTAAATCTAAATGCGTAAGATTTCTGCGGTCGATCATTTAAACTGAAATGTGCCTGGCATAAATTTCTTAGGATGTGAATCTGGTCGCCTGAATGGATTATATAACGTGGCGGTTTGACCAGCCGATCTTTGAAACCTATCATAGCCCGTCTCAAAGCATTTTACTTCATAATAGTTTGTGAAACGTTTTTTCCTCGGAATGCACTCCACAACATTGCAAACAAGTCACCAAGAATAGACTGTTGCTTTTGTTTTACAGGAACGATACCACGGATGAAAATGTCTTGCCCTGTCTCGCTACTTTCCAAAAATTTAAACTAATACATACTCACTTCGCACAACTTATTTTAACGTGGTTAACTGACACATGTGATTCAATTCATTTTTCGCAGATCTACAAACTTCTGATCTCGATGTTCTATATTACGGAAAAGGTTTTGGACTTAGTGAATATTTTCTCTTCAATTTGACAGAACATTTAACAACAGCATGAATGAAAAGTATACCCGACCCCAAGCCCTTTCAAAAATCTCATAGTTCCCCTAAAAACTTGAACAGATCACCGGACCATGAAATTACGAATACATTCAGTTTGCAACTTAAAAGTTCTCCTAATCAACCTTAATACAAACAAAACTCCGGAACCATACTTGTCCCATTATACACATATTCAACCTAATCTTGTGATGATTTTTATGCCGCATTAAACCCTTTCAGCATAAACTTAACTCGTTATTTAAACACTGTTTCGTTCAAATAACCTCTTCAAACTTTTACCCATGTTCTCAGCAATTAGTTCTAGTTTAAGCATTTTTTTACTGAGACATGCATTTATTTGAGCTGAATACCTATTTCTGTAAACTTCAGCTAAATATAGCCAAACATTATGGAAAGTGCACGGATCTCCATAAAAATGAAAGGACAAATCCTCTTCTTAGGCTATGTTTAACCTCAAAAGACAATTCGTATATACAACACTTTACACGTACTAACTCTCAAATCCTAAATCCCGTATGACTTAGACACACTCACACACAAATGATATCAGACTGGCGCATGATCCAATACCTCTTAATAACACTGATTCTTTCCTCCCTTCCCATTTTTACCAGATACCTTTGGGAGGAAAATAAATGTACAAACACGAAAAAAAATATACTTATGGACAAAATAGGCAACCTATCCGTGGATTAGGCATTCCCCCAGACCCCTATTGAAAAAAATTAAGCAAACATAAAAATGACATAAGTGAGGGGTATCACAGGAAAATAAGCCAGAAAACGGAGGAGTCGGTAATCAACATTTCTCAGTTTAACAGCCAAGACAAAACAAAAAACCTGGAGTCCACCATGAAGTTTCCAGCTGAAACAATTTAACCCCCCCCCCGGGAAAAAAATAAAAAACAAACTTCGGAGAACTGTTTGCTACACGTTGAAGTCAATATCTTCCAAATGCCAAGGCAAGTCAAAACAGAAAAAGTCTACATCACCGGAACTCCGCTATGCGGCTACGGAAATCTACCCTCTTAAACCATGCCTCTTGTGTCACTGCCACGGATTTCTTCTTCAAATTTTTCAGTTTTGTCCCTGTGGATGTCTCTCGTATGAGAACTACTTCCTGTGTCCAGAATGCTGAATTTTGTCATGGAGAACAAGTGTTCTCTCTGCTCTATTTTAGAAAAAAGGACGACTGTGACAGTCCTGTGCTTAGCTGACTAACTTCCCCTATGACCTTGGAAATGAAGTCAAGGTCACTGACCTATTCTGAATCTAACTTCCCTACAGGGCCATCCCCATGTGCAAGATCAAAGTCACAGTACAAATACTCAGGTTATCACTCAACCAGTAAAATCCATGTCAGTGGCCGTTTGACCTTGAAAATGAGGTCAAGGTCACTAATGTACAGTATTGATCTTTCCTAAATAGAGAACCACCAACAAGTTCAACATCAAAGTCCTACCTTCCACAGTTCTCAAGTTACAAAATGAAAAATAAAATTCATATAAGTGTCTGGGTCCAAGTGACCCTAGGAATGACGTTAAGATCACCCATGTACTGTCTAAGTGTGGCCTTTGCTCAGGACAACCATCATTTCAACATAAAGGTCCAAGTTCACATAGCTCTTAACTTGTCAGGTGAACAGTAAAATTTTAGCAAGTGGCCCTACAAGCTTGGGAATGAGGTCAAGGTCACTCATCTACTGTTTAAGTCTGGCCCTTATTAAAGGCAACTAGCATGTGCAATATGAATGTCCTGCCCTTAATAGTTCTCAAGTTATCCTATAAACAGTGAATTTCATACACCTCGCCCCATTACCTTGGAAATGAGGTCAAGGTCACTCATCTTCTGTACATGTATCACCCTCATACTCAGTAGTGTCCCTATGCAATTTCAAAGCAATTGGCTGAGTATATACAAGGATAAAGACTTTTGAAGATTTGGCCAAAAAATGAACAAAAAAATCATAAAAAAATCCAAAAATCATTGGACTGTAACCATTTGAACACACTTGGTAGATATCCACCCAAGGAACACCCCCACCACGTTTGAAGTGAATCTAGCTGACGGTTTCGCAGAAAAAGTCAAAAATTGTCAAGTAGCATTGCAAACCCTAATGACTTTGCAACTGCATTGACTTGCATGGTAATCAATAGGCATGTAAAATCAACAAGAAAAATTCCTAAAAAGACCCTAAAAATCACTGGACCGTGAACATTTGATTAAACTTGGTAGAAACACACACAACACACATCCCCAACAAGTTTGAAGTGAATCTGGTCAACGGTTTTCAGATGACGTTGCAAATGTAAACTATCATTGCAATTCCCATTTGCTCACATCGTAAACAATAGGAATGTATGCATTGAGCAACAAGTACCCGAACTGCAAAATTCGTTAAAAATCAGCTATCCACCTGGTGAACAACCTTGTGTGACCCTTCCACAAGAAACATATCCACCAAGTTTGAGAGCAATGTGAGAGATGGTTTTGGAACAGAAGTCGAAAAAAGCAAAAACGCACAAAAAATCATAAAAAAACAAACAACCCCCCCCCACAAAAAATAGAAAAAAATCACAGCGCCACCTGCTTTACAATTTAAGGTCTGGGGGTCTTCAGAAGTGTCCCTATTCAGTTTCAAAGTAATTGGCAACTCGGTTTCGGAGAAGAAGAATTTTTAAGATTTCCCCCAAAATGAACAAAATAATTCATTAAAAATCGAAAAATCACTGGAGCAAGACCATTTGAACGGACTTGGTAGACAGCTACCCAAGACACATCCCCAACAATTTTGAAGTGAATCTAGTTAACGGTTCTGGAGATGAGGTCGAAAATGTGAATTACTATTGCAATTCCCAATGACTTCCATTGTAAATAATAGGAATGTTGCACTGACCAACATGTACCGGAATTGAAAATTCGTTAAAAATCAGGGCTCCACAGCAACGCCACCTGGTGAACAACCTTGTGTGACCCTCCCACAAAAAACATCTCCACCAAGTTTCACCACAATCTGAGAGATTGTTTTGGAAAAGTCGAAAATATCTAAACCGTGCAAAAATTCATAACAAAATAGAACAAAATTGCAGCGCCACCTGCTGAACAAATAAGGTCTGGGAGTCCCCTGAAGGGTCCCTGTACAATTTTAAAGTAATTGGCAACGCGGTTTCTTCGGAGAAGATTTTTTAAGATTTCCCCCCAAATGAACGAAAAAAATCATTAAAAATCCAAAAATCACTGAACCGTGACCATTTGAACAAGCCTGGTAGAAACCCACCCAAGGTACATTGCCACCAAGTTTGAAGTCAATCTGGATGACGGTTTTGGAGAAGAAGTCAAAAATGTGAATAAGCATTAGAATGTTCATTGACTTACATAGTGATCAATAGGAAAGCAGCAGTGCCACCCAGTGAATAACTTTGTTTGACCCTTCCACAAAGAAAGTATTCACCAAGTTTCAGCTTAATATGAGTGACAATTGTGGAGAGGAAGTAGAAAATAGCAACAACACACAAAAAAACATAAAAAAATAAGAAAAATCGCGGCACCCTCTGGTGAACAAATTAAGAACAAGGAGTCCCCGGAAGTGTCCCTGTGATATATCAAAGCAATTGGGTTAGCGGTTTCGGAGAAGAAGACGTTTAAAGATCTCCCCAAAATTGAACAAAAAAAAAAAATCATAAAAAAAATCCAAAATTCACTAGAGTGTTACCACTTAAACAAATTTGGTAGAGACCCACACAATGCACATCCCCACCAAGTTTGAAGTGGATATGGCCAACGGTTTTGGAGAAGTCGAAAAAGTGAATCGTGCACGACGGACGACGGACCCTCACAAAAGCTCAGCTGACTGACAAGTCAGCTAAGCTAAAAACTAACACATGAGTAAGGCGCCGGCAGGATTTGGACTCACACTGATTTCCACAGGTTGAAGCGACTGCTCTAATTTCTACACCATCGAGTGACCACAGGGCAACGAGGCACGTTTTGTACTTCTTATGGTGCTCAGCGGATCGTGCCAAGGAAGAACAGGCATGTGGGTGCACAGGCAGGTCAGAAATTAGTTCTATACGGTTTCTTGGATCAAGGTGAAGGTGGTGAAAAGGGTTTCCAACTATAAAATTGTGCCAGTGACAAAAGAGGTATGGTTTAAGTTAGTGTTATTACATGAAAGGAGACGATTATGGCTTATAACTGTCGAGTGGCGAAGCCACGAGACAGTTGTAATAGCCATAATCGTCTACTTTCATGTTATAACACATTTGTCATTGGCTGGTAGAAGTGGTCATTTGTGTTTAGGTCGGATCAGTGATTTCATGATTGAAAGCGTATTATCTGTCAGTTACGTAATCAAATTCTTACACACACGTGTGACAGTGTCATTTCACTTCTGAGTAACCTCATTCGTGATTTCGCTCAGGCGTTCAGGTAGTTCGTGAATCTGCCAGCTGCCACAAAATGGAAGATGACGTGCCTCTAATTGAACTTGATAATATTGCAACTCAGCAATTATTTTTCCAAAGAAATGACGGCACCGGCAGTACTGGGAGGTATGTTGGTTTTAATTTGTAGTGTTTTTACAATTTCACAAAGTTTGCTTAGCGTTCATGATATACTACTGCATCAAGACTACTGACCCGGAGAAGTTTTGTGGCTGATGGTATAATGCGTGCTGGTACTTGAATGGAAAGTTTTTATCATGGAAATTCAGGTAAATTATTTCAAATTTTATTGTTAGACATTGAAAGGGTTAATTCGGAAAGAGTGAGTTATAGGTTTTACTTAATCCACTCTTTTTGCGGGCCCTTTTTGCGATTATTGAGGGTGCAGGTCAGCCCAAAAAAGATGCATTATCAAGTTTCATAATACATTCGTTTTCATAATCGATGGTTATGGGATATAATCAACACTTTTTGAGCCTTATGATTGGCTAATTTCTACCAACCATGTGACAAATTGGAGATAGCACTTGTTATTAGGAAGTATTCTGAGACCCTGTATTACAAATCCCTCCCGCAGTCGGGATTTATAGTGCAGGCTTTCAGAATATATCCCGCTAACGCGTGTTATCTCCTATTCAGAAAACAAAGAAGCAGAGCTGCAACTCAAAGCACTGGCAGACAATAAGACCCAGGATCCCAATCGAGCGGAACCTGAGATATTTGTACCCGGGTGCTAATGCACTGCCGTCCATTAAAAATCCTTGCCTGGGGGTCAGGTAAAAAACAAGGCAATGCACTCGGTGGGAATTTTTCACCCTACAAAGGAAATTAGAGCGGGAACAGCAGTATGACCAGGAATTATGGTATCATTTATGTAAACAATAACGTGCTCAACTCTATAACATTGTACTCTTCGAGAAAAAAACCAAAAAGTTAAGCGCGCCTAATACTTACAATTTCCCCAATCCCTCTACATTCAATATTGACGAATGCTAATCAAATACAAGTAAAATCAATCATTTAACAGTAGCAGTGGGAAAAACTATATCACGTATGAAAGTTTGACAACTACTACATATCAAAAACATATCAGGTATGAAAAAAGTGCATTGTCATGTGTCCTGGTATCCATTAGGAACCGGGGTGGGAAGGATGAACTCCTGAATACAGATTTTTATATGGGCTGACGGTGTCTGAGACGATGTCACAGAGAGAGAGAGAGAGAGAGAGAGAGAGAGAGAGAGAGAGAGAGAGAGAGAGGAGAGAGAGAGAGAGAGAGAGAGAGAGAGAGAGAGAGAGAGAGAGAGAGAGAGAGATTTTCCTCATCTCATTATCCCCACCTGTCTGCTTACCTAACTTGAATACTGCTTCTCTGAATACTTTTGTGTTATTTATTGTTTTCCAGTTTTAATTCAATTTACATATGTTTGCAACATGAACATGTACATTTAAACATTAACGTCGGCTTTTTGGAGATATAGTGAATATGTTACAGGAAAGAAAGGTAACACGGTTTCTGAATTTACTTAAGAATTGCTCATTTTGCTTATTCAAAATATGTGGACCTCCCAATTTAATGTGCCACTTACTCAATCACCATGCCAGCACTTCCCTTTGCACTATCTTTATATCAGGATCATTACCCATTCTGAAAAATGAAATGTTTGAGGTGTGCAGGCCAATGACAAAAATTGACTTTAATTTTCCACCCAAACTAACTTGTCCTGTCGCGAGGCAACAACAATAAGCCATGAAGCGTTTATACTGAAGGTTTTGGCAGCGATGGGACTGGCATTTTTGGGAAAAAAGAACATTTTAAACATGATGATGATTTCACGCTCAATGCGTATCTGAAGAATATGACTATCGTTTTTCTCACACACACACACACACACACACACACACACACACACACACAAAAATCCAATTTGTTATATTTCCAAGAGTTACCCATTTACATTGTAGGCTTGATTCTTTTCAAGATGATTTAGAAAATAACCAGTGGTTAATAAAAAATCTCTCGCCTTGAGTAAATACTAATAAAAGCTGTGGCCAGATGAGACAGATATTATACAATGCAGCTCAATAAAGCCAGACCATATGAAAGGGAACAGAAAGCAACCAGTAGAAAAAGCAGTGGTAGAAGGCATCGAGGCAACTTACGAAATCGAGTGTCATTCAACTGAACGAACACGGACGGTGCACCACTGACTTAAAGTCTTAGAGAATCTGTTGGAACTTACAATTAACTGCATAGTTGCCGCGATTAGTAAACGTTTGCATTCATAGGATGCTGCTGGAGATCCAAATTATAATAACATAATTGTTTCATAATGTAATCTACTGAAGTTTAGCTCAATGTTTTCGTTCAAGACAATGTCTGAAATCCTTGCCAAAAGAATTTGTCTTGGAGTGGTGTGAGATGGACGCTTCAATTGATAATGAATTTCAGTTTCCATGGTTTCAGAGGGACAACCGCAACAACACTTGGGATTTCCGGTCAAGTGTCTGAAGTCAACTCGAAGACGAGTGATCAAAATGTTTGCGTTTCTTGTTCCCTGTCTTAACTGCCCGAGTCTGTTGGGAAATAAATAACCCTTAAGATTTACCTTGGATGTAGTAGCAGAAGAGCAATTTCTGATATATTTATTGGAATGTCGTTCCAAAGGCGGGTGGATGATCGAATGAAAGAAGTAAAAGTACATGTTTGAGCGTGACACAACTCATGAACATAACGTCGTATCTCATGCGTGCGGTTGACGCGCTACACTTTCGGGTATCAGGAACCGCAGGCACAAAGTATATTTCAATGGAACCATGGACCCCTGCTCTCGCTGTCATGAAGGGGAATCAGCGCCCTCAGGTGGCAAGGACAAATACCATGCGTCATTTTACTGTAAATAACCAAATTATGATAATTTCGTCTGATTTCCAAGCTAGTTCAGCCAAGAGATGATTGTTTTTTGGATTGGTTCGAGGTATTCCTTGCACCCGAGACACGTAATGGCGCCTTGCATTCAACGGAATTCAGCATTGTTCTGTTATTTCCAGAACAGTTGTCAAAAACAGTTGGAGCACATTCAAGTATGGGGTGTCTGAAAGAGCTTTATTTACAGTTTAATACATTACGAAGTAATTGATACATGCATGATCTAACGTGCCGCTGTCCCAACGTAAATTATCAGACAAAAAAATACCAAGTTGGTTTCGCTCATGTACACGTGGGATAAGTTTGCTCATACATAACATTTGATAATGAATTTGTAAACTATCTTCACTTCTTAAGACAGTCGAATCGGGGAGGTACTTTACATTGCACTGTCTTTGTCTAATGATATTCAATGGCAATATTACCTCTAAATAAGGTAACATTTTTGTCAGAGTTAAACGTACTAGTTTTGTTTCTTTAGTATATTACTCGTTTATCAAGAAAATATGCGTTGCCAATGTGTGCAGTCGACTGCTTTATCAACAAATTTCAAATTAGCTTTTACCAATCAGTGACGAACAGTGTGAACTGCCAGGATGTTGTGTTTTCTCTTAAAGATGCAGAGCTTAGTTACATTGAGTGCCCTCAGACATGACGTTTTCTTTCTTTTTTTGCTGTTTAATTTTATAATCTTTTCATCTATTATTTGATTTATGACAATGAAATGCTGGTACATCAGTACAGATGCTGATTGCTATATGATGTATGCTCTGATTTTGCAAAATTATTTACCTAACCCGAATGAGATACTGGCGTAACCACTTATCTAATTATCCGGGTCTTGTGGACACCAACCTTGGAACTGACCTTCGGCTTGTTTGCTGGAACGTTTTTGGCTGGTTGCTATACAATGTGGAGCGATGGATGGGGTGGGGTACACACTAAAAAGTCCCAAGAGATGGCGTTAAAACGACTATGCACTGTGCGCTAGATCCGAGTTTGCCTTTTGAGACTTTAAAATATTCCAGGTGAGCAACGAGTGAAACAGATCAATTTGACGCGATTAACACATTGAATGTAGCCTATACGTCCAATTAAATGATGAAGATTAACAGGCATTGGGGTCGTACGTACGAAGTGCATACTCTGGTTCCCAGTGGATTTAATGGAGTTAAATTCTGTATCCAGTACGCCCGGTGGGAATCACCTTGTTCCCATGTGCCCCCACGCCCACTCCGGTAAATAAAAAATGGAATACAAATGGCAAAATATAACGGTAGGCGACAAAAACAATACATCATAAATTTAAGTCGGTTATCCGTATCTGTTCTACGCATTTTTTTTGTGCTGAGTCACTACCAGACTTGAATAGTTCTGTTTTGAGCCCAGGTTTTTTTTTGGCACAACGTTTTTCTGTAATTTTTCTCGACGAAGGACAAAGGAGACTAAAATACTTCCCTTACAGTCTTTTTTCACGATATGAAGAAACGTGAACATATTTTATTTCAGTGACTGTGCAGAGGCTGTCGCATGTGGGCCCGCGACGGATCCATGTAATATACGGCTATTAGATTAATAGATGGCAACACGGGTAATCATCCTCGCTAAACGTACCGTGCTTTCACTGGGCCTAGGCTGTAGTATAGACACTTAAATATAATAAGTATAGTTAAAGCAAGCAACGTCTGCCAAATGTGAACAGGACGATTATCCGTGGATGGTGAGTTTGGACATAGTGTGGCTGTGGATCGATGACATATCTTGTTGCCGTAACTCAATTACACACTGACTGTGAGCAGGTCAGTGAAAAGGATGTGATAATTGGGTGAAAACGGTATAACAGGCAATAACATAGATGGTACGTCCGATGAAACTGAGGACTGGAGTTGGGAAAAGAAAGCCGGTATATAAAGCTGGAACTTACTAAGGGAAAATGTGCAGACATGTTGAAATGTCTCGTTACCTCCACATAGAAACAGATGTATGGATTAGGGACAAAAACAATAATGTTCATACATTCCGAAATTGTGATGAATGCCCCTGTAGATTTGTCAATAGGACCAGACATGGCGTTATGATTATCGTGGCAACGGTTGTCCTGAAAGTGCGGATGGCCTCCTAGCACTACCTTCACATTTTCGGGAAGTTAACCCTTTACTGGTCAGACGGGTTAACAACCTTCCGTCCACCCGATTCAAGCTAACGATAGCTATTGAAAAGTCACACGTGTTGTCATGATACACCTTATGCACAAATCTCACCCTGATATTATATTGATAAAACAATTTGAAAGCAGATGATAACTTACATGACCCTTTCTTGGTGGTGAGGACGCGAGGGTTATTTGAGCATGAAAAGATTAAAGTATTGGGGGAGCATCGCAAAAAGAGCAGACCTCATGTTAAGAAGGTCCGTTTAAAGTAATTGAGTACTCTGGATCCACAGTCACAGAAAAGTTGCTTTGTTTGCAAGAATAGACAACACTATAGAAGACAATGAGGGCAACTAAATCTTGGAGCACTGTTACTCCATAAAAGTAGGAAAATAAATATATACAGAGAGAGGCTCCGTGATAGGTATATATAGGGCAATGGTAATTTCAGTGGTAGCTTGGTTGAATGTGGTTGATATAATGAGTGAATTATATATGTTTTTAATGCGAATGCTTGTCTTCTTCCTTGCCACATGATTTTCTGGAAAATGCTCACAACTCTTACATTTCAGATACTGACTCTGTAGTTATGACAATAAACAAAAAGTTCATGAGCATTAACTATCAAAAGGGTTTCAGACAAAAAATAGAAAACATAAAAAGACAAAGAAACGAACAAGCAAAAAAATATGAATGGAAATAAGCCCTTCCCGATTTCAGTAGGCAATAAAACTGTGACGAAAAGAAAAAGAGGTTATGTTGGAAGCATTTCAAATATTTCTAATGAAGGCTTGATCATTAAAAAATGCACAGAATGCTGGTGGTTCTGCCTATGCATCTGGATTCAAATATCAAACACTTTTAAAGATTGAATCTTAGTAAGTGCCTAAGCATATTATTTATATCGGGTATACATGTAGGACCTCACAATTTTAATTGATTTACAGCTATAGACTACGCTTGTGACCTTGAAAATATGTTAAGGACTTTCACAGTTTACCATATGCATAAACAAAAAGGTTATAAAAATACATTTATAAAATTAAAAATTATTCAATCAAAGTGTAAAACTATCCAACTGGATCGCAGCATGAACAAACAGCAAACAGACAAATCCCATATTTTGCTACATACCCCGTCATCACATTATTAAATGCGATGATTGTAATGTCCAGACATGAAAATAAATGGACAGGTCGGTTGAAATAAAATACAGTGCAAGGAAAAAATAAAATCATCCTTGAAAATTATTTCCACATAATAATTTGTAATCTTCCAAAAGATGAATTAACGTGTAATTGAAAAGTTGGTAGTGCATGTGTCATTTATGTAAAAACAAAATACTTTTGTTATATGATGTGCATCGCTGGAAATAAAAAAAAGCATGTGATTATCTTTCTCTATGAAACAAAATCCCTGATTAGTTTTGAGACAAGAAATGATAATATAATAACAACATCCTTATGCATGGGCTATATGTGTATGGTTTGGACACTGTACAGTGATAATAATTCCATGATATCGTTTTAACTCTTTTGGCAGATCACTTCGTATGATCATATTGCACTTCAGTTGCGATTTTTTTCCTGCATGATCATACCGATTTTTAATTCCAGCTACTTGACCATAAGTAACCACGTACTTCTCAATATCCTTGTCTGGAAAGCCACAAAGCACGGCTTTTTAACACACTCCCCCAATATTCTCCACTTTGTCATATATATTGAATACTGAAACTCTACCTGACTCTAAACTAACTCTGCTTCTGATGAGCTTATCATGTGATACTTTATTGTCTAAATGTATGAGCCATAAACCACTGTTACGTTTCTTGAGTTGGGCTATTTTGCCCCTCCCAACCACAGCAGATACTGCTTTAATCATTTGGTCTGGTGACACCCATGCCACTTTAGGTTTTAGTTTCACATTAAGGTTTTTATCTATCTTTTGCAGTTTGTAAACTTCAACCTTTTTTGATACTCCACTTCTCAGCTGCCCAACAGCCCGAACTTTCCTCCCTCATTAAGGTGGATACCATCATAGTGTACAAATTTATATGCTGCATTGTTCTGTACGATAAATGCTGATCTGCCTCTACGATATACACCTATTCCAATTGTGTTGAACAACTGGCGTTCTGGTTTATTTTGTGTGTGTAAATGTCTTTGTTGGCAAGATGCAAGCTGTGTTGATGCTTCTTACCCCTATGGTTTTCAGCTGACCTATTATTCCCTCATATTTCTTGGTCAGTCTACTGTTTTACAACCTTCTTCATTGTCATCCCCCAATGTAAACATGTCGGTCCTTTGTAGGGTTTGCCATTTCCTTCGGTTGACCACTATTATTGATAGAGGTTTTATAATTGGGAACGCTGAGGACACTGAGCCATGCTACTATAGGACACCGCCATTTCGTCCCTCCCTGTATATGGAATAATCATAATAATAGTCCGACATTTGGTCACACCACTTTGAGGCACGACGTGTGGACCTTTTAGAAAATGATGACAACTGCTGGACAAGGTCAAGCCATGTCACGTCAAATTAGGACATCATTCATATATACTAAATGTGAAATACTTGATTACATAGGACTATTTCAGACTAAAATCTTTCTCTGGCCGTCTTTCTCTGTCTGTCCCTCTATGACGCTTTTTATTGTGCAGATGTCTGACTTTTGGGCACCCCGGTATAACGTATATTTGTTGCCAGTTCGTAAAAACATCAATTGACAACTAGATGACTGGTTTAGGCACAGACCAAAGTATACCGACAGTTTGTGTCTCACCAGCATAGATGTTGCAGAGAATAAGCATTCACTTTCTGGACGTCTGTCCGCCGTTCCATCCATCCAGAAAACTTCTGAGCAGCGTTATTTCACTACACTGGATAGCGCAGTCATACTTGGGTAAATGATTTATAGTGATGGTCACTACAGATTTGTACCATCACTGTCATACTTCATTGGTTACGCCATGCTTGAAGGAACATTGTCGAATACTTCGGAGTGGCATTATTTCACTAACTACAATGGGTAGGGCTTCTGTACTTGGGTATGATTAATAGTCAAGGTCGCTACAGATTTCAACCATCACTGTCATGCTTCATTAGTTACATCCGTCCATCCGTCAGTCAGTCCATACATCAACAAAAAACCTTCAGAGTGACATTTCACTTGCTCCACTGGGTACGGCTTTCATACTTGGGTAAATAAAAGTGATGGTCACTACAGATGTATACCATGACTGTCACACTTCATTGGTTATGTTCGTCCATCCGTCAGTCTGTCCATCAACAAAAAACTTTGAAGTGGCATTATTTCTCTTACAACACTCAGCTGGGCTTTCATATTTGGGAAAATCATTTAGAGTGATTACTGCAGATTTGTGCCACCACTGTCACACTTCTTTGGTTACGTCATGCTTAAATGAACATCGTAGACAAACTTCAGAGTGGTCTTAACTCAGAGTGGTCTTAATTATGCTGGCGAGACATTCATGCCCCCAGGCATAGCTCTGGTATTTTTTTTTCAGCAACCAATTCAATTTACCCTCCAGTGCCATGCATTCTCACGAGCAGTGGTGAATGTTGCTGTACCAGGGAGACAATTCTGGGTTGAAACGAAATTTTCTATTGTAAATATCAAACAAATATTGGCCTGCTGTGGTTCGGAATTTACAATCCAGACTAGCAATCAATCAATCAATCAATCAATTAATCAATCAATCAATCAATCAATGACAAGCAATGAATGAATAAATAAAGTGACAAAAAATTCATACATGAATAAGCAAAGAAATTAATTGAAAGCAGATATACACATACACATACATATATAAACAAATAAATAAATAAATAAATAAATAAATAAATAAATAAATAAATAAATAAATAAATAAATAAATAAACACGAATCAATAATTTTTCCGATGCAAAAACTACATTAATTTCCTTCATCCGTGCTAACAAAATTACCAAGATCACATTGTTGTTCTTGAAATACCACCCAACTAAGCATTCATTCATTTGCTTGTCATATTCGACAGTTTAGGATCCATTGCAGAACATTTCATGATAGGAAGAGTCAGTATGCCTGGTGGATAATTCGTTCGCAATATTGTGATCCTGGTATGCCATGTTGTTCTTTCTTCTGGTCTTCAGAGGTCTTACCCCAGGACTTGTTTTCCGTCTTTTTCCGTGAGTTTAATTGGGAAGTAACTTAATTGGAAATTCGCTGAATTGTATCTTTGATTGGTTTCATTGTATAGTCGCGTTTGAGTACACGAAAAATAAATTCATTTACCCTTTTACCACATAGACTAAAACAAATACACTTTCAAATATCAGAGTCGATTATATTCACGTAAAATTTTGTTTAAACGCGATTGGCAATTTAAGGCAGTAATGCTGATTCTGCTTCTCCTCAGTCATTATTAGAGATTTTGGAAAATGGTTCATTGGCAGAGTCTGAGTGGGAGCATTGATTGATTAAACGATGAATCAATTAAAATGGATTGCCAATGGATGGGCGAATAGAATTTTCCATTCGAGATAAAAACTCTCAGGGTTATTTTGAAGAGGGCACCTTAATATCTTCTTAAAATAAAATTTCCTTTGTTTGTCCCATGCTAGAATGCTGCCACTATTAATAAATCAAAATGGATTTATCAATATTTAATAATAACTCTCCAGAACGTACTTTCAATAGGAAGTAGATCAATGCATTTTCGAGTCAGTTTTTATATCCCCCTTCGTGTTCCTCACATTTATTTTCTTACGCTTAAGCACTAGGGACTTTTTGTCATTCAAAGTTAGTCGTTATAATTCTTTGAGAATTAATTTTTGACTTAACGTTTTCTTGAACTGTATTAATTTGTACTTTAAATATCTTCCTCTGCAATTTGAATAAACTAATGTGACTCTATTGAGCTGATTATTGATATTTAATTTACATACCACATTGCCCGCATGAAGCATGCTATAACTTTTACAGCGCAACAGGACCTCTCATTTAAATAGCTTCACGTACGACTTGATAAAATAAAAAAAATCAGCTTTTTTGTTGGAACTGTTTGCTCTACATGCTATTCACAACAGACAGGTATCATTTGACCTTCTTGGGACATTAGAATTATGGATAACCTGGTTCGATCCTCACGGTTACTGGAGCAAGAATCATGACCACTTTGGGCCAAATTATTTCACATTTAATGAAGCAGTGAATTTTAGGCGGTGCTTTTCATTGGAAGGTTACAGGCACAAATTTTGGAAGTACAGTGCATCTTCTCTATTTGTTTTTGAAGCACCAGTCAAAGTATGACAATTCTAAACGTCTTTTGATCATCGTTTAATCGTACAATTTTGTACGATATTTTGATAAACCCATGGGCCATGTATTCTGACACTGCCGCTTTCGCATCACTAAGTAAGTTTGCAGCCCCCCCCACCATATTAGCGATTTGTTTGTCGTATGCATAATGACTTTGAAGTATGAAAATAAATAGATAAATAAATAAATAAATAAATAAATAAATAAATAAATAAATAAATAAATAAATAAATAAACGTGTTTCCCAACATGAAAGTAACATATATCAAACCTCAATCCCAGCAAAATAGTTAAACACGTTTCTACCTATTTAAGTGCATAAACGGAGAAACATTGAATACCAGATGTGTCCGAGACATTACATGTATACCAGTTCAAAAATTCTAGGAATAAGTGATTGAAGCCATATATCAATGCAAACAAAACACAAGATGACCAAAGATTTTATTTTCAGGGCTCAAAGTTTAATATGCACATGATTTCATAATTTGCACAACCTTACCTCAAGTATAAACTAACATCGCATACACATAACGTATCCCACTATGCTGTGTTTTCCATATTAGACTTGAATTGTATGCATACAGTAAAACCTGTCCTTGTGGACACCTGTCTACTGTGGACACCTGCTTAATGCGGACGGTTTGGGCCAGAACCGAATATTGTTCAGTCATTTTCATATTGGTGATACCTGTCTACAGTGGACACCTGTCTATTGTGTATTGCGGACACTTTTTAGGGTACCAAATGCAAAAACAACCTGTCTATTGCGGACACAATATATCAATTTTTTTGGCAACTTGTTATGTTCCAAGCTGTACAATGCCGTGCATGTTAAGCTGGAATCAAAGACGAATTAATCCATAGTTCAGTGGCCTGTAACACATACTAAGCTCACTCAGCAAAGCAGTTAGGCTGCACTGCCTCAACGAACATGCCAGGTGTCTCTCAGCACTAGTGCTGCTGTTGAGTGAGGTTGCTCACACTTTCTGTCTATCAAACAATTAAGCTCCATAGATCAATCATTAAGCCTAAAACAAAGGACCCACTGAGACTCATGTGAAGTTATTCACAATTTGTAACAATGGCACATACAGTTATACTGTACTCAAAGGATAAGATATCCCTGTGGTATGTTTGTTGTTTGTTTCTTTTCTGTTAGTGAAATAAATTACGCAAACTTTCTTTAGCCTGTTAAGCCCTTACATACACAAAGTTTCCCTCAAAAAATAAAAACTGTAAAAGCCCAAGTTAAGATTAGTTTGAGTAAAGTGTCAGGGGTATAATGTACAACAACTGAGAGCAAATGATGTATGATCACTTGTGCAAAAGGCTTTACATAACAACATCAACTTAACATTATTTTCATACATAAACCTGTACTGGTTAAATATATTTCAGCCATTTATATTGGTTAAAATTTGTTTTGTTACAATGTCATAAAGTTATCTAACTTTGAGTTTTCCTGTTTTTTCATTATAATGATTAAACGGAATAAGATGGGTATACATGTGCATATTTTATGGAATAAGATGGGTATACATGTGCATATTTTATGACAGTTCGAACTGCGGAATAGGATATTGACTACTAGGAAGTGGTTCTGGGCAAAAAGACACAAATACACAAATACAAGTCTATACAAGTTCACCTCCTTTGATACCAATGTACTCTGAGATCCCAAAAGTTCAGCCCCTGCCAATTGTGGACACCTGTCTATTGCGGACACTTTTGCCAGAACCAAAGGTGTCCGCAATAGACAGGTTTTACTGTACTTACATTATACCATAATTGCCATCTGGTTGCATAAATATTCAGAGCTAACACCAGCACTTTTACGTCAACGTTGCACGCAAAGAACAGAAGTACAAGCACTATGCTATGTTTTGCTTTTAGACTTAAAATGTATACCTATTAAAAGTTTACAATAATTGCAATCTGGTAGCATAAACTTTTGAAAGCTGGCACCAGCACTTTGACCTTATCATCATGCCACATACACATGAATGTTAAATTCACAACAATTAAGACAACAGTATATTCCTCATAACACTACCATTACTTTGTTGCTTACTTAGAGACACCAGACAAATAGACTAAACCAATAAATGTAGGGATTTTCCAAAAGAATCAAATGAAAAGCATATCATTTAAATGTACTAAACATGTTCCCCATGCTCCAATCCTTATCATGTCAGATGCGTGTCGAAATATCACTCTTTTCCTAATGATATAATTGGAGAAAGCACATTTATATAAAGTAAACACAAACTTTATCATGTATATCTGAGGAACATGTACCAAAGCATGTTTCTTGATAATGTCCATATTGCAATATTTATTGTTGTCTAAACACAGACACTTAAAAGCAGGAGCCCGTATATATATATATATATATATATATATATATATATATATATATATATAATATATATGTCTATTTTGCTCTGTCAATTTAAGAGCAGTCCTGGTAATACTCAATTTCCCACAATTCAGCCTTCCGACCATCTGCGTCGTCCGCAGGCCTACAATGGGCCATATACCGAGTTTTACCCATGAACCATGAACCCATGAACGCACCTAAATTTTCCTCGACAGCAACAACGACGGTATTGATTCCTTGTTCAACTCTCCGAATCCGTTTTTCCTTGGAGGTGGTGCATTCTAATGCATATCTGGGCACTTTTTGTCCGTTTTCATTGTGTATACACATTTTACCTGCAGAAATAAATTATATAGCAAAGATAAATGATCAGTTTCATAAGATCAAAAACGTAGCAACTAAAGCTTTTTGCAGGGAAATGAGCCTTGAAGGCTACATCTTAAGAAACATAACAATGGCATATAATGTACAAGGTATTCAAAAGTATAGAATGTCTAAAGCACCAACTTATATCAAATTAATTTCAATCACCTTATATGACTTTCAGGTATAAATGGGGCTTTAGGGTAAACCAATCTGTTGGCTAACTGTACATTTATCAGCAAAAATATTTCATGACCATTAATTTTCTTCAATCAGTAAACAATATGTGGGTAAGATTTCTTGTATTGTCGATCTATACAATACTAATTATGGCACCTGTCTCAAATATGAAGATTTTACGCTGTGTAGATATTTCTACTCAACTGACTTGTCAGGCAACTTACTTAATATAGTCTTCGTCCATCTGGCATCTGTCAAGAACCCATGTTTTGGTCTTCTTAAGGATAAATGATAGATTAATAGGTCACATTTTCCACTTTTGTCATATTCCTAAAAAAAAAAACATGCACGTGCATTTCCGACGTGTAAGCGCAAAGAGTGGACTTTTGGAAAAGACTAGTTTCTCCTTTGTGGTTGTTCTGTGGTGGTTTCCTCTTGGTAACACCTGATGCTCTACGTTTGGGTGAAGGAAACGGGTCTTGGACTTTTTTATTTTGACATTTGTTGGGAGAGCCATTTAAACATCAGAACCTTTGATGTGTGAATGAAATGGTATCTTCTCAGTTTGGAAGGCTCGTATCTCTAGAGCAAGGTGAAAAAGTAAGAACTGTCTTTTTTCACATAAGCATATGTGCTCCATATTTCCAATGTACTTTTGTAACTCGACTGATAAATAAAAATTGGATGTTAGTTTTGTGTGAAATTGAGATGACAGTTTTGCGTTATTGTATAAAACCAAAAAGCCGGACACATTGAGCTTAAAATACTCACTTCTCTGTTTGTCAGCTTTAGAAAATATACACTTTGTAGTACTTTTTCAGAATTTGTTGCGTGGCTGGACGCCTTGTGAACCTGTGTTATTCCATAGCATGTTTCCTTGAAACAATTTTTAAAAGTATTTTGGGTATCGACCTTGGGTGGATCTTTACCAAATGTTCTAACATTTATGGTCCAGAGAATTTGGAATTTTGTGATTATTATTCTCTTTTTTTGCTTATTTATTCCCTTTTCGTCCCCCGCTACTGAAGGTGGTATAAAGGTAAATAGGAATACTAGGGATAGGGGTGCAGGGCTGTTCATCCGTCATGTGCATCTGTCTGGTCTGTCTATCTGTCATGTCCGCTCATCTGGTCTCTCTGTCCATCATGTTTGTCCGTCCCGTCAGCACAGTCTGTAACCCATAAACCGTTTCAGGTAGGCTTATGAAAATTTCAAACTCAGATGTATCGTATGTAGGGCATGTGCCCTGTGCCTTGTTGTCTTTTCATGGTCATAGGGATTCCAAAACTGCATTTTGCAGCATATATTTTTGCATATTTCAAGTTATATTAAAGCTAGGTTTTTCATTTTTGTACCAAAGAGTCATTCCATTAACCCCTTATTTATGCTTATGTTTGGATGACCTTGCCATAATTTAAAGGCAATGGTGACCGAATACATATTTATTTCGGAAAATCAGACTCAAGGCACCTTACAAAGTGCATATAGCTGATTGCAGTAGCAGGATCCTGACAGACTGATGCTTCTACATTTTCAGAGGCTAGGGGCCTGTATCATGATTTTGAGAGAAAAAAAATGCAATACAAATTCCTTCCTTCATTGATGTTCCTCATTGCATTTATATTGTGCTATACATGCTTTGTGTTATAGATACTTTGAAATAATGATCCCCGTCGTGGTGCTGGGTAGCATGATGCACTCAGGTTTCTACTGCGAAATGTGCTGCATTCTTGCGCTGTCAACTGTTTTCACTTTCTGAGTTTCATAATAATATATTATATCCAAAGTATGTGTACTAAAATTTAAAACTCATTTTAAAATGAAGTGTTGTAATTTCACACTTTAATTGTCATGATGTGGTGGTGGACATGGATCCTTTCGATCATTTAGTTCTGGCATAATCGTTTTTGGCAATTACTTTGAAAATACACCGGATCACTCCTGGTTACTCCTGAACTTTACTTGAACTAATCGGGCACAAAATGTTATCAGTTTCATTTAAATTTTGCTGTGTGTGTGTGTGTGTGTGTGTGTGTTTTCAAATTTTATTTTTGACTTCCTCCAGAACGCAAGCTGTGTTTTCTTCAATTTGTTGCTGATCACCAGGCCAGGGGTAGTGTAATTTGATGCTATTGAATGAATTTTACAGCACAAAAGGATCAGTAAGAGTAAATGTTAGAATGGTTATGTTCAGAATCAGACTGAAAAGACAATGGGTTAACGTTTGGGTCACAAGTTGTGTAATTTCCGTGTTTTTGCTTACCTATACAATGAGTGAACTGAGCGTTATCTCAAATACCGCTCTGTCTTGATTTTCTTTCTCTCATACTTACACTTATCAGCATCACAGATTCTCTGTTTGAGACGAGAGATATGAGTTCAAAACTGGCTCAATTTTGTTTTTTTTCTGAACAAATATATTTTTATGAGGGCCTTCATCCCCACTTCAATAAAGTTGGTCCTCCTACGTCAACAATATACAGTTTCAAGTTCAGTCCTCCAATGGTCAATTACGGTCACAAGTCCATCAACGCTAAACAGTTTGAAATATCTACACTTTAATATTTCGCTCATTTCACAATAATGCCAACACACACTGAACATATATACATATGATACATCTGAACGTAACTACAGAAAATCAGCTGATCGCTCATTATTTAGGTGTTGGAACAAACTCATAGTGATTCTTGCTAGACATTTCGGAAAAAAGTAACAATAGCCCTGTTAGGCCATGACAGTTTGGCCAGAAAAAGTTACAACAGGCCTGTGAGCACTAAATTGTTTAGACATGATGGGCAGAACAGGGACAAGGTTAAACTCAGAAACAGGATGACGCACTGCATGCAGGCCAACACCTGACATACTGTTGTTTGTCACATTGTGGCTTCCTTCTTGACAGTTTGTAAAGAAGGCAGATATTAATATCTTTTTTTTTTTGCTGAACATTGAGTTCACTGTATGACAATATGCTTTACACATGTTTACTACCCGGAATCTGTGTGATTGCGGCAGTATTTCACTGTCACTTAGTTTTTGTGCAAGTATCCTCTGCTAAATGATTACTCCGTTCCCTATCACCACTAATCTCTGCATCTTGAACCATGACTGACATGATCTTTCCCAATTTGTTGCTACCTGGGGCTTGAAAAATAAACGCCTTTTCCCCAGGATCTGTGCAATGCAGCTGGACATCTCGCTTGATCACCCAATACCCACATCTTTAGGTTTTACTGCCTGACACTCTTGAATATTTTCTGCAGTTGTATTTTTAGCGTGCCTTGCCTACAGTTCTAGATATCCTTTGTCCTCATAACATTTCTTAACAACTATATCCCCTCCCGTCCTCCATGGGATTTTTGGGTCCTTGAATGCCTGACCGAATTGCTAGAAATGGAAACATGCCCACCTGCTGCCAACTAGCTTCAGTTGTTACAGTACCTACTTGTGAATGTTCAGTTCATATTCAAACTTTCTGGCATAATGTCAGGAAAGGTCATGTCATGAGTTAAACGCTGGGGTAAGATCAAGAAGATAAAACGGTTTTTGTGTGAACTCTTAGGGGTAAGTATTTCTAGAACATATAATAGTTACGTCCTTAGTAGAACTTTAATATACAGAAAGGCGAACCGTGACACAGTGGTCGACTGGCAATCAAGTGACAGCATGCAGTTTATTTGTCAACGTGGTCATGAAAAGGGAGTGGAGTCTGCATTCAGGACAAGGCACCTATTTTATGCATGGCTTGTCAGACTTTTATATTGAAATAAATATTACGATTTTTTCGTCTTTTGGGGTGTAGAGTAGGGGGTGGTATGTGGGCCGAGGGCACTCAAACCATATTATTCTTGAAAATACCTTGGCTAATAGCTTTGAAATTTCAATGTAACACGTCTTTGTATCCATACACCAGCCTAAGATTTCTTCGTCCAGCAGATGTGAAATTCTGCTCCGTGAATTTATTTGCCTTCCATTTTTCTCGCCAACATTAGATAAATGGTAGCTAAAAGAGGGTTTATCATCTAAAATCACCCCACTAGTTTAATATTTTGGTCCCATTTTATTTGGACACCAGGGAATTCTAGATATGTGTCACAGCAGGTTCATAGAATTGCCTTTGAAATTTTCTGGATTAACCTTCATTTTATTTAAGCTGAACAAGTCCATGCATGATGTACAAGCCTTTTTCAATTTTGCACATAACAATTCTTCGTCTGTGGCTGTATCGCTCACAGTATTGTCATCTGCAAAATTGTAAAGTTTTCAGTTGTTTACAATATAAAATAAAGTGTTTAAAAATATGTTGAACAGTAGGGGATCAACAATCGATCCGTGGGGTACGCCTCTCAAAACAGCCATCCAATATACTTAGGATTGAGCCAAACGTGACTCTCTGCATCAGCTTTAAGAGATAACGTTTGAGGAAGGCCACTGCCTGCTCACTATATCCATAGGTTCTACACTTGCCCAGCAGCAGACCATGGGTCAGGGCAACGAATGCCTTTGAAAGGTCCATTCGTACCCTACCCACATATTGCCGCTGGTCAAGAGCAGATCACCGAGGGAGGTGTATTAGAACAAATTGGCAGCTGTCCCTTTTCTAAAGGGAGGGAGATATTTAGAGAAAATACAATAAAAAATGGTACAAGCAGGTATCATACAAATATTACCATCACTTTTGACAGACAAGAGAGTATATTTACAGGCCTGAAGTTAGCTTTTGATAAGTTATCCCCTTTCTTATGCTGAGGATTTACTTCTGTCATTCTCAAATCCTGTGGGAAAGGGGGAGTTGCCAATTTGTGGTTAATTTACTACAGATGTAAAAGATTGTGCTTAACGGTCAGTAGCTGGCTTGATAAATTTATGGGCAATAAGATCAAGATCTACTGCCTGTTTTACATTTAACTGCTCTCTCTCTCTATAATGAATAGGTATAAACTGCACAGTAATACAGGTAAGAAACTGGTAAGTTTTACCCTCACAGAGTAAAGTAACTCTCTTCCATACCACTTTTTTGTTGTTTTTTTTTTTTGGGGGGGGGGGTTACGCAACTGCCTACGATATTTTCTCTTTTGAAGCATTTGGTCCGAGTTACACAAAATGACAGAGAGAAATTTAATTAAATTTAGGATGAACGTATGCAAATAAAGCTGCTTGACGTATTTTGGGATTCCTGATCATATCACGGAATTTGTAATACCAAAAAAATAATAGCAATATAAATTGCAAACCTTCCTTAGACGAGAGAATCATAGTACCATCATCGACTCTTGATCTGATGCAGCCCTCTGTGTCTTCATACCATATCTGATTTTTTTGAAGATCCGGCCATTTAGGATATAGGATGACCTCTGTTTCAGGTTTACTTGAACCTCCTCTTACGTCAAGAACTCCATCACCAGTTGAGCTCGTAATGAAGAAGCTAACTGCCTTTCTGTAATTGGGTTATGAATTATGTCATTCATATCGTTCTGTATTGCAATTTTCGAATTGTTTTGTTAAAATGAATGAACATCATTGATAACAAAATGTACATGTACTGAATTTTAGTTTCAGGATAAGGTAGGGACAAAAAGTACCATTGCTGCTAGTAATTCATCCAACACATAACATGGTGTAACCTATATTTATCATCATCTTCATAGCAGTAGCAATATAAGTGGTAGTAATGAGTAGTGCTATGAGTAGCAGTATCTTTATAATCACAGTGGTCAAGTACCATAGCAGGCTTGTTCACTTATACAAAACGTTTTGGGATTCTGACATACAGTAGTAACCAGTACTCCTGTCAATAATATTTCTCTCAATGCTGCTCAATTCGACTGAAACCATCCAAATAAAACTATCATTATATGACCATATTGGTTTTGGCATTAGGCGCTTTGTGAACTTTCTCTACAGTGACGGCTTGGGATTCTACAATATATGATGCCAAATTCTCTTGAAACTTAATGAGAATAGCCTGTGCAAAGCATGTTCAACAAGAAACGCACTTTCATTGCAAGCTTCATCCCAAATTGTGAATTTTTGTCCAAAACCCAATGGATTATCTGTTCACTGATGACGCACAATAAATGTTGGTTGGAACAATGGTACCAACGCATTATCAACTGTCACTGTTCATATGTTTGTGGCAACTAATTGCTATTCGGAATGCTTGGTTATACATGCCTAAATGTATGCATACATAAATATTCATCACATGCCTTACTCAGTTGTAATGGAGGTAGAGCATTTTATGACACCCCTGACTGGAAGATAGATGCATGTTGGTGTTTTGGGAATTCTTTAATGTATACCTTTTGCTGTTTCAAACTGTCATTGTTGGGTTGAAATTTACGAATATGGCTTAAGTTTCTAGGACCTTTACTTGATAAATACTTCATTGGCTGTATTGTGCTGCCAGCTGTGTTCTCAGACTCATATTTATAATGAAGGTAGAGCGATCTTATAATGTTCTAGATCCACAAACATCAGAAAAGCGATGGAGGCCTTCCTTCTTCTTTTGATTTTCACTCACCTAAATGACGAGTCAGAGAGTGAAAAAGTGGCAGGGCTTCCATGTCCTTTTTCTCTTTGACACAAGTGATAAATTTTAGGGTTTACGTGGTTAGGCCTATATGTTTTGAAAAAAAAAGTCTGCAGTTACTGAAGAATATTTCGAAGGTTGAGAGGACCAGTTTAAACCACCAGTTGCCGTTTTATAGGTGCTGTCTGTTTCAATTAGGTGTGAAATATATTTCTTCTCATTGGTATTGTAATATGCATGTTTATGTTTTGGAAATTCGTAAATATGTGCCTTCTGCTGTATTTAGCTTTGCTCTCATTTTTGAGTTGACATTTATGAGTATGGGAATTGCCTTTTGAACAATATAATTAGTTCACTATATAAACCAATTGGAATAAAATGCATTGGGGGGGGGGGGGTAATGAGTAAAATCTTTTAATAATACCTATTCCGATACTCTTGATTTTTAACCTTGTTTAGTTCCCCAACTTAATTTACTACTATCTTACTACTGAACTTTATAAATTCTCAGCTTTGCAATTACACCTTTACATTTTGTATGTTCTTGTTTATCCCCAGCATTCAAATATTAAAACAAATTACAACAGTTCCCTCAGTCGTCTGCCGAGCCGAATACACAGGGTAGGCCTATTTAGGAGGAACACGACTTGTTTTTTATGTATTATAAATAATGTAGCCCTACTTTTCTCCTGTCTGACCAATTTAACAAAATATAATACGGAATGTAAATATTGTAAGCACTTAATAAAAATAATGTTACATGGCCTTGCATGCAAAATAGGAGCATATAGGCCTACCAAAGTTACCAAGTAAACAGCAAAATAAAATGGAGCAGTTTTGAAAGCATAAGTTAAAGACAATAAACACTTTCATGGTTTCTGCATAATAGAAGAACTGTATTGATTCTCTTTCCTGCTTACCTACTTACCATCCTATCCTTAATGCACTGCTTTTAGGCCTGTTTGTTACTCAAACTTAGTTATGTTTGTCAGCCCTGAAACCGTTGAACCTGCACAGTTGACATAAATCAAACTTCAGAGGTTTGACGACCAAGGAAGCTATGTTAAAAACAAGCCAACGTGATCTGAAAATTTTGTTAAGTTACAGGATCCATTTTTGAATGGGGTCAATTATGAAGCAATCCCCTTTTATCGTGATAGTGCCAGGATTTTGCTGTCAATGCACACGTGGAATTTTGCTGTGGTGAAATTTCATTTCCAGTATTTTGGAACATAATGAGGCAAAAACAGGTATACCTATATGGAAAAAATATGGAGTTAAAAAGGGCAAAGAACATTCATGCACCATATCAAAATCTTTTCTTCATGACAAAGATGTCTATTTGAAATTTACCCCCCCCCCTCATAAGCATAAGGAGAGCTGTGGCATAACATGCTAGGGTGGATGATGTACTGGTGTGTGTCCTTGAGGCAGTCAAGCTTCCTGCTAGATATTTTGTGAACATATATTGATCCGTCAAATGTTTAATACTCATGTTAGTTTAGAACTAAAATGTAAACGACCAGCACTGTAAAAAGCAAGTGCAGCTTTAATCCTTATAGTGTTGTGCGCCTTTTTTTCTATTGTGCTCCACCTGATGGCTGGTCAAAATGTGACAACTGCTTTGCGTTTGGAACCCCAAAGTGAAATCCGCAGCACCTGTAATCTGTGCAGAGATACAATGTCATCCAAACCTAGAATTTGAACTGTGTAGAAATTAAAACATATAAAAGACCAACTGTATTTGCATGTGTATCGAATTTATACTGTTCAATAATTTGCAACACGTTTTGTTCGTAAAACTGTGGGTTTTGCTTTTTGAAACCCTAGGTTTTGTAGCAGAACCCTGAGTTTTGCTAATAATACCTAAGGTCTTATCACAAAAACCTGTGTTTTGTTACAAAACCCCGGGTTCTGGATAGTTATTGAATCTTGATATTATTTTGGACAAGGCTATGGGTTTTGCTACAAAAGTCTGAGTTGTGTGTACAAAATCTTGGGCTTTGATCACAAAACCCACAGTTCAAGAGCAAAACTCCAAAATTCGTCACTTTTTTTTAAACAAAGCCCATTGTTTTGCTCTAAAAACCCCAATTTGAGTAAAGAAAACATTGGGTTATGAAACACTGTAAAATATAAGTCCAAAACCCATGGTTTGGCTGTCCAGATAACGCAGGAGTTTGTATTGTACAAAGCCCCTGGTTTTAGTAACTTTTGAAACAAGAGAGCAAAGCCCTGAGTTTTGTGAAATTGCAAAACTCTGGGAGTTGTCACGTCACATATCCTAGTGTTTTGAAATAGTGTAATACCCCGGGGTTTTGTGAATAAACCAATCATGACTGCTGTTACTTGGTAGGCCAAGGCTACTCAACGTAAAGATAGCGCCAAACTGCTGGTGGTTCTGTTTGTGTCCTCATTAACATCATTATTTTGGTTACCGTGGGCACAATGCAAAGGGAAAATGGTCGCAAAAGTACCTTTAAAACATGCCGTACTATCTTAACTTTAATCTGCCCACTTGGTTGTGTCTGAAGCGGTTATCATGCTTATTAACAAATCCAAATGCGACACAATACCTTGGATTGGGTCGTCATGTAGTGAGCGCCATTTTGAACACAATGCAATATATGATTGTGGGACAGTCACACAAAAGTTAATTTTGATTTGAATGTGAAAGTGAATCGCGGCCATAGCATATATCATATAAATCATATCATTATTGATACTCTGAAACACTTGCAAAATATGCATATTCTTGGTTTCCTACCTCCTCCCCCCTCCCCCCCCCAAAAAAAATTATTGATGCTCTGAAACGCTTACTAAATATGCATATTATTGGTTTCATATCCCCCCCCCAAAAAAAAGACAAACACAAAGTAAAACAAAAACAAATAAAAAACACAAACAAAAACAAAAACAAACAAAAACAAAAACAAAAACAAAAAAAAAAAAAAAAAAACCAAAAAAAAAACCGTCAACCCATTACTATCCTCGTTCACAAACTACTGGGTGCAGCATCCAAATTATACAAAATTGCAGCCAAGCAGAGTATTCCCGATATTATTTTAATTCTTCATCACTGCATTTCTATCCAGGGTAACTTGTGAATACAAAATTTCTAAGCATAACTTTCAGCTAAAGTAACTAATTTGATACAACATTTTGTCTCTAAAAAGTTCTTGTAGTATTTATTTGAACCTGTCAGCACTTAAAATATACCTCTTGTTTTTATTTTGCAAGGTCAGTTTCAAAGTGACAAGGTGTTTATCAAAGTCTGAGGTCATAACATTTGGCAGCTATCTTGGAACTCAAGACCTAAAACATACAAAGCAAGAGATGTACCTGGTGCTTCCATGTCAAAATCCATGTATTTTTGTTCCTTTGAATCAATCAGATATATTTCTAGTAAAAACAACAAATAAAGCTAAACAGTATTATGTTCACATTGTTATCCATTTGTGTAACATAGGACTTTATGCCCGCTTTATCAGTCTATGTTGGCAAACTGCAGGTTAGAAGAATGTCCTCTTGTAGAAGCCAACAGTTCATATCTAAAACCGTTCATAACCAAATTCATTTCCAATATCTTATGAAACAAGTTACATACATGTGGCAGTTTTAAGTAAAGTCAGTTTTAGGGTCAGAAGTCTGAAGGCCATTTTAAAGGTCAAATATCACACAAATTTGCAGCTATCTTCGAACTCGACTACAGTTGCATCTCATGGCTTGCAGACAATTCGACAAAAGTCACTTCTTGGGGTGGAAGACTTAAAGAAGTAGTCTCCAAAAATATATCTGAATAATGTTAAAGGAAGGTTAATTTATCCAATGAATGCAACATACAGTAAGTAATGGAACTCTTACATAGTGAGCATTACCTAAAAATGTAAATACAACACAGTACAGTTACTAATTGCCAGCAACGGTGGGCCCCAGAGTAGGGATTTTGTTTGAGACTCTGAAGTAGCCCACAGGCTATCAGACAAGTAGCAGCACAGGGCACACCAGGCAAGACCCCCACAGAGTCAAAGATAGAGCTTAGTGGAGAAGGTTGTACCGATGGTGGATACAGGTCCAAAGTGGCGTTGGGTTTTAATATAAGTGGGAAAAATATTCGATCCATTGCAAATAGTCAATTTGTCACAGGATATATGATGCAGTTCTGGAGATTTTGATTAGATGAAAGCATTTTCTTCAGTGCGATTTTCCAACCATAATTGTCTAAATAAACCACAGTTATTGTTTGCAGTCATATTGTACTTGACTGGCATGACATACATGTGAAGGAGTAAAGAGAGCCGCATGGTCTGAGCACTATGAAGTATAATACAGAAACGAAAAACAACACAATCTACTAAGGCAACCTGCATAGTGTGTTTGACTGCAGATCTACCCAAAGGCCTCATTTATTTTTAATGAATTAGCATTTTCGGACTTGAAATTTCTCACTGTTGAAGTCGTCTGTTGTAATTATTCTATGAACAATACTGTGACGTCAGAAATGTTTTATTTGCTTTTGATTGTGTTGTGTTTATGTATCAACATGGTATTGCCATGTTCCCAAACTGACCTAGATTGGCGAGACAAAGCCCAGAGCATTCAATAGTTCTTAAGAAGATGCCAAGCATTCTTATGTGATTTGCAGGGCCCATCAACAACAACAACAACAACAAAAATATTGAATTACAACTCAGTACCACGAAATGGTAGTCTGTATGGGGGGGGGGGGGGAATTGTTCCCTGAAGCAAATAATATATTTATCTGCTTTGACAAAGAAATAAAATGGCCGCCACAGGGACATGCTGTCACAGACGGGATTTTTACTCACGATTTTCACCCTTGCAAAGCTCCCGGGAAGAGCTAAAATAGTATGTTTCAGAAGATGCTATAACTCTGAAAGGTGTGAATAAAGGTGGAGACAAAGAATACCATGCAAAAATTTAGACTTCTTTGTGTTGCATAATTATCTCAACGATGCTATATGTCAGTCGTTTTGTAATAAATGGTCACATCACTGCAGGCAGCTGCACAATGTATGGTAGGTTCTAGAGCTATGTGGTAGGTCAGAAGCGTTTCTCCGCTAACCTTGCAGGCCTAGAAAATCAGTCTTAATCTATTGAATTTCCTAAAAACTTTTATACTGTTTACATATCACTTGTTTTCTTTCGTAGTACCTAAAATATGCCCTCATAAAGTACACACAGTGATAAAATATACGATGTTCAAATCGCAAATCGATGAAAGTTTTCTGAAATCCGTCATCTTGACATGATTGACTGCATGAAAGCCATGTTGCGAGTGGTTGGTGCATCCATGTGACCAATTTTGCAGTAAGTTACAAAACCATGGGTTTTTTGTTACGTCACAAATCCCAAGGTTTTGCAAATTATTGACAACCGTGGTATTTGTGATGTCACAAAACCCTGGGTTTTGTGAATTATTGAACAAAGCAACTGCCAAACCCAGGGTTATTACAACAAGCCTCACAGTTTTGCAATTTATCAAGATGACTGAAGCATTATATAGAACACTTAGTTTTGTGATGCCACAAAATCCTTGGTTTTGCAAAATAATTGGACAAAACAGCAGAAAAACCGAGGGTTATCATGACAAAACTAATGGGTGTAGAACAAAACCGTGATTTTGTGGTGACAAGATTGTATAACAAAGCAAAACCCCGGGTTTGTTCCCAAAACCATAGTTTTGTGTAGAAATTTCTGGATTTTGATACAAAGTCTTGCATTTTTGCGAAGAATATACAAGGGTTGGTCAACAAAACCATTGGTTTTATGCATATTATTGAACAAAATTAAAAAAAAATAGTTGTTGAGATACCCTGGGTAGTTTACAAATTCCTGGGATTTGCAAGCAACACCCAGGGATTTGGTACAAAAGTCATGGTTATACGTACAATATCCTGGGTTTTGTTTAAAAACTATGAGTTTCACATTTGTTTTACCTGAAAAGCATGAACTAAAACCCCAGACACTCGGACCATATATGTGTGTACAAAATGAGTAACATTCCTTTTTACGTTTATTCATATCTATTCACTAGGCACGTGATAAAACTAAAATGGACGCAAATGGAGTTTTTTGCTCCCTGGGCACTGGTCAAAATGGCGATATTAAATATCATTTGGGATGCACATATGTATGTTTGTATGTATGTATGTACGTGCAATGGTACATACATACCTACATACCTGCTTACATACATACATACATACATACATACATACATACATACATACATACATACATACTTGTGTGCAAACTGCCAATACAGTTGCGCAGTAGTACTTCCCTTGTTACGACATCGAAGTTGTTGCCCAGGTTTTGTGTTTATGGGAGGCTCACCATCTACAAAGAGTATTACCATTGTTATCATTTTTATCAATGTAATCATCTTCGTTATCACTTCCTTTGTCAGTTTCATTTCAAATGCTTTAAATGCGATTATATTTTAGAAAAACCCATTTTATGTTAACTAAATAATATGCAAAATAGGTGTATATTCATATTAACACGGGTATTATATTTCTACAATGGTGTATGGACACTTATTTAAAAAAGTAGATGATTTTGTTGGAAATAATAAGCTGGGCATTAATAAGTACTGATACAAGTCCTGCATTTTTCCACTGTATATAAATTTTCCTACATTATTTTTTAGTTAAAAAGATAAAATCCAGAAAGCACACTCGTGATTAAACATTTTTTTGTCATTTGAAAATCAACAGAGCTGAGTGATAACAGTAACGTTTTCTGTTGCTGACTTTTGCCAGTTTTATTTTAAATATCGACCAAAACACTGGCTTGTTTTGACCACTGTGTCTTGGTCCATGGTCATACAAAAGCCGTTTATAAAATGATCAGATGTGTGGATTCTTGTGCAATTAAATACATTGCATTCTGATGAAGCTTTAATCAACAAAGTACTATATTGTAAAAGTCATTTTCAAAATATTTTATTTTATTTATTTTTTAGGAGTCATGGGTGTGTAAAATTTTCACAATGTGGCCTCTTTAAAGAACACATGACAAACTACACACATTGTGGATATATGTATATATATATATATGTGTATATATATATATATATATATATATATATATATATATATATATATATATATATATATATATATATATATATATATATATATATATATATATATATATATACATGCATTCCCACAATCTAAGGCTGTACATGGTGAAAAGGTCTAAATGTATTGTTCGATGATTGCGTTTAACAACATGAACCAGCAGTGAAATAAAATAATGGGTATATCAAACAATTTATTTTTCTATAGTGAAAACAATTTCGGATGACTGATGTGATGTTATAAAAATAATTCATACTCACTGCATTTGGTGCTTTTGATGTCCAAGTCATTAGTTTCAGTCATATTAATACTAAAAAGGAAATGAAAGTCCACAATCACTGGTCATATGCACAATCACATTCAAATACTTGGATGATTTTTCATGACAATCCCAGGTGCAGTTATTATTATCCAGTATGCATAAAGCTGTTTTCATCCAGTAGGCATAAAACTGTAGCTTTGGAAAGCTGTGAGGGGAAAAAACTTTATCATTGACAAACAATGTATACAACATGGACTTCTTTTCGATGGAATGTGTTTATACATGTATAGAAAATGTTGAAGGATTTATCGACGAAGTAGTTGGATATGTTGTTTTGTTCTGTTTTGTTTCCTTTTGCCAGAAGAAAACGATCAAGTCAAGCATCATTGCTTGTTCATTATTTTACCACACCGCATCCTGCCATTTCCAATACAATCAGATATTCGGCACAAGAAAAATATGGTGAACTGTTGATAATTTTTTTCTAATTGTTCAACAGTGACCCAGTCAAATAAGCCTGTATCCCTTGCATAGTTTGCTGTTCAGAATAGTTTCTATTCTGTGGGAGCCAGGTTTAAGTGGCGCCAATTTAATTTCTGTTTCTCAAATGTTTTGGGAAAGAATGCTGTTCATCTGTCTTTTGCTATGAAAATATCCATTTTGACATATTCAAATGTAATGCTATAAAATACTTCTTCCAGATCTCTTTTTATCTTTGGCAGAAGTAATGAAATTTGAGTTTTGAGTGCCTAGGCCTATACATTTTGGAAACAATATAGTCTGTTGTTAAAAATATTTCCAAGGTTGAGAGGACCGGTTTAAAACCACCGGTAGCCTTTTATGGGTGACTGCCTGTCTCAAATTTTAGAAGTGAAATTTGTTTCTTCATAGTGGTATTGGAAGATGAATGTTGATGCTTTGGTAACTGTAAAGTCTCATTGCTGTCATTGTTGGGTTTGAAACTTTTGAATATGGGCCATGTCTTTCTGTACTATTCAAATGGTAATATTACCTGGACCGATGATATTATCCGCTGTTAATATACCAAAAATGTTTCTTTTGCAGGCATTGAGATCAGTTGGAGCCCAACATACTGATTTGCATACTGACTGTGTTCATTTGCACTCGACACGAAGCAAAAGGGGCAACTGTGCACAAGAAAGATGCAAATCAAAGCCAAGGGTTGCCTTATGTTCCTATTGGCTGTACCAACGAACATTATAATTGTTTTTATTAGTATGTATGTGTAGGCCTACCTCAATGAAAGTGCCTTACAAACAATGCCTCGCCTAAAACAGGGAATTGCCATGTGTTTTATATGAGGTACAAAGGTAGGGTTTTAGTATGGTGTTCCTGCTTCACCTTTTCAGTAAACAGGTACTCATACTTTTCATGGATGCTATAGCAGATTGCAGCCTGCAAACTTTCATTTATGCCTGCACACACTATCCTTAGGCTAGTCTTTCAGACGATTAATCTACAAGCATGGATATCAGTGTCATCCCAACAGAAGCACTGAATTGAATACAAAGGACTAACACTGCCCTGCCCAACAGGGCAAAATGCCGTCTGGTTACCAGATGTACGAAACTTGGTATTTAATATGGTTCCACAGCTTTGCCTTTTCCATAAACTGGTACCCACATTTCTGGTGGGCACTATAAAGCATTGCAGCCTGCAAACTTTCATTTATGACCGCGTTTATAGTATTACTTTGCAGACAGTCCTAAAATATTAATAATAATGAACAGTATAGGCAACTTACCATAGTTATAAATTCTTCTACTTTTTATACTAGCAGTTTTAGTCTATAAAATCAGCATTTTGGTATTTTAAAATTTCGTGAACAACATTTAACAGATTAAAATGTCAAACAAAAACACGGATTGATTTATGTAATATAATTAAATTCTCGTTAATTGGTGATAGTTGAAATACGAAACAACATCTGGAATTCAGCTTTACACAGGTGTATGAACAGTGCTCTGGCCTGGGTGACATCATTCTCCATCACACCATAAAGTTACCACCTGGCTAGTAAAACAGTGCAACTATATGACCACCTATAAAGCAGCTCTGTGATGCAGCAAACCTGACGTAGCTGACTTAATTAAAACAGAAGCTACTTTATGTTGAAAAAGAGTATTTTCACAATTATGGACTACCTCCGTTGGGGTGCGCAACTTTCCAATCACAGTTGGTCTGTAACCTAAAAGACTTATCAAAATTTTCAAAACTTGTTAAACTGAAGCCACAGATTGTTTTAACAAACCTCAACATTAAGGAAAATGTCTGCTTTGTTGATATTAACCTTAAAATCTAAAAAAAATCAGTTTTTATAACCAAAAACAGGAAAATTATACAAAAGCATCCAATCAATTCTTTTCTGTCCAACGTGAATACGGTACACAATGGGCTATGATGCAAACATATATTCACTTGCCTGAATGTGCTGCCCTTACAATGAGAGATCAAATAACCATGCCCCACCCCTGAAGTTTAACCCAACGTTTGAATATGAAGCTAAAATTTTATGAATTTTCCGGTGAAATTGGTGATTTTCTGCTGAGCTGACTTGTCATTCAGCTGAGCTTATATTGTGATTAGCCATCCGTCGTCTGTCCATCGTCTATAGGCGATGAATTGTTTTGGAGGGTCTTTAACTAGGCTGATCTTGCAGTTGACCTACTATAGCAGTGATTTATGCACTCTACTAAACTTATTACCAATAATGGTAAAGATAAGAAGCCAAAAAACTACAGAAGCATCCTCTGAGCAGCTCTGTAGGGATGTAGCCTCCCCTGGAGTTACACAAGCTGACCCTAGGAGACTTCATGTGCCTCACAAGGCTAAAGCCGAAGTAGAGGGAACAAAAAAGGATTTAGGAGATATCTGGGACCTTCTGCTGGGGGCCATGGGGTTGAAATGGTTAAAGCTTGCCAGAAACCTAACCTAAGCTCTGCACAAAAAGTTTACAAGTACTGTTACACATAGAACTTACCGAACTAAAAATTACGACAAGAAGAAAAAACTTGCATACAATACAGATAGCTTGGTTTATCTGATTACCTGTAATAACTGCTGTAGTTAATATGTCTGTGAACCCAACCAAAAAGTGAACGAAAGGTACAATGACTATAGAAATAGAATAAGACACCCCAACAAATGATCCAATTCTACGATTCTGGTGGATCCCTTCACTAATGGACTTTGCAAGGACAAAACATTTAAAGTCCAATTTATTAAACCTATAAAACAACCAGAAAAATACTCAAATGGCAAAATATATAAGAAAAAAGCAAGATTGCGAAAGAATACAGAAACATTTTGGATTAAAGTTGTATATCCCTATGGGTTGAATGATCTATGTGATTAGAACATCGATCAAAGAGCAGGGGATGATAATGTGTATGATATACTCAACAAAGATAGAAAAAGAAGAACAAACATCAGATTAAACACAGAACACATAAAGAATCTCTTACAGTTCAATATGTATTCAACGTACTCCAAGAAACTGCAATCAAAGAAACTACATACTACGTCAATAAAAATTTACCATGAATGAAGAAAAAAATTCTGAAGCAATTGGAACAGTTACTTCTGGGTCATGAAGTAACAAATGACAGCAACCTAACAGATACGATTGTCAGTTTGATACAAGACATGACATAACATAAATTGAAGCTAAAGAAAGAACAAACGTGGAACAGTAAGGAGAAAACGAAACACATATATCCTGTGATAATATACTATGAAAATCCAACCATGGAGTATATAAATCTACAAAGCATTCTTAGACTTCAAGAAGTTGAAAATTCAGTCAACAACAGTGTGAGGAGGATTTCACAGTTGCTTATACATATACTTCTTGTATTCGTAATAAGGTCTTCAACCACAATCGAATAATGGATGAAGTGGACTTAGATAGCTGGAATTTGAAGAGTCAAACTTGCCAATATGACACTACTTTTAAGAAGTATATGGATAAGGACCACAAACATGTAATCATGGATGATTTAGGTTTTATTAAAAACAAAAAATTGAGACATTTGTTTCAAATAGGACCAAACTATAGAGAAAGACTTAACATCAACTTCACAAAGGCAAGGAAGGAGACTAAAAGAGGACTCGAAAGTTTCATTAAGAAACATGGTCATAAGAAAGGAATCTGTAACAAGGCATTTGATGAATGGAAAGTTAAAATTATGGAAACAGTGGATGAAAGAATTAAATACCTCTTCATAAGTGGAGACAGATTAAACAAATGCTGCAGGATTCACATTGTAGTCAGGAATTGCAAGACCTGCATGACAAGTCTGTCATCACACCTGTTGACAAAGCTAGCAATAACATTGCACTAACTTGTAAACCATACTTCAGTAGTGCAATACTGATTGAATTAAATAATCAAAGTTATCAACAGGCAGGAACCTCTGATACTCTTATCAAGGACCAAGTTGATAAAAACAACAAATTGAAATGCATTGTCTCTAATAAAGATAGAAATTACCAACTATATATGCAATTGTCAAAATGCGTAAAAACCCTGATACATTCACATTCATTAATGCAGCAAAGAAATGTGTTTCGAAACAAGTTGCCAAACGATTCACTAAAGTTTTCAAACTTGTCAAAATTCTCATACTAACTACTGCAAAAGAAAGTGAAAATGTACACGGGAGTGAATAGATTGTGGATTACAGATAGCACAAATGATATTTTACTAGACATTGACATAATCAACAATATGAATGGTGCCAAATCAATTCATACCTGTGAATTCTCAACATTGTATACAAATATCAACTTGACAGACTTAATTATGTGTTCATTCCAATGCTGGATAAAGTCTTCAAAGGTTGCATATGTCAGCATATTAAAACATCTGATGTTGATGCTAAATTTGATAAAGGTAAGAGCAAAGGAGTATCTTACACGAAGCAAGAGTGTGCTCAAATGACAGAATACATTATCAACAATGCATACTTTTGCATTGGAACCAGAGTCTATGAACAAATAGTGGGCATACCAATGGGAACAGATCCAGACCCATATATTGCAAACCTTTATTTATACTTTCATGAATCAACATAGATGGAGGATTTGACAAAAACAAACTTTACAGCTGCAAGAAGATCATATTCGCACACAAGAAGATTTATAGATGACCTTTGTGCTTTCCACAATTCACATTATCAACCTTTTCTCCAAACACGTCAGCCAGATTCATTACAAACTTGGTGGGGATGTGTATTTAGTGAGTCTCTACCATTTTTCAAAATGGTCACACTCCAGTGATTAATGAATTTTTTTGTTTCTTTATGGGAGCAAGTCGTACAAAAATTTTCTCCAAAACCGCTAACCCAATTGCTTTGATATGGCACAGGGACACTCCTGGGCACTCCTGGTTCTGAATTTGTTCACCAGGTGGTGCTGTGATTTTTTTCTATTTTGTAATTAATTTTTTTGTGTGTTTTGGCAATCTTTTACTTCTCCTCCAGATCCGTCACTCAGATTAAGCTAAAACTTAGTGAATATATTCATTAGGTGAGAGATTAGAGCAACTGTATTCAGTAAATTAAGTTTCCTGCTGTTAAAATTACGGATTTCCGATGTCCCCACTGTTTGAACATCTGAAGAGTAGTTGGGATGATCCAGCTTGCACACACGATATTGTTGTGCCTTTTTCTGCAGTAGACTGCAAAATTTATAGTTTATGGATATGGTTTCTGATGCATATGCACATATAAGAAGGAAAATGACAAAGTTTTATAACAGTACTCCATGCAGTATCATAAATACATACTCGTATTTACAAGAGCCCTGACTTTAAATCTGATAAGCATCTCAATTATGAGACTAAAGTGTTTTTTTCAAGTGTTCAATGGAAGCTATTTTCATACTATGTTTCACTTTCTGAAACTGATGTATTTATATCTGGTTGTATGTGTAAGCTCAAATGTGTTGCTACATATCATTAACATATATCATGTTGGTAAAGTTATAAAAAGTCTGCAGTTCATAAGTGCTATCATGCATATTTATGGATATAAATTGATTGAGTTTTGTGGACATAGTATGCAGATGAACTTAACAGCTCACCTAAGTCAATATGACTGATTTTAAATTAGCTACCCCAGTCAAATGACATACATGTTAGTCATTGTCAAAAGAAAAATATATAATTTACCTATCAGATTTGTGCGGCTCTTCTGACAGAAGATGCGCATTTTTACTGGTATTCCCAAAATCACATTGGCCTCAGTCACAAGTCTGGTAACAGCCACTTTTACATGATTTCGTATGAACAAGTCTGCATTTTAATGGGGGCTACAGGCCTACAATTACAATGCTACAAAATTACAAGTTTGAAAGAGAGGGTTACTAAGCTTTACTTTAATGGGATTAGCACAATTTATCTATATCAAATTAGCATTATTAATTTTTTACATATATGTGATTCCCCCTTAAACCCCATGTATCTATAAAAATAAGGAATACGGAATATATCTAAATACCAAGCAGTCTGCAAATGGAGTGTTATGAATGTGGGAATGCCTGTTGGTTTTCAGTTAAGAGATCACCGTACTGATTGAGTGTGTACCAGGTCACAGCATTAGCCTGCTTTGTTGGGGGTGACTCTGAGGCAGCTTCTAAACAAAGTGTAGACGCACACATCATATGCCTCATTTCATTGCACTGTCTGTACACATTTCGGAGGTGATCAAGAAAGATCGGAGGCAGGTCTCACTCAATGCACTGGGATGTGTGACTAATTGGAAAACTCTGGAATGAAGGTGGGATTTCTCTGTCTATAGATACACACACACACACACACACACACACACACACACACACACACACACACACACACACACACACACACACACACACACATACACACACACACACACACACACACACATATATATATATATATATATATATATATATATATATATATATAGTGGATATGTGAGTTTCCCATTTCAGTTGGGGGACTGGTGCCAAAGGTTGCTGGTTCGAGTCCCGCTCGTTCCGAACATAAAACATATTTTCGGCATTTCCTTAATGCTGGTGGATTTAAGTCCCTGATTTTGGAAATAAATGCCGACTCAGTAAATATACTGCATTGCCGTGTTGATATGGCACTCGCACATAACTACCTCCATTGAACCATTCTTTTTAGGAATGGGGATATGGTCGAGTGGATATGTGCCTTTCCCATTTCAGCTAAGCAACTGGTGCCAAAGGTTGCTGGTTCGAGTCCTGCTCGTTCCGAACATAATATATATATATATATATATATATATATATAGGTGCGACATTTGTATACAAAATGATATGTGACATAAATGTGATACTTCATGAGTATTTGGAATATAGAAATTGATATTCACAGCCAATGTGTGGGTGTAAAACTTTTTTCTCCTTTCATAAGCTGGCTTGAGGTAGACAATACCGTAGCCCAAACCGTTTGCCTTGTGATCTACAGTCCCACTGCCATATCGTGCATGCCCCATCTATCTATAAGTTGCAAGGATCACTCACAATTGTCCAGGCAGCTGTCAAAAAGTGCTGACTTCCCATTTTGAACTTGCTTGACGGACGTTAATAGAATAAGTGACCATTTGAGTCCCGCTATATACAGAGTTAGCCCTAATAGGCCACAGACCACATACATCCTTCAGTTTTTCATGTTAGCATTTTTTAAGTCTAAAGAAATCAGCATTGGCATTTTGAAGTTTTGTAAACAGCATTAACAGAAAAAAATGTCAAAAACATGGATGGATTTTTGTTATATTTTTCCAAGCTTGTTAATTAATGATAATTGAAAGACGAAACAACACCTGGATGTCAGCTTTATACAGGTGTATGATCTGTGCTCTGGCCGACGTCACATCATTGCCCTTTCCCACCATAAAGATCCCACCTGGCCAGGAAGACAGTGCACATATATGAGCACCGATGAAGCAAGTCTGTGATGCAGGAAATCTGACTTAGCTAACTTAATTTAAACAGAAGCTACTTGATGCTGAAAACATAGTATTTTTATAAATGCGGACTATCTCTGTTGGGATGCGCAACCAGCCAATCGGAACTGAGGCCTGTAACCTATACACCAAAGGTTGCCTTGCTAATAGATACTATTCATAGCAATAACAACGAAAAGGAATGGATCTTGATGTCAACAACTTGACTAAAAAGTAAGCGCATTCAACTTGGAAGGCTTACCACAAACGTATAAATGTTACAGGAATATCTTTAGCAAATACTTGGCGGTCAACAAAAATTACCTGCTTGAAAGGAACCTTTAACAGAGACCTGTGCAACTACTTAGAAGTGCCTATGTCACATAATACACACAGGTGTAATGTGTCAACAGAATGTGAGATAATTATCTTTCATTTGAGTCAAGACAAAAATAGTACTCAATACATGGTCACACTCGCTTTGAACCCATGTGTTCAGTTTTGATGTTCTTGATGATTGAAACAGTTAAATGTAATATACAATGTGCTTTCCAGGTGACTTGGTCATTCCAAATGCCTAATAAAAAGTTGAGAAAAGTTTTTTTCAGAATATGTTCGCCTTTTAGGGCATTTATTAAACCTGGGATAGAGATACATGAGCCAGATATTTGAATGTTCAACACATACCTAGATGCACTTACAACACGTTCAGGTGAGTCAAGTTGTTGAATAGTGTCTTTTTGAATGCTCCATCGCTGCGACGTTGCCCCAACAAACTTTCCCAACACAAGTCCACCATCTGAAAAAAATAGTAGACTAAATGACACAGCACATGAAATATGTACTACCCCCCAAAAAACTACTACTACTACTACTACTACTACTACTACTACTACTACTACTACTACTACTACTACTACTACTACTACTACTACTACTAAATATGGAAAGATACTTGGAACACTAATAATTGCCCCTGAACTCATTATGTAATAGTTATGAAATAATGTTTAGGGGGATGCATTATGCTTGCTACAAGGTGAGAAAACTATTCTGTGTAGGTTTATGACATTAACTTGTTCATGTTTTATACCTGGAAAGTTTATTTCTTTGGAATAAAAAAGAAATTATGTATGTCTGCAAGATAGACACAGGAACTATTGGTTTATAATATTTTGTAACAAAAATTATTGAAGTTGTTCTGCATGTAATCGAAAATACCTTTTAATTATGACAATGAGCACGATGAAACTTGTTCCTAGTATAGAACTTTATTTTCTTTTCCACTAAATCCTATGTAAACAGTTCTCTTGCTAGTATCAAAATGCCATATATTGCCAGAAAATGATAGACATTTACTTCCTGTTTCAAGACATATGTATACAAATCAATCAAATATATTTGAGGTAATTAGAATACATTTCACCAGTGTGCGTTATTACTCATATCTTATGTGACCTATATTGTCTCTGAGCTTTAAATCCGCTTTCCCTTCTGATATACACTTTTTAAAATGACCTTTACTTCCGCTTTCAAAACACAAATAGACAGTCTATCAAATATATACTGCTGGGAACGAAAAGGTCGCCGCCCCCCCCCCCCCCCCCGTCTCCCGTTCATCACATGAACATGTTATGGTGATGTGTATGGGGAGTTTGTTTACATTATACTGTTGCTTTTCAATCTCTTTTGGGAAAAAATGGTGGTCCTTAAAAGGACCTGTTTGGTTGTTCTTGGGAGACTGCATGCATCAATAGCAGGTGTGACCACCATGCTTTTGTAAGCAAGCTTGCATCCACCTTGGCTTGCTGCTTGTCAGCTTGGTTATCTCGGCTGGCCAGGGGAATTGGATTCTCCTGGTCTGCGATCTTGTGTGCGAGACGGTCCTCAGTGGCTCCTCGTTCTCCGTACTCATTGCTGATTCGATGGCCAAGCACATCCGAGTAGTGCCATGGCGCCCATATAAATCCCATAGGCACCCGAATACCAGACACACCTTTTCTACCTCTCTGGCTGTTATCTTGTTTTCAGGACATTTTTGTGTGTGTAACTGCTCAGGCATACCCTAATCTATCCTATCGATGTTACATAATATTCCATGCGACACCCATATTTTCCATATTAGAGGCATACTTAAACTGACTCATTTAAAACCAATGGGCGTGGCATCTTTTTTCCCCAACAGTAAATAAATATATATATATATATATATATATATATATATATATATATATATATATACATATATATACATACATATATATATATACATACATACATACATTTATATGGTCATTAGAATATTTTTCACCACAGTACGTTACCTTTCCATATTAGATGCATACTTAAACTGACTCATTTAAAACTAATGGGCATGGCATCTTTTTCCCCAACAGTATATATATATATATATATATATATATATATATATATATATATATATATATATATATATATATATATATATATATATATATATATATATATATACATATATATATATATATATATATATATATATTTATATATACATATGTATGGTCATTAGAATATTTTTCACCACAGTACGTTACCTTTCCTTCTTAGGTGACCTACATTTTCTATATGCTTGAAGTTTCCTTGTCCTTCTCTTATATATTGCCCTAAACCTGTATTAGCTTATACATTTGTAGAAGCAACCTTATGTAAAAATCAATTGGAACAAAAACAATAGGGCAAGATCAAGTATGTATGAATGTATGTATGTATGTATGTATGTATGCATGTATATCTATGTATGTATGTGTGTGTGTGTGTATGTATGTATGTATATGTATGTTTGCATGTTGATATAGTACAAAGCATATGTAGTTTGCAAAGACGTTACTTTGAATCTATATACTTGTACCAGGTTATAAAATATTTGATAGAACATAATGGCTGCTTGATCAGCAAGAAGCTTTGACTTCTTTATACTTTTATATCCACACACACACACACACACACACACACACACACACACACACACACACACACATATATATATATATATATATATATATATATATATATATATATATATATATATATATATATATATATATATATATATATATACGTTTATTGCATACTAACATGACATTGCATGAAAACAGTACCCATCAAAGGTTAACCTGGAATTAACTGATTCGTTATCTATACGGTCATCTCTAAGTGCTTTTCTGTTGACTCTGAATGTCGTGTCAAACTGCCCATAAATGTTTTATACTTCCTATGTTCAGCTATTGTATATACACGTTAAAAAGAAATAAGACGTCTTAACGCGGATGCTAAGATAATTGTACGTCAATCTGAAACTTGGTTTCAATACGTTTTGCAATAAGATGACACCAGAACAGTGAATCAGTTATCAAGAGAAATTTTGTAGACCTAACTGTTGTCAAAGTTGTCAAATTTTTTAGTTGTTTTTTTCCCTGCCACTGTTAAGGGAGTGGGTTAGACTCTGTATGTCCAATCAAACATTTATTAAATAATTAGATAAGTAGATTATGTAAATAATAAGGACAAGGGTTGTAAATGAACGTTCTCTCACCTTCAGCTACATCAAGACAGAGTCCTTCGTTTTCCTTTAAAACTGGTCGTATGGCAGAGTTCATTGGATCGATGTACCATATCTGATTTTGTTTTAGCCCTGGCATGGTTTGTCAAGTGTAACCGGTATTTCTTCATTTTTATGTTTGCGTGGGTTGCTCTGCATGTTCGCAGTTAGAAATAAGTTTTCAAACGCACCATGTCGTATTTGCGCTGTAAAGAATTTCTCAGTAGGCGCCCTTCCCTGGGGTACTGTCTCCCTGCTAGCTGACAACGAAGGACCCATGTTGTTCGAAGTGTAGGGAACGTTTTGTAAGTACAACCTGAACCAATTTCCTTAGAATTTGGATGCATGATTACATGCATATATGTAAAAAAAGGTAAGAAAGACAAATACTACGTGACCTTGTGGCCCTTACCCTCAGCAAATCAGAACGGCAAGGCTTGCTTAGCATTAAACTGCACTGTTAATTGAAGGAAAATACGCTTCACTCCTCCAGTCCCGTAACTCCCAGTATGAGAGTGTGGCACATGCTAGCCCTTGGAAATAAAATATATAGTCTTCGAAGGATTTTTTTCCTCAGTTTTTCCCCCAATTCCATTTCAAGGATGCATGTGTTGAAGCTGTATCACTTACATATCCCCTCACACCCGACCTACAGTCTCGTGGCAATACGGGTGCTCGGGGGCTGATACAGCTAAAACCACGTGATAACCTTTAGATATCCATTTAGTGTATATGATAACATTTTTGATGTATGACACATTAAGTATTATCACACTAAAGCTTACAAAAAAAACGTATATTTAAAATTTAGATAAATACTTTTACGTTGAAGTTTTCATCAGTTCCACGTGTCCACACTAAAAATTACCCAAAGCAGCAGATAGTTCCAGATATTTTTGAATTACAACTCATAAATTTCTTGTTTGGTGCATCTAGGGTAGGTTTTCAATTTTTCACTTAGAAAGTGAATTTGGACATGACCTGTTTTCATTCTTCTACTAGTCCACCAATTTTTAGCTTAGCTGACTTGTCAGTCAGTTGAGCATTTGGGAGGGTCCGTTCTATCCACAATTTACATTTTCGACTTCTGCTGAAAAAACGTCTGCCATATTGACTTCAAATTCGGTGTACCCTGGGTGAGTCTCTACCAAGTTTGTTCAAATGGTTATGCTCCAGTGATTTTTGGATTTTTTTAATGATTTTTTTGTTGTTTGGGAAATCTTAAAAATCTTCTTCTTGGAAACCGCTCAGGAACACTTCTAGGGACTCCTAGTTCTTAATTTGTTCACCAAGTGATGCTGCAAATTTTTTTCTATTTTTTTATTATTTTTTGAGTTTTTGCTATTTTCGACATCTTCTCCACAAGTATCATTCAGATTGAGCTGAAACTTGGTTGATATGTTCCTTATAGAAGGGTCAAACAAAGCTGTCCACGAAGTGGCACTCCTGTGGATTTCAGATTTTTGACGATTTTTTTTTTTCAAATGGGGGACTTATCAGTAACTTCAGCTTTCCCATTGAATACTAAGCAAGTCGATGGGCATTCTAATGCTAATTCATATTATTGACTTCTTCTCTGAAACCATCAGCCAGACTGACATCAAACTTGCTGTAAATGTACCTTTGGTGGGTTTCTAAGAGGTTTTTTTCAAATTGTAACGTTCCAATGTATTTTGGATATTTTATAAAATTTTCGTTCTTTTTGGGGGCAAATCTTAAACAAATCCTCCGAAACGGCTCACTCAGTTGCTTTGATATTTCACAGGGACATCCCGGGAAGTTTGAGTTCAGAATTTGTTCACCAGGTGCCGCTTCAAATTTTCTCTAATATTTTATGATTTTTTGGTGTATTTTTGATATTTTTGATATTTTTTATATTCTTGATATTTTTGATTTCCTCTCCAGGACCGTCACTGAAATTAAGCTGAAACTTTGTGAATGTGTTCCTTGTGGAAGGCCAAACAAAGTTGGTCACTAGGTGGTACTGCTGTGGATTCCTGATTTTTAACGATTTTTTTTTTCAATTCGGGTACTTATGGATAAATGCACAATTCTTATTGCTTACTATGCCAGTCAATGGGCATTCTAATGCATTCTAAGGGTAATTGACACTTTCGACTTCTTTGAAGAAACTGTGTGTCAGATTCACTTCAAAGTTAGTGGCAATATACCTTTGGTGGGTCTCTACTAAGTTTGTTCATTCTCCAGTGAATTTTGCATTTTTTATGATTTTTGTCAAAAATCATTAAAAAGTTTGAATAGGAAAGTTTAACAAGGGAATTTCTTGTAATGATTATAACTTCAGTAATTTTGGGAAGATTAAATTCAAACTTTGAGGGGGATGTGCCTTGGATGGGTCTCTATCGAGTTTGTGCAAATGGTCACGTTCTATTGATTTTTGGATTTTTGTATGATTTTTTTTGTTTGTTTAGGCAAATCTTAAAAAATCATCTCTGAAACTACTCTCCCAATTGTTTTGATGTCGCACACGGGCACTCCTGGGTTCTGAATTTGTTCACCAGGTGGCGCTGGAAATTTTTTTCTAATTTTTGTGTTGTTTTGCTATTTGTGGCTTCTTTTCCAGAACCATCAATAAGATGAAGCTTAAACATGGTGGATATGTTCCTTCTGGAAGGGCTAAAGAAAGGTGTTCACTATGTGGCACTGTTGTGGATTGCTGATTTTTAACCTTTTTTTTAATTTGGGAACTTATCAGTCAATGCAGCTTTCCTATTGATTACTATGTAAGTCGATGGGCGTTCTAATGTTAATTCACATTTTCAATTTCTTATCAAAAACCTTTATCCAGATTGACTTCAAACTTAGTGGCAATGTATCTGGGTGGGATTCTACCTGGTTTGTTCAAATGGTTACGCTTCAGTGATTTTTGGACTTTTTATGATTTTTTTGTTCTTTGTGGGACAAACCTTAAAAAAAATCTTGTTCTCCACAACTGCTCAGCCACTAACATTAATATTGTGTAAAGAACACTCCTAAGGACTCCTAGTCCCAATTTGTTTATCAGGTGGTGCTACATCTTGTTTCCTCTATTTGATTTGTTTTATCTTGTTGTAAATCTATGTGTTTTCCCAGTGGAATATATTATTGCGATTGTAGAGTCAAATTCCTCAACCAAAGACTTTTCATTCATGTACCAACCTGCCTATATTCCCATTTAAAAAGATAAACGTGGAAGTAAACAGCTTCCCCAGAATAAGGCACAAAAGTGCATTGAGCAAAAGGTTGACTCGGTTCATTTTTTTCATTCATTTTTTTGAAAAAGTATAGAAATGAAATCTATGCCAAACTTGGACATGGAAATTTCTTGTAATAGAAAAAAACTTAGATAATATTGTCCAACCTGCCTATATTCCCAAGAAAAAGTATAGAGGTAAACAGCTTTCCTCAGTATGTGGAAACAGATAAATCTTTGGCAGCAAGATGACACTTACCTCAGATATGCCTTGTGCAAAGCTTATGGCTGCCACCATTACAGGAAGTGTCTTGACGTTGGTTGGTCAAGCGTTGCCTGGTAATTGACGCATCTGGAACAAAGGCCATACTATGATGGTGATTATAAGCAGTTGCTACAAAACCATCATCCATGATCTGGTCCAATGCATCGTCGGCTTGAGCCCTTAGGTCTGCACTGAGTTTACCATCAGCAGAAAGAAGACCCTGAGCAGCACTTGTCGGCTGAATCTCAGCCGATGACCGATCACCTGCTGACGTAAACTTGGAAGCACATGCAGTATGTTTGCTGACAGAATGATCCAGGGAATGCAATTCATTGCATAACTTCTCCAGTTTCAGTTCTTTGCCTTTGATCAGTAACTTTTGTTTTCTGTTACTGATTGGGTCCTCCAGTTCCTTGATTGACTGATCAAGAGTGCTCACCTTGAAGGGAGAGTAGGGGAAACATGATTACAGTTCAAATCATGATGCGTCTCATCCTTTCATGACTCCTTCATATTGACATTCTCTCCATCATTATCATCAATCATACTGAACTTAGTGAATTACCTGTCATCAAAATTTTCCAAAAGCTCAGGGTCTGAGCAATTATTATCAAAAAACTATGTGACCCTAAGCTTGTAAGACTATAATCTTCTTCGTGCAACTTCTCTCTGTCCGTCTGAGGCTGTCACTGCTGACTCCGGCCATGAATATTAGTTCATCGAACATACTCTCTTCAAGTTTTACTCCCAACGAAAGAAAAAAACAACAAGAAAAAAAAAAAAAAACTAGAGACCACACAAAAAACTACCTCCTATGACATATCCACGCCAAAAATTCAAACACGTTTGTACAGTACAAAATCAGTGAATGAAGTGAATAACAAAGGGATAAAATGACATGACTGAATCCTCTATGCAAAGAAATCAGACTTGCAATCAATGTGTCTGACACCATATTATGCAAATACAACTGAGACATGAACAAACGTATGGTAGCGACCTCTTGTATAGTTTCAAAATGAATTAATCATTCTGAAGTACAAAATATAATATTCCGCAACATTACGGATGATTATGGCTACATGTAGTGTTTTGGGTTAAGGGGCTGGCTTTACACCTTGATCATTTCATACCTTCCAAAAAAATCAAATATTATGAATGCTACGAAATGCTGTCAGTATGCCTTGGTCGCCTTTATGTTAGAGAGTTGAATGGTCCAAACTATAATAAGGTGAAGCAGGAGATGCTTACTTCGTGGTCTTCGATGCAATAATCAGCAGGTCGCTATCGCATATATCTTAATTACAACACCCCTTCTGATGTTTTGGAATATTTATAAGATGTATTTTTGTGGTGTCATATTGTGTCCAATGCAGAGGAAAAAGATGAAACAACAATTCTTGTTTACAAACCATTGAATGCGAAATTAACAACAATCAATATGGCAGCCAAGATCACATGCGATATATAAAATACAATAGAATACAAGTAACACAACACAACAGTTAATGATTGTCAGCTTCAGGTGCAATATACTTTAGCATCACAGGTGGGTGCCGCCAACATGGTAATAGTAATATTTAAAAGATGGCTTAAAAATAAAGAATATGTACACTAAAGTACATTATGGGAATTAAAACAGATATAAGAAAATTAAAAAGTAATCAGTTTAAATGAAAAATAGTCACAAAAAAGGACAGAGGGCAACAGAAGGGGGAAGGGTGAGACTAAAACAGTTCACTAAAAAGCAGAGTCACATCCACGCAACAGGACCAAGGACCCACATGTTGAGGAAAGTTTCTAGGATAAGATTTAGTTGATGAAAGAGCTTCCAAGGTCCAAGAAAGTATTTGAAACACATGGACACACTTGCAAGTTGGGCATTCCCACTTTGTGATTAAATCCTTAATTGATGCATAGTTTTTGAAGTGTCCCATGCCATTTGGTAAAGATGCATTACCAAACTTGAATGACTTACAAACAGGTATCACAAGAGTATTTTCACTCTGAAGCCTATTAGAAAGAATATTATCTTGTAATGTATAGTAAAGGTCATTTAAAAAAAAAAGGTTTAAGAAGGCTGACCTTTATTCCTGCCAGAGGGTTGCTGCTTTATCGGACCAGCATCACCTACATCTACATCGTGACATTATATTCAGTTGCGACCAAGCTGGTCTGAGAATAAATGCTGAAACTCATGAATACATTTTGTCAAATCTGCTTGCTGTGCATGCTTGAAATGACTGATCTTGCTATTAAGATTTTGTAATACGGCAGAGGTGTGCCTTTTTACACTGAAAATAGAACTCAGGCCTTCATTTGAGAATGAATCATTTTCAGCATCCCCATTATCATTTTCATCAATCTTTGAAATGGTGGCATTGACAATTCCTATTGGTTTTCCCCTTTCATATTTAACATATTGTTTCACTTTCCTCCTATCAGATGTAGATAATATATAGTCTAGATCAATCAATTTCTTTTAACTAGGCAAGGACTGCAAAAAATTGCCTGAATCAAATTCCCTTCCGTAAACAAAAGTACCAATACCTTGTCTCTTGGTTTAAAACTTCGTTCCCTTGCTTTCAGTCAAGATGCTGACCTGGTTTTAATGAGACGCTAGATAAGGGGTCAAATCAGCAGCCTCGTTCTCAGTTGCATAGCTGGGCAGTGCTTATGTAAACAAAGAAGAATGAGTACATTGCAGTCCCTGCTATTTGGGAGTGTTGAAGTGTAATCATCTCAAAACGCATGTATACTTACCCGAACATATCATGTTTAGGTATTTCTCTGTAGTTACAACAGTTTCTGATGTGCTAACCACTAAAATTTGAGATAAACATGGGCAAAATAGGGCATAGTTGCATTTCCTATGACCCTGCCCAATCCTGGTTTCATGAGTTTTGTATGAATTCAAATTGTATTGTATGCTGTTCCATCATTCTGTGTACAATGCTGCAAAACTGGGTAAAATACTGGCTTAGCATGGTAGGTATGTTGAGTGAACAGCCAATAACACAGCTATTGTGTCCATGTCACCATGCAAAATGACCAGCTCTGTGTTTATTCATCTCTCAGCTTCTGATCACATGAAAGGGGTGTGATAAGTGATTTATCACTTATATTACAGTCGGTACCTTTATTGGGACCAAATTAATGGTCACTTTACAAGCTTGCTGTCACCCAACACCCCACTTAAGATGCAAGCGATGCCTGTTTGGAACACCCACCGACAGGATGTTGCTCTGGCATTTGAATTTAAAACAGACCCATAACCCATTCACGCTGTAACTTGACCAACAAGTGTTCATGCTTCCAATAGGGTATAAAAATGGATTGGGTTGGGTTAAATTTTCAAGATACCAGTGGTCCAATTTGAATAAAGAACAGTCCATTTTATCAGAAGTACATGTAATGGGGGGGGGGGGGGTAGGACAACTGATAAAATAAAACCTTTTCTGTAATAACATAGCTTATGCCAAGTTTTGTCAGTATTCTAGGGCAAATTGTACACTTTTGATCAAAATTAAAAGGGCTATACACCCTAAAGATGGATTTTGGGGGTTCCTTCCTTTTTGGCTGGCATGTGGACACAGGGCTGTTACTCTCCCACCAACCCCATTGGATTATGGATCTGCAGTGCATTCTAGGTGCAAATTGCCGGGAATAAACCCCAGGTTAGAAAAGTGGAGCCTTGTAGAAAACGTGATTTTTTTGCAAGATGGCGGATTTTACAGGCTGAAATTCATAGTCAGGTCACAAAATTATTTCTTTCTAATTTGGACCTACATCTTACTGCTTGGATCAAGAAGGTATTCTTGTAGTAATGGTGAAATGTTTTGTCAACACATTGCTTGTACAAAATTAATCTGACTTCTGGATGTTTGGATCACCAATGGCTGCCAGGTCAGAAATGAAATGGACATATTGGATTAACATGGCTCTATTATTAGACCTGAATTATTATATGGATTTATATGTGTGGAAACAGGATACATAAAGCTAAGAGATCAAAACACATCCTTTGTGCCACTTTTTAAAAATTTCTTATTTGTATGTGATACCAGCTAATAACATGGCCACCATGTTGAATTTTGTCTATCTTGGTGACGTCACAGCCTAAGGCTTTGCTTTGAACCGAGGCTTGCTGGAAGCCAATCAATCTCACTCATGCCTCAGCATTTCGACTGTTTCTTATCATACCATGTTTTTATCTTACCCTGTGCATTAATCAGATTTGATTGTTCCACCTCTCGAGCTTTTTTCAAATTTTCTTTGAATTTGAACATATACTCCAAGATAGGTTCATCTTGTGCTTCTGCCAACCATTTTTCTTTCATAAGCTTTAGTGGATCTCTCAAAGTATGTCCATATATCAGTTTACTGAATCCCAGTGACTCATTTGTTACCTTTCTGGTGGCAAATAATAACATATGTATACCTTTCTCCCATTCATTTTCATTTTCAAAACAATAGGTTCTTACATGTTCGTCAGTGTTTGATGATACCTTTCTGGAGCCTCTTGTGTCTCTGGGTGGTAGGCTGAAGAATTAATCTGTTTAATGTCTAACTTGTAGGAAACTTCCTGAAATACTGCAAACATGAAATTTGACTGCATTGGTAGCCCTACTCTAGTGCAAAATTTCATTAAAGCATCAGTGATAGAAGGAGCTTTAATGTTTTTGAATGGGATGGCCTCAGGGTACAGTTATGCCCGCTAAAAGTTAACAGCCAAACGCTTTTTTCGCGTTTTGCTGGTTTTGGCTTGTGTTTGGAAACGTTTGAAAACGTTTGGAATGTGTTTGGAAAGCGTTTTGAGAGCGTTTGGGAAAAATCTCAAACACTTTTACAAAATGTTCGAACACTTTCACAAAGCTACCGAACACTTGTCCAAACTCGTTCAAACACTTTCCAAACGCGTTGAACAATTACCCGAACGATTTCAAACACTTTCACAAACGCATTCAAACACTTTGCATTTCAAATACTTCCATTTAAATTATGAAGAATCTCCAAACGTATTTTCAACAGGTACAGCAATATATGATGTACCTACATGTAAATGTGCACTTATCCAGCATTATAGGTTGTAAATATTTTTTATAAAACACCATCCAAATACGTTTACCCAAGTGTCTAATTCAACTAAAATTAATTAAAAACGTAATTCCTCATTTAAATGTTGTGAATACGTCATCTTTCAAAATTTTTTTCGGAGTAAATCCATAGGCAATATCATGATGAGATCATGATTCATGACCTGATCATTATATTGCCTATAAATTTACTCTGGATGAAATTAGTTTACGTCCACTGAAGCAAATTCAGTGGGTAGTGTCATGTACATCTTAGAAGGTAGCTTTTGTTGCGTTTTCCACTGTATCACAGGCTTAAGCCAGTTGCAATTTGTCACGCAAACAAGAAAACAATTATATAGCCTACAATATATACACATGCATTTCAAGTGATACATGTACAGACTGTTAGATAGAACTGATTTTTTTTTGAAAAAGCATAATTTCAAGTTTGTTGTGAAATATACATAGTAGAGCTTTTTTGCTTATCCATAAATGAAGGCATGCACATGTTGTTGGGATTTTTAGGTGCTGATAAGCTTTTTAGACATTTGTTAGAAAATATTCCTGTCATTAGAATTAGATTACCAAGTGTACTTGTACATGTATCACATACGTTTGGGTCAAAGTGTAAAGTGTTTGAAGGCGTTTGGAAAAGTGTTTGACAACGTTCGGCTTTCACCAAACGCGTTTGGCAAAGTGTTTGAAAGCGTTAGGAAAAGTGTTTGTAAAGCGTTTGCAAAATGTTTGACTTTCATTGAAAGTGTTTGGGAAACGTTTGGGAAACGTTGGTGCGTTTGGCGTTTGTTAACTTGAACGCGAGCGTAACTGTACCTAGTGGCTGAATCCATGATAGTAAGGAGAAACTTGTTTCCCGCTTTGGTTTTGGGGAGTGTCCCAACACAGTTTATAATAACCCTCCTAATGGTTCTTCAAGAACACGGATACAAATCAAAGGAGCAGGTTTGATTTTCTAATTGGGATTTCCGACTGCTTGCCATGTGTGATATGTCTTACAAAATTCTGCTACATCCCCGTCTAATCTAGGCCAAAAAAAGTGTTATAGTATTCTGTCTCGAGTCTTCCAAATACCTAAGTGCCCCGCCATAGGCAAATTATGAGCTGTTTTTAAGACTTCTGGTTTATACAATGGAAGAACTATAAGTGGATGAACAATTTTCCATTCTTCGTCACTGGAATCATCAGGAGGTCTCCAATTCCGCATCAACACTCCTGACTTAATATAAAAACAGACTGGGTATTTTTGCACCTCTTCTTCAGTTTAAGCTGCACTACCTTTGTTGATTGTCTTAACTGAGGGTCAGCTTTTTACTCCCTAAGCAGCTTATATCGATGTAAGTGAGGCATCAGATTCAGAAGATCATCGTGGTTTACCTGAGAAGGAGAGGTTACCACCATGGCGTACACCAGGACTCAAGTTACTGTCCTGGCTTAATTGGTCCTCCAGGCTACCAACAAAGAATGTCTCTGCAGGCCTAGACATTCATCATCCTTGTTAATGGTTCCTTGTTTAGAAGCTTTAATAGCCATTGGCCCTGTCTCAAGACAGACAGGAAAAATGCCTGGAAATTCCTGCTGAAGATGTTCCGTGTTCGCTTTCCTGACTGGCTCATCAGTCAAATGTGGTAATAGTTTACCTTTCACATTATCCCTTGTCAAATCATTCCCTAGAAGAAAAGCCACGCCTTCTATTGGGAGACTAGGTACAACACCTACAAACACTGGTCCAATTTAGAAATGAGACTTCAGCTAAATTTTGTGAAGCAGAACTGTTAGGTAGTTTCCCTCAACACCCTGACTGGCTTTATGATAAGTTTTATCCAACAAAGGAAGTACATATTCCAACAATAAAGACTCGGCAGCACCAGTGTCCGTTAGGATCACAACTGCCTTCTGATCAACAGCATTTTCTTTCTGTAACACCAGCCCTTTGGATTTGAAACTTTCATAGCCATCCAATGTGAACACATCAACCCCAACATTTGGGTTTTGAAATTTAGGATATACATTATTAGAATGTCCTTCAGACATATTTAGAGGTGGACACCATTTAGTGCTGGGAAAACCAACTAGTTTCCCAGAATTATAGGTTTTTTTCTGGAGTAGCAACAGTCAGATTTGACATGACCCTTTTAGGGCGATAAATTGCATGGGGGCCCAGTAAAGAACTTCTGCCCTGTTTTCTGATTAGCGGGTTTATTAGACTGAGGAGAATTATTACGCTTGTTCTACTGATTTGTGCCACAGGGGGAGCAGTTCCCCATTCCCTCTGGTTTCTTTCCAAATTTAGATCTAAACTGACCTTGTTTTGGTTTCCAAAGAAGCTTTTATGTATTAACTTGTAGTCATCAACCAAAACTGCAGCTTTATGTGATTTATCTGGCTTAGGTTCATCCAGCTAGGTCTTAATTTCTTTGGCAATGCAATTTGTAAAGTCCTATACGAAAATAGGTTCCCTTAATTTGTCAAAATTGTTCCTGTTTTCCAGAAGGCACACCATCTATCAAACAGATTCTGTTCCTTTCTGGCTAATTCCGCACAGGTTTCATCTGGCTTCTTTCGGCTGTCCAACAGGAGTGGCAAGGGAAGGATTATATGGAGGATAGGGAGGACAGTGAATTTGATCTTCGGAGTGAGGATGCAAGAATTTTGGTTTATAAGATGGCTGGAGTCAACAGAGATGGTCGCTGAAGCTAATCACTCACTCGAACATTAAATGAATACCTGCACTTCCGAAGTATTTCCTTGTGTGTTTCCCTGTCAAGCCTGTGTTTATCAATAAACTTTATAAACATGAACTTTTGCCTTGGTGCAGTTATAAAACTTTGCAATCAAACCTAAAACTGTTTCTCCACAATCAATTTACATGGACTTGGGGGGGGGGGGGCAGGGAGAGGAAAATAGCATGGTAACCAGAGACATATTAAGTAAGTATTATAATCTGTGTCACAGATTGTGATACCCAGCCAACTCTATAATTGCGTGTCCATTGTATGCATGCATGTCATCCACACTTGTAAAATATATATCAGCCTTAAGGCCTGGCATATTGTGGATCCAATCAAGCTTCGTTTGCATGGCAACAGGTTTAAAAAGTTAAAAAAACGAATGTTCCAAACAGATACGGCAGTGCTATTTTATTTCAGTCATTTTTCTGGAATATTTAACCGGGACATAATCGATTAATGATCATTATGACTGTACGTGTTATGCAAAATAGCTGTCTCTTAGAGGTTCCACAGATATACAAATGCAGATTTCCCTCTTTTTAGCAAACTACAAGCAATATTTGAACAGTTGCTATACAACAGCCATCATGTGATTCATTTATTTTCAAAGTTTACTGAAAGTATATATAGCATATTTGGAGAAAAGGGTAAATCATATAAAATGAGGTGATACTTTGTTCTCTAATTGAGCACATTTCGAATGTTTTTTCGCCATTTATGAGTACAGTAAAACCTATCCTTGTGGATACCTGTCTACTGTGGACACCTGCTTAATACGGACAGTTTTGGCCAGAACCGAATATCTTTAAGTCATTTTCATATTGGTGAGACCTGTCTACAGTGGACCCCTGTCTATTGTGTATTGCAGACACTTTTGGGGGTACCAAATGCAAAAACAACCTGTCTATTGTGGACACAATATATCAATGCATTTTTTGCAACTTGTTATGTTCCAAGTTGTGATGCCTGAACAATGTCCTGCATGAGAAGCTGGAATCAAAGACTAATTAATCCATTGTTCAGTGGCCTTTAACACATAATAAGCTCACTCAGCCAAGCAGTTGGGCTGCAATGCCTCAACGAACATGCCAGGTGTCTCTGAGCACTGATGCCCCTGTTGGGTGAGGCTGCTCACACTTTCTCTGTCTATCAAACAATTAAGCTCCATAGATCAATTAATAAGCCGAAAACAAAGGACCCACTGAGACTCATGTGAAGTTATTCAGAATTTGTAACAATGGCACATACAGTTATACTGTACTCAAAGGATAGGATATCCCTGTGGTATGTTCGTTGTTTGTTTCTTTTCTGTTAGTAAAAGAAATTACGCAAACTTTCTTTAGCTTGATAAGCCCGTACATGCACAATTTTTCCCTTAAAAGATAGAAACTGTAAAATCCCAAATTAAGATGAGTTTGAGTAAAGTGTCACGGGCATAATGTACAAAAACTGACAGCAAAATTTGTGTTGTAGCAATGTAATAAAATTACTTAACTTTGAGTCTTTTTGTTTTTTCATTATAATGATTAAATGGAATAAGATGGGCACACATGTGCATATTTTATGACAGTCTATGCAAGTTTATTTCCTTTGATACAAATGCACTCTGAGATCCCAAAAGTTCAGCCCCTGCCTATTGTGGACACCTGTCTATTGCGGACACTTTTGCCAGAACCACAGGTGTCCGCAATAGACAGGTTTTACTGTACATATAGTGGTTGCCATGGCAGCGAGTCTCGTGACCTTTTGCACCTACCGAGGCAAGGCATTCCAGTCATCACAAGGATATATGCTTTTGGTGTGCTTCATAGAAACCTGTTCCTACTGCAGAGTGTTCAATGTAAAGTGTCACTTCCATTTTTAGTAAGACAAAAATTAATCTGGCCTTGTAAGAGTTAACAATCAAAATTCAGCACAAAATTGGTAAATGAAGTTATGCACTAAGCTATGGTGATACTCCAATAATTACCAGACTGCAGGTATATCCTAATCCATGGTGAGATTCTTCAGAGGTACTGTTGTGCAGTTCCAAGTCCTGTGGTGGATGCTAAATAGTCCGGCTTAAATCCCACAGAGGCACGTTTTTCTTCCAGTGTGGTGCAGAGAACGCTGTGCTGGTCCAAATCTGACAGTGGTACAGTTTGGTTCCAATGTGGTACAATTTAACACCAAACATAGTGGTGCACTCAAAGGCACTGTCGCCACTCCACAGGTACAATCTATAAATGAGTATCTCCTTGGCAAAAGCAATGGCTAACAGTCCCACTGGCTTGAAGACACACAGCTTCTGTGAGATCTCAGAATTCGCCCCCCCCCCCGTCATGAAGAATACTTCTCTGTGATCTTTCTCGACCACATTAGAACTTTCCCCTTGTTTACTGCTGTGCATGTATGTAGGTCACCACTGTACACCACTCCATTGTTCACTGATCAGAGCTCAATGACAAAGCAGCCCAACTGAGTCACCTGGCACATACTCGATAAATCATGTAACCTTTCCATATCAAAACAAACAACCATAGTAATTATCACCAATATCTTCAATTATATTTGGATTTAAATCGTTCATAAGCCAATTGCTTTTCTTTGGTGGTGATGGTATCATTGTGGCTGATCATGAATTTTGCATCATAGTTTTTAATTTTGTCTATTATGAAAGGTTTGATGGTCTTCCAAAAGGTTCTGGTTTTCAGGCGACCACCGCAGTGCTCTCTTGCTAAACTGTTATAATGAACTGCATCCGTACCCCAGTGGGTTTATATCATTGTGTCACTCAGACCAGACTCCCAGCCAGTACTGGAAAACAGCAAAACTTTAGGGTGGTATTAAACATTTCTACAGTACCAGTAGCCGTCCTTCTCCTCAAGGATTTTTAGTTGTGTTAAGGTTCAATTGGCACATTTGCAATGGACTCACAGGTCACACAGGTGGCACTAATTAGCCTTATGACTATTCCATACCCCCTTTCCACATTGCAGACTTGGGCCTTCATACTCCATCTTATCTGTCAATGGTACTGATTGGATACTTGAAGATGGTGTTATGCAGAATATATGTGTGATAATGCTCAGTGAAGGTATATTTATTGAATAAATGTAGTATACACCCTATGCCAACACTGCACTTTGTCTGATAAGTTTCATTGTGCCTATAGTTACCGACCATGCTATTAACTCGTTGACTAGCACGCCTGATTTTGTTATCTTGTCAACAGCAGTGAAAACACAAGTTAAGGTCTCCTGATCAAGGGGTGGACCAATCATTTACCAGTTAAATTACATCCCATACACTTGGCCTGGTAATATTTGGACAGTGGTTGAAAGGATAGCATGTCTAGCAAAAAATATTTATGCGTATTACAGCATTTGAACATTGCGTATCTTAATTTCAGAAGGCATGTTTAAAGCAAGACATGTAAGTAAGTATCCCATTTTTCATAATAGAGTAACGATATTCAGATCTTAACTTACATATATTTTTATTTTAATGTGATATTTATTGTTATATGCTTTACTACCTCCCCATTTGCGAGGAATGCAGCTTATTGCAAATGTACAGATATAAAATATCTATATATGACTTGAAAAAATTTGAATAAAGTTTCTGCACAATTTAACAAATACCAAAAATATGTGATCATCCTAAATGAACCCAAAAGACTCATTCACTACCAAATGTGTTTAATATATGTAAATCATTATACCATGGTGATTAGTTGATTTGTGTTATATCTACCATCAATTATTTAAATGAAATGTTTGACAATTCTTATTTCAATGGATAAGATTCAATTATTTTTATTGTACAAGATGTGTGCAAACAATTCCTCCTAACGATGAGATTTAACAGGTTATATTGAATGGATATGATTTATCCAATAATATATGATAATAGAAATGAACAAAACGTTCTGCTAAATACATATATTCCAACCAGGTACATGTGCATGACTATACAAATGTTAAAAATGCAACGCTTAGGTGGACAAGAGTCTCTCCAGTTTGAATGTTTTTTTGTGTGACCAATATGCTCTCTTTGTATATGAATTAATATTTATGTATGGTTTACCATTATGTTAAAACATTTTTGTTTATTAATTCTGAAAAAAAAAGAACTTTTTACTTCATCTATGGGCAGATTTGTGTACAGTGTAGTAAAATGAAAACGTGATATTTTTTGCTTTTGAATCTTTGATTTTAGATACAAACTCGGAAGAACTGCTAATACTCCAAAAACAATTTATTTCACAGTTTCCAAAAATGGCCTTGCAGTATTTACGGAAAGGATTCCTAATTGCAGTAAAACACAATGTTACATCCTTTGATACTTATTTTGTTGTACATTATGAGACACCAGCTATGAATCTAAATTTTAAAAGTTTTTTTTATATAATTTACACTGTTAAAAAACTTTGATATATGCTGTAATTTTATTTATCGATAAAACTTTTGTTCAATGCGGACCATTGGCTTTTAAACAAATAAAAGGCATTCTATTGGGTAGTAAATGCTCGCCATTACTGACAGACTTATATTTAACCTGGCTTTAATTAAAGTATGTGGGTAATTGATGACAACGGACTTTCAAATGGCTACAAAATTATCAAACAACCAAGGATATATTGATAACATTTCTTGCGCAAATGCACAAAATTTCAGTGAAATTGCTATAGATATTCACCCAAAAGATATCACTTTGGAGGGTAACAATTCATATGGGTTCAGAGATGTGTTTCTGGACTTGGATATTCAGGTCACAAATGGCAGGTTTTGTTTTAAAGTCTATAAAAAAATAGATCAGTTTGACTTTGAAGTAGCTAACTATCCTTTCCGGGACAGTATTATTTCGGAAACTATTGGATATATTTCGTTTTTATCACAAATTTTGCGATTTGGTCGTATTTGTTCTAAATTTATTTACAATAAAAACTTGAGTCAAGAATATTCAAAGACGTACTTTTGGTCAACTATTTCTGCAATTTTTTGCTGTAAACATCCAGAGATAGTTAGAAAGTTTTGCTTCAATAATTTTAGAGATTTTAGACTTGCCTGCTTTGCTACTTAATTTTATCTTTTGGCATCATTGTGTTTAATATTCACCTTTCAGACATTTTAGGCCTGCTTGATTTTTGTTACGTTAAACCCCCCAGGGGCTATCGGTAGCAAGCAATGGCATAAGACAGTTACAAGTTTGCCTAATGGTACTTGATATGTGGTTAAGAAATATTATATTTTGATTGCATTCTCTTGATTCAAATATTAATGACTTTCATTCTTTTCTGACTTGCCCTACAAATTTTCTTGTTAATATCCAAAGATTATTAGAAAGTTTGGCTACAATAACTTAACAGGTTTTAGACTTGCCTGTTTTGCTACTTAGTTTTATCTTTTGGCATCATTCTGTTTCAATATGCACTTTCATACATAATAGGCTTACATTTTTTTAGCAGTTTACCACCCCCCCCCCCGCTATCGGTAGCAAACAGCTGCTAACAACAGTTACAAGTTTGCCTAATTGTACTTAAAATCCTGTTAAAAAAATTATGTTTTGATAACACGTTTTTTGACGTAATGCTAATGACTTGCATACTTTTCTGACATGCTTAAATGTACATTTACTCATAATGAAAAATTTACTCAAAATTGACAGTATTATCTCAAATATCACAAACCTGACACATTATGTTGGAACATTGACTCAGGGATGGCAGTGAAATACAGATTAATTGTTTGGAGACTTTCAAAGTGAGGAGTAGGTGTCGTCATGGAGTTTGTTTTATATTTCTGGTGCAGGATATCCATTGTTGCAGTACTTGTTAGAGTTTCGCTTGGTTTGTACAGGTGGTCTAGCTGCAGCTGTCTACTTTACAATCATATACAGTCAATAGGACATTTTTTATTTTCAAAGATGAACAAGACATTCTTGGCTGTTTTGTTATTCTCATCGACAATGTTTATGAAGGATGTCAAATACAGATATCATCTGTATTAGATATGCAGTACCTTAATGGTTTAAAATAACCCTAGTACATTGTTATTGACATTATTAATATATTCAGTTTGGTCAGATAATATATAAATATGTCTATTACACAGTAATATTCAAGTTGGGGAAAGAAATGCTCTAAAGCTTGTGGGATCCCCATAAAGACAGCTGACATCTATCTATTCCCGCCTATCGACGAACCTTCACGAATTATCGAAAATACTGCTATTTATACATGTTTGGACCAATCTCTTTCAAATATTCCCAACTTTCTATCTAAATATAAACACATGATAGAGCGACGTCTCCACTAGCTAACTGTTTACCATTGTATTATTTCCATGAACATAAAATATGAATATAAAAAGATTGTTTATACATGAGACACATTTGGGACTCCAAGAAAGCATATTTTAACTAATAAAGAAAATACCTGGAATTTATTGTCACAAGTAGCGTGGCAATTCATCCTCCCAAAAAGCGTAACATTTCGACCTCACAATATCCCATGGTACAATTCTACACTTCGCTGCTTCATTTGCAAAGTCATGAGGGTACATTCTAAGGCAAAAGCTAAATCACGCTGGCAACAGCTTCCGACTCCAGAAAGTGTTGCTTCATGAGTAAGTACAAAGAACTTCATAATACCTATCAGGAAAAATTAAACTCGTTGAGAGTGAATTTAGCAACTTTTTTTATTCCTGGGTAATGGTCATAGGGCCAAAAAGCATGGTGGTGAACAGTTATAGATTTTTTTTCAATTCGGGTACATATCGGTACATGCACCTTTTTTATTGCTTACTATGCAAGCCAATGGGCATTCTAATGGTAATTCACATTTTAGACTTCTCTGAAGATACAGTCAGTCCGATTCACTTCAAAGTTAATGGCAATGTACCTTGGGTGGGTCTTTACGATGTTTATTCAAATGGTCACGATCCAGTGTTTTTTGGATTTTTTATGTTTTTTTTCGAAAATCTTTGAAATGTTTTAATAGGAAAGTTTAACATGGGAATTTCTTGTAATGGTTAAACCGTTAAGAATTGGACAGATTTGTGCCAAACTCGGAACGGATGTACCTTTTATAAGTGTCTACCTATTTTGTGCAAATGGTCATGCTCTAGTGATGTTTAGACCTTGACCTCATTCCCAAAGGTCACAGGACAACTGACATGAAATTTACTGTTCACTTGATAACTTGAGATCTGTTATGAGTTAGGACCTTGGTGTTGCACATGTTAATGTTTATCTATGAAGGCAGTACATGAGTGACATTGACCCCATTTCTGGGGTTACAGTGCAACATACATGAATTTTACTCTTCACTATAACTTGAGAGCTACTTGAACTGGAACCTTACTGTTGCATATGTTTGTGTTTTATAAAGGTCAGGCCTACTCAAAACATGGGTGACCTTGGTCCTATCCCAAGTTCACAGAGCTGTAAGTGTGATAAATGTCTAGGTCAGCTGAGCATGGGCTGTTCACACAATCCTCTTGTTTAGGTATAAGCAAGGCATTTGCAAAGTTTTGCACCTGGGCTCACGGCATTAATTAGCCAAAACTGGCAAAAGTGGTAATATTTTCTAGTGGTTAAGTGATTAGCTTTCTAACTGAACACAATGTCTGGTTTTCAATGGCCCAATATCCAATTGGATCAAAGTTCACTTCCTGGACCGCTTCTTTTCTTAATATACCTGAGCGACATTGTAATTGAATCTGAAATCAAGCTTTTTGCTGACCATACCTCTATATTTCTTACAGTCGACCATCCTATCACAGCATGTACACCATTAAATTAAGACCTTTCTTCAGTTTTTGAATGGTCAAGGGGGTGGCTAGTATGGGTTAAGGTGTAAAAGATTGTTGCTAGGATTATTTCTAAGACGTAAAACCGAAACAACCCATAAATGCCCCCTCTCTCCTTTTATGCAAAGGACACCAATTTGACAATGTCAGTAGCCATGAACATTTGGGTCTGACAATAAAAGCCGATCTCATATGGAACAAACATATTAATCAAATTGTTTTAAAAGCAACAAAACAGTTGAATATCATGAGACTTCTACACTACGTTTTTAACTGCAGGCAATCGGAAATTAATTACATATCATATGTGCGACCTATTCTCGACTAAGCCAGTGTTATTGGAGACGGCTGCACACACGATAATGAAAAAAGTGTGGACTACGTTCTGCTTGTTGCGGTATTGGTATAGTCACCAGGGCAATGAAAACTACTCCAACAAAACAACTCAATGGAGAAACTGGGTGGGAGACTCTTTCCAAAAGGCATGAGAGATCTGAATTGATTCAGATATACGGAATTCTTCATAATATGACACAGTTGTCTACAACATTATTATGTCTAGTTTTATTCACGTTATGTAGTGTTTAAGATATAATTTACCTTCTTGTCGGTGAACATAGCAAACTTTTTTTCTGCTAATGTTAATTGTTTCAAAAATCGACTTGAAATAAAGATTGAACTGAATTAAATTTGACACATCCTTCGAAATATTCTGCTGCCTGATATAACTTTCAATTATAACACTCGCACAAGTTACCATACATTAGAGTTCGTACAGATTCGTTTGATGTTTGGTTAGTACCTTTATCCTTGTGTCACTGGCCTATGGAATCTTCTTCTCTTAGGTACTCGGAATGACCCTTCCTTCTCACAATTTAAATAAAAAATACATACTCCTTCTTTACGAACATTAAAGAAATCCTTCCTTTCATTCCATTGGTAGAAGAAAATCTGCTGTACTTCTTGCTCGACTACATATGGCGGCAGCTAGCTTAACAAACATTTGTCTCAAATTGCTGCCAAAGATATGCCTAATTGTGTGTGTGTTACTGGTGTTAAAGATGTTTTGCAGTTCTTTTTCTCTTGTCCTCGACATTGAATTCTTCACAATGAATTACATGCAGCCATAATAAACTTTGTTCCCTCCACACCGCAAACTCCACATTTCAGTTCTGCTGCTTGTACCCTTGAAAATAATTCCAGTCAATAATTCTCGTTGTTCAAGACTATATAGGTTGCAACAAGAGGTTTCAAGTTGATGCTATTATATAATTATAGCACATGGCCGGTTCTAATAATGAGTGACCCTCCTCGTGTAAACGCTGCTATCATAATTATTTACTTTGTGTAAATAATATGATCTGTGTATCCGGCAGATACTTATTAGCTGCTTTTTGTAAGACCTTTGTATGCATGATTGTTGTTGCTGGTAGCTCATATGGTGATTTTTAATACTGTACGAGTGCCTTTGGCAATTCATAAGGGATGTTGTTTTCCCAATGCTAGGGTCTTTCATGGGGAAAGGAAAGCTTGAAAATTCCCAGTGCACGTGTCCCCCTTTTATTGGGACATGATGGCTTTAAAGCCAGGGCCCTGGCAGCATACGTGCTGTGCAATTATGCCAGTACCATTTTTTAAAAGGAGGGATTGGGTGGGGTGCAATTTTTTGACTTGTTAAAACAAAAAAAAAAAAAACAAAACTATTTATTACAGGGACAGGAGGTACACTTTAAGCAGTATTCATGGATTCTATTTTGATTAACAGATAGGACAAAATCGACATAACAGTAAAGTAAAAATGGGAGAATACAGCATATCCAGATCACTTCAATTACAAGGTAGTGGAATAAGGAAGTAAATGGCAAAAAGGTTATATGACATTCATTAACATTCGCAACAAAATTTGTTCTGGACCTGCTGTTTTCCTGCTGATCAAAATTGTGAACTTTTGTACCCAGTGACAGTGACAAATTTACAATTTGATTCCCATTGACAGACAGTGTAAATTAGCTAAAATTGGTTAAATGTAAAAACATGCAGATCTTCGAACGTCACCTTGCCTAAGGGAAAAAATGATGAACTACCCTACCACTATAGCAATGTACATTGGATTACAGCCGAAAACGCCTCTGAATAATTTTCCAACCATGTGTAGTGCCATCAAAGTTGCTGAGCTGCTTGAATTTACCATATTCGCATAATCTGGGCACTAAGATTGGCGTAATCAGGGCACAAAGTTGTATTGTGTCACTGTATGAACCGCTGATAAACCACTGAAAACGAAGCCAGCCATCTGGATGCTCCAATGCGAGACGAGAGCTCCTGATGGGCTTTGTTTACATATGCGCTTTAAATGTCAGCACCAACGAGTCATGCAAAGGAAGGTCACAACCTCAAGTTAAAAATTTGTAAAAGTTAACATTCAATGGTTTGAAACACATTTATACGATTCAGTTATCATAAAAACGTCCTTGCCTGCCAGGTCCTAATTCCGAAACCCCTATCAAGTCCCGCTTGGTAATGCTTCGTAGAAATGACTGGTTCACATTGTGATTGGCTGAAAATATGATGGCTGCCACATGACAGCCCGCTAACGCACGTCTTTCGGCATTCAAATTGTATTATCTATCACTTTTTATCCCGCTTTCCACCTTTTCTGGATGACTAGTACAATAATAATATTAATGCATCCGTGCATATTACATTTATAGTTCCGAAAATTCGTGAATCATCTCAGTGTGTGTGCGGCCGTCACACTGTTTACAAAGCTATCCTGCTAACCACAAGTTCAATGATTCGCAGGTGGCCTGGTTAAAGGAATGTTACGAAAAGCGACCAAAATGATATAAACTAGTTTTTAAAGCCAGTTTCACAAATATAGTCTGATAGATTAGCCATTTCACTATTTGGTAGGGTGGTCACTTGGTTGTGGGAAATTTTCATTTCCTCCCCTCAACATCAAATCATTTCGGTATGTGAAGAATGTGAGTCGTCGTCCAACGAGGTGTGTGCATGTAAAAATGATTGATTTTGGGTACATTTGAAACCTGAAAATATGAAAAACACGCATAGTCACTTATATTCGGGGCGTGGCATAATGGGTTTGGTCATATATATATAGCAAAGAGTGTTTGGGGGCCAGAATATGGTTCCAAGTTTTAGGGGGCTTGGCTTCATCTTTTCGAGAGATTTTTAAATATGGTGTAATAAGTATAAATCTTCCTGGAGTTACATAAATTCAAAGTTTCACACTTTTTATTTTCCCAAATCGCAGACTAGTAATGATGAACTCCGGAAAATGCGATGTGCACATTGAGTGTTATGTTTTTTTTTTTTGGTTTTTCTTTTCATGATTGGCACAACTCTGTAAAATGAATATCTCGGGAAAATTTGTACTTATACAGTATCCTACTAAGACAAAATTGTTTTGTCTTTAGGGTATTGGTCCCCATGGGCCTAGATGGGGAGAAACTATGGTTGTATAGTAGAATGGTAAATCAAGGTGACATTTATCAAGTAAATTACTTGTACGTATATTTATTTGTATAGATTTAAAACTGATTCACTTTATTCTACATGCTAAAATTATCAACAAACTAAAAAAGTTCTTCCATGTAGCTCTAAAGATATCATTTGATTTTATCAGTAATTACACATAGAGTCTCGAAACCTTTAATATGCATCATGGTAACACACGAGCAGAATTTGAGTCATATAAAACGAAACCTCACAATTGAAAACAAACGTAATGCTACCAGCAGTCTGCTTGACTGGCTGATATTTTAAAAGGCTTACATGTAATTTACACTAGGATATGTGGTCTCTTGTTTTTTCTGTCTGTATTACTGTTAGGGTCAATAAATAGGTTATAGTTGATGTCAGTTTAATTTAAACCTTTCCAGAGCATAAAAAACCCACTTATCCAGAAATCCTTATGTTAACACGACCAGGTGCAGTTTTAGACAACTACATTCTGTGTGATGGTGAGAACTCTATCCTTAAACTGTGTATATATATTTGCAGACGCTTAGAGTCGGATAAAACATCCATTATAGACATCAAATTTTGCTTGCACATGCTACTTTTATTTTCGAATCGTCCATCTGCCATGCATGGCGTTTGGTTTCACCTTATGCCGCATGTAGGCAATGGGAAAAACAATGACTCCATCTAGTGACACCACCAGTAAACCTGCAGTACTGTTCCTATTTTGCAGGTGCACCAGAATAGGAGTGTACCCATACCAAAGGGCTCCAACTTAGAGCCGACACCTTCCACAACTTACAATAACATTGCGCCTCAGCATTTGAACAATTACAGAAATTCAACTATTATCAGGGCATTGAATATGTTGCCAGCATGAGTCACACAAGCAGTCATCCAAGCCAGTCAATGGAAACTGGTAACATCTGAAACAGCATTTTGATGTGTCTTGGCTGTCATGTTGAAAATAAATAGCTTTTAATACCATTTCATCCTCCATTACAATCAGTAACAGATCAGTCAGCGCAAAAATGAAGTGGGAGTTGTCAAATAGCTGCTGATGGTTATTGACACAGTTAATGGCGACAAGAATGTAACATTGTTTTTTGCATTTCACTCTGCATCTTTAAACAGTGTACCGTGAGATATATCTATTTGTGAGAACCTTTCATCTGTTGCAGCCATGCAAAATATGTGAAAAACAGTCACTCTAGCATCGTCATGCTTCCCATCTTTAATAAATCAAATTGATCATGCTCAAGTGGTGATTTGTTCTAGATACAAATAGGCCTCTGCTGCTGCTCATGAAACTCTTGAAAATATCTGTGGAATACTTGTTCTTTTTTCAAAGATGGATCATGCGTGTGATGCTGATGGCATTATTCTAGTTGTCTGCAAAATAATGAGTTCCCAGCTTCAATGTTGCAATTGTAGCTTCAGACGTTAGAAAAGTATTCATTGACAGGGCTTTTAGCACTTTAAACAGGAAGAACGAAAAAAACAAAAATCAAACCAACGTATAATGATCTTTGGTATAACTTGTGGAGGAGACAAAAACCTACACCTATCACACTGTTAAAGCCTTTAAGAGACACAAAAACGTAAGATGCTCAAATGCTTGTTCTGCAATCACCACAGGGTGATGAAACTGAAAAAGAGTTGACTGCTTTGCCGGCTCAGTGGGCCAACTTCAGTGAGAAGTGAAATTTGTAAGAGATTGTTGGATGTATTTATTGGAAAGAAATAAATGTTCTGGAAAGAGTGAGCATGGGAAAGGAATGACATGCATTAATCATGTCGACAAGACGTGAGGGACAGGTATTTTTGGTATGCATTTTGCAGTCTTCTTGAAATAATTTGTATCTTTAAAAAATCCTGGCTGTGCCAACATGTGCTGTTACTCAAATGATCATAAGGAATGTCAAGAGGAATGTGTTTGACCATAAATTCCTGACAAAGGGTGGGAATTTGTGCCTCTGTAGATTGCAACAAAACTGCTGTACAGCCACATCTAAAGAGTTTTATCACTTGTAGATCAAGTAATATGTGACATCTACACATAAACGACTAGGACTACTGTTTTATATTATAATGTTTATCGATACTGGCATTTTGAGATCAGTGTATAGATTGATGTATTTGTGACCACACCCATATCTGGGGGACTGGAGGGTGGGAAAAAGATAATCAAGAATTACATTTTATCTATTAAAAAACATGTTACCATCCATAAAACGCCAACAAAAGGTTTTGACAGTTACTGGATCAGGTCCTGCACTCGAGTCACAAAGCAACATTTTCCCATGATATGGCTGCATTCAAGTGTATTTTTTTCACCTTTGCCCTTTAAGAGTAAAAATTATTTAAAACAGAAATACAATCCACATGTGTTTTCTGTCAAGTGTGAACATGTTAAGTTTAAGAACGCAGTCTCACACTTCACTCCCAGGATCTTTGACCCCATGGTTATGGAAGTCATACAAGAAAAAAAAGGACGTGAACCACTCTGGATGATACTGGGCTAAATGTGTTATGATACAATTTCCTTTAAAATAAACTTCTGGACATCATTAAAGATTTTGACCAGATTACATTTTTCTGTGGAAAATGACGTCCTCAACATCACAGACCCAAACGTTATATTGAATAACTATATAAAGATGGTGATTCAGCTCTTAACTTTTCCTTCCCATCACAGCATGAGCTAATATTAACCTAAAATTAATAGACCTTGAGCTGGAGTGTCTAAATGGTCCTCTTGAAATACCACTTGATGACGTATTGGCAAAAGCAAGTAACAAAAGGTAAGATTATACCAAGATTTTAGCTAACAGAGGAGGGTGTGGTTTGAAATATTGCCTTACTGGTAGTACATGCCCTGTGGTCCTAAAATACTTGCGCCACCACCAGTTACACCAAAAAAGAATCATGTTTTCTTTTTCAAATTGCTTTCAGTTCCTGTTAATGGTAGCATGACTGGTTTCCTACAATGAAGACCCCAGAACATTTGTGCACAGACTGGTCAGGTGATTTTTCTCGACCAATCAGAATCCAGAATGTTCGGTTCATCAAGTACTTAGTGGATCAGCTCTTTTCACACTACAAATGACAGAAATATATATGAAGAGACTTTTGATTTGCATACAGGACTAAAGTCAGAGAGCATGCTCAACTGATAAGCTTATTTGGCTTATTCAACATAAAGTGACAAACATGTCCTATGGACAAAATGACTGGGTGTACAAGCTGTCAAATTATACTTTGGAGCAGATTACTCTGTAATACTGCTTTAAAAATACAATAGTTGCGATCCAGTGGTAAAGCTTTTTGTACAGTATCACACCGTTCCATCTGACTTCTGAGTGCCACTTTTAGCATGCTTATACTTGAGTGCAAAACATGTGGACTGTTACACAAATGTAAAAAGGCAACACTAGCTGATAGCAAGTATCAATTTTGAGTGGTACTAAATGCTCCAATATATCGCTTAACATCAAGTTTATCTCTGTAGATCGACGGCATATATATTGTACTATTCAAATTTAGTAATTATGTTTGGTTTGACAGGTATTCTTTCTTCAAAATGAAGCTCTGCATTTATAAACAAAATTTCACTTACTTACTAGCTAATTCATCATTTGCATGCTCATATTTATTCATTTTTATGTGCTTTGTCTTTGCTCAATATAATAAGGTGAGGCAAGGAGCCCCTCCTGAGAGAGACATGTGGGTGCAGGCTCTGAAACATGTTTTGAGTTAAAACGGATAAACGGAACAAATTGTAGATGATTGAAAATGTCCAGAAATAATTTTTAGTCCAATCATGAAATGAAACACAAAGTTCCTTGATTTTAGGATCTACCAAAGTAATCCAACCACCTGTAGGCCTTCCCCAAGTCCATCTAGAAGCTGTAACTGAATATAAATAAACGGCAGTATCTGTATCGGCTACATACAACTCATAATTGACACCAAACTGTTCCACCGCCTAACAATTACACACGAACTCCAACATAGAAAACTTTATATCAGTTCTCATGAAGCAATAACTACATTATCTATCACCCCAATTCATTATAAAGACACAAGTCCGATCACAATCAGCATGCGTTAATATTGTTCTCTGAAATGAAAGAGAAGAGAAATTCACTTGAGGTGTTTCTATTCCAACAAAACTCCAAACCGGTATTTGAATTGAAAAAATAATTTTGCGATGCGAAGATAAACTCATCGAAAGTTCAATAAATAACCAATAACAATATAGGAAACATTTTTCTTCTTTTCATTACCAATATCGTTATAATAAACCTATTCAACACACATGAGTTAAGTTCACACAACAAGTAATCAATTGTGAGCCTTACATTATCGTGGTATAACAGGGCAGCCTGCCTCACTTTAGGTTGACCTCACCTTTTACCTGACCTAACCTTCGAAGGTCAATCTAAAGTTGCTAATTTATGCACATCAGAACTCTCTTGTACCATCGAGCGTACAACTGACGCGTTTATAATGATGTACACGCAAGTAATCACTTTGCAGACTTGGTCCAGTTACCAACATAGGGACATACAAAGTTCACAGGTTCAAACTTGAGAATTTCACGAGAACCAAGGAAAAAATTCCGGGACGAAAACCAACACATATTGGTAACCTATCGTAATTTAGAATAACGGAGGCCACATCGAAGCAACAAAAAATACATTGGCTGTAATAGAAAATATAAGCAGACCCGGAAACCCAGTCTAGTCATGGAAATTCATGCGGAAAATATTTCTTTATCAGTGAAAGTGCTTTCTTGTTTCAATAAACAGGCAAAAACTGAATATAATTGCGTAAGATTTCTGGAGTTGATCATTTAAACTAAAATGTGCCTGGTATAAAATTCTAAGGATGTGAATCTGATCGCCTGAATGGATTACATGACTTCGCGGTTTTGACCAACCGATCTTTGAAACCCATCAAAGCCCGTCTCAAAGCAGTTGACTTCATAATAGTTTGTGAAACCTTCTACCTCTGAATGCACTCCACGACATTGGAAACAAGTCACCAAGAATAGACTGTTGCTTTTGTTTTACAGGAACGATACTACGTAACAAAATGTCTTACCCTGTCTTGCTACTTTCCAAAATTTAAACTAATACATACTCACTTCGCACAACTTACTTTAACGTGGTCAACTGACACATTATAATTCAATTAATTTTTCGCAGATCTAGAAACCTCTGATCTCGATGTTCTATATTACGGAAAAGGTTTTGGATTTAGTGAATATTTTCTCTCCAATTTGACAGAACAATTAACAACAGCATGAGAGAAAAGTATACCTGACCCCAAGCCCTTTCAGAAAAACTCATAGTTCCCCTAAAAACTTTAACAGATCACCGGACCATGCGATTGCAAATACATTCAGTTTGCAACTCCAAAGTTCTCCTAATCAACCTTTATACAAACAGAACTGCGGAACCATACTTGTCCCATTATACACATCTTCAACCTAATCTTGTGATGCTTTTTATGCCGCATTAAACCTTTTCAGCATACACTTGACTCGTTATTTATATACTGTTTCGTTTAAATAATCTCTTCAAACTTTCACCCATGTCCTCAGTAATTAGTCCTAGTTTAAGCATTTTCCTACTGAGACATGCATTTATTTGAGTTGAATACCTATTTCTGCAAATTTCAGTTAAATATCGCCAAACATTATTATGGAAAGTGCGCGGATCTCCATAAGAATGAAAAGGTGAATCCTTAAGCTATGTTTATCCTTAAAAGACAATTCGTATATACAACACTTTACACGTACTAACTCTCAAATCCCAAATACCGTCTGACTCAGACACACACGCACAAAAATGATGTCAGACTGGCACATGATCCAATACCTCTTAATAACACTTATTCTCCCCCCTCCCCATTTTAACCCTATACTTTTGGGACGGACATAAATGTATAAACACGAAAAAACATACTTATGGACAAAATAGGCAACCTAGTCGTGGATTAGGCATTCTCTCAGATCCCTACAAAAATTAAGCTAACATACGAATGTAACCAACATTTCTTAGTTTAACAGCCAAGACAAAACAGAAAACCTAGAGTCCACCATGAAGTTCCCAGCCGAAACAATTAATTTACCTCCCCTGGAAAAAAATATAAAAAAAAAAACGAACTTCAGAGAACTCTTTTGCTACTCGTTGAAGTCAATATCTCCCAAATGCCAAGGCAAGTCAAAATAGAAAAAGTCTACATCACTGGAACTCCGCTATGCCGCTACGGAAATCTCTCCTTTTAAACCATGCCTCTTGTGTCACTGCCAGGGATTTCTTCTGCAAATTTTCCAGTTTTGTCCCTGTGGATGTCTCTTGTATGAGAACTACTTCCTGTGACTAGAATGCTGAATTTTGCCATGGAGAACTAGTGTTCTCTCTGCTCTATTTCAGAAAAAAAGACGACTGTGACAGTCCTGTGCTCAGCTGACTAACTGACCCCATGACCTTGGAAATGAGGTCAAGATCACTGACCTTTTCTGAATCTAACTTTCTTAGAGGGCCGTCCCCATGTGCAAGTCAAAGTCACAGTACAAATACTTCTCAGGCTATCATGCGACCAGTAAAATCCCTGTTATTGGCCGTGTGATCTTGAGAATGGGGTCAAGGTCACTAATATACAGTCTGGATCTTTCCTAAATAGAGGACCACCAAGAAGTTCAACACCAAGGTTCTACCTTCCACGGTAATCAAGTTATAAAACGAAAAGTAAAATTCATGTGAGTGTCTGGGTCCCAGTGACCTTGGGAATGGCGTTAAGGTCAACAATGTACTGTCTAAGTCTAGCCTTTGCTCGGGACAACCATCATGTTCAACATAAAGGTCCAAGTTCAAATAGCTCTCAGCTTGTCAGGTGAACAGTAAAATATGAGCAAGTGGCCCTATAACCTTGGGAATGAGGTCAAGGTCACTGGTCGACTGTCTAAGTCTGGACCTTATTGAGGACAACTAGCATATGTAATATGAATGTCCTACCCGTAAAAGTTCTCAAGTTACCCTATAAACAGTGAATTTCATGCATCTGGCCTGGTGAACTTGGAAATGAGGTCAGGGTCACTCACATACGGTACATGTATCACCCTTATACCCAGAAGTGTCCCTATACAATTTCAAAGCAATTGGCTGAGTATATACAAGGATAAAGACTTTTGAAGATTTGGCCAAAAAATGAACCAAAAAATGATTAAAAAAATCCAAAAATCATTGGACTGTGACCATTTGAACAAACTTGGTAGATACCCACCCAAGGAACACCCCCACCAAGTTTGAAGTGAATATAGCTGGCGGTTTCGCAGAAGTCAAAAATTGTCAATTAGCATTGCAAACCCTAATGACTTGGCAATCCCTATTGGCTTGCATGGTAATCAATAGGCATGTAAAATCAACAAGAAAAATTCCTAAAAAAAAACAAACAAACAAACAAACAAAAATCACTGTACACTGAACATTTAAATTAACTTAGTAGAAACACACCCAACATACACCCCCAACAAGTTTGAATTGAATCTGGTTAACGGTTTTCAGATGAGGTTGAAAATGTAAACTTTCATTGCAATTCCCATTGACTTACATCGTAAATAATAGGAATGTATGCATTGCCCAACAAGTACCCGAATTGAAAAATTCGTTAAAAATCAGCTATCCACAGCAATGCCACCTGGTGAACAACCTTGTGTGACCCTTCCACAAGCAACATATCCACCAAGTTTTAGGACAATCTGAGAGACGGTTTTGGAGAAGAAGTCGTAAAAAGCAAAAACGCACAAAAATTCATAAAAAAAATATATATATCAAAAAATCACAGCGCCACCTGCTGAGCAACTTAAGGTTTGGGGGTCCCCAGAAGTGTCCCCATTCAATTTCAAAGTAATTGGCAACTCGGTTTCGGAGAAGAAGATTTTTTAAGATTTCCCCCAAAATGACCAAACTAGTTATTAAAAATCGAAAAATCACTGGACCAAGACCATTTGAATGGACTTGGTAGAAAACCCACCCAAGACATATCCCCACCAAGTTTGAAGTGAATCTAGTAAACGGTTATGGAGATGACGTCGAAAATGTGAATTACTATTGTAATTCCCAATCTGAGAGATTGTTTTGGAGAAGAAGTCGAAAATATAAAAAACGAACAGAAATTCATAAAAAAAAAAAAAAAAATAGAAAAAAATTGCAGCGTTACCTGCTGAACAAATTAAGGCATGGGAGTCCTCGGAAGGGTCCCTATACAATTTCAAAGTAATTGGCAACTCGGTTTTCTAAAATTTCCCCCCAAATGAAAAAAAAAAAAAAAAAAAAAAAAATCCAAAAATCACTGAACCGTGATCATTTGAACAAATCTGGTAGAAACCCATCCAAGCTACATTGCCATCAAGTTTGAAGTCAATCTGAATGACGGTTTTGGAGAAGATGTCAAAAATGTGAATTGGCATTAGAATCTCCATCGACTTACATAGTGATCAATAGGAAAGCTGCATTGACCAACAAGTACCCCAATTGAAAAAATCGTTTAAAATCAGGAATCTATAGCAGTGCCACCTAGTAAATAATTTTGTTTGACCCTTTTACACGGAACATATTTACCAAGTTTCAGCTTAATCTGAGTGACGGTTCTGTAGAAGAAGTCGAAAATAGAACAAACACACAAAAATCATAAAAAATAGAAAAAAAATCGCAGCACCCTATGGTGAACAAATTTGCAACTACAAATCCCCGGGAGTTACCCTGTGAGATATCAAAGCAGTTGGGTGAGCGGTTTCGGAGAAGATTTTTTAAGATTTCTCCCAAAATTGAAAAAAAAATCACTGGAGTGTGACCACTTGAACAAATTTGGTAGAGACCCACCCAAGGTACATCCCCACCAAGTGCGAATTGGATCTGGCCAACAGTTTTGGAGAAGTCGAAAAAGTGAATTGTGGACGACGGACCCTCACAAAAGCTCAGCTGACTGACAAGTCAGCTAAGCTAGAACTAACACATGAGTAAGGCGCCGGCAGGATGCGAACCCACACTGATGTCCACAGGTTGAAGCGACTGCTCTGACTTCTACACCATCGAATGACCAGGGCGTTGAGGCACGTTTTGCAATTCTTATGGTGGTCAGCGGATCGTGCCAAGGAAGAATGGGCATGTTGGTGCACAGGCAGGTCAGAAATTAGTTCTATACGGTTTCTTGGATTAAGGTGGTGAAAAGGGTTTGCAACTATAAAATTGTGCCAGTGACAAAAGAGGCATGGTTTCAATTGGAGATACGACTTGTTACTGGGATGTACTCTCAGACCCTGTATTACAAATCGCTCCCGCAGTCGGGATTTATAGTGCAGGCTTTCAGAATGTATCCCGCTAACGCGTGTTATCTCCTATTCAGAAAACAGCGAAGCAGAGCTGCAACTCAAAGCACCGGCAGACAATAAGACCCAGGATCCCAATCGACCGGAACCCGAGATATTTATACCCGGGTGCTAAGGCACTGCCGTCCATTAAAAATCCTTCCCTGGGGGTCAGGTGAAAAACAAGGCAATGCACTCGGCGGGAATTTTTTCAACCTACAAAGGAAAATAGAGCGGGAACAGCAGAATGACCAGGAGTTATGGTATCATTCATGTAAACAATAACATGCTCCACTCTCTAACACTGTACTGTTCGAGAAAAAACAAAAAGTTAAGCGCGCCTAACACCTACAATTTCCCCAATCCCTCTACATTCAATATTGATGAATGCTAAACAAATACAAGTAAAATAAATCATTTTACAGTAACAGTAGGATAATCTATATCACGTATGAAAGTTTCACAACTGCTACATATCAAAAACATATCAGGTATGAAAAAAGTGCATTGTCATGGGTCCTGGTATCCATTAGGAATCGTGGTGGGAAGGATAGACTCCTGAATACAGATTTTTGTATGAGCTGACGGTGTCTGAGACGGTGTCAAGAAGATAGAAATAGAGAGAGAGAGAGGAGAGAGAGAGAGAGAGAGAGAGAGAGAGAGAGAGAGAGAGAGAGAGAGACAGACAGACAGACAGACAGACAGACACAGAGAGAGAAAATTAAGTAATAAATACGTGGCCTAATTGGTCAAAGATCAAGTGGTTCATGTGGGTTATCAGCAGAGGATCTGTAGTCCATCAAGCTGGGTATGTGTATTTTAATTTGTTTTCATTGTAATCTGGACCTACGTAATTTTAAAACCACTCTACGTAGAAACACCAATTTTCTGGTGCTTTATGGCTGACCCCTGTAAAAATTGATAACCTTCACTGCAGAAATTGTTGAAAATATTTAATGCTACTTTAACTTGGAATCTTATAGGAAGATGTTATGGCGGTCTTGAATACATCAAAGTGCCAGTTTTCTTTCCAAGGCCTTTATGTATGAAAACTTCAAAATTTTAATGCAGCGGGTGCTGTATGTTACAGTTGTAACATTAGGCGCCATCTGTCGGCCCATTCAGAAATACGCTAGACGTACCGTACTTTCACTGGGCCTAGGCTGTACTATAGACACGTAAATATAATAGTATAGTTAAAGCAAGCAACGTCCGCCAAATGTGAACTGGACGATTATCCGTGGATGGTAAGTTTGGACATAGTGTGGCTGTGGATCGATGACATATCTTTTGCCAAGCATGTCTTCTCAAAAGCACGTCTGTTGCTGTAACTCAATTACATGCTGACTGTGAGCCGGCCAGTGAAAAGGATGTAACAGTTGGGTGAAAACGGTATAACTGGCAATAAAATCGAAAGTACGTCCAATGAAATTGAGGACTGGAGTTGGGAAAAGAAAGCCGATATATAAAGCTGGGACTTACTAAGGGGAAATGTTCAGACATGTTGAAATGTCTCGTTACCTACACATAGAAACAGATGTATGGATTAGGGACAAAAACAATAATGTTCATACACTCCGAAATTGTGATGAAAACCCCTGTGGATTTGTCAATAGAACCAGACATGGCGTTATGATTTTCGTGACTACGGTTGTCCTGAAAGTGCAGGTGGCCTCCCAGCACTACCTTCACATTTTCTGGAAGTTAACCATTTCCTGGTCAGAATAGGGTTAAAAACCTTTCGTCCAGCCGATACAAGCTAACGATAGCTATTGAAAAGGCGCACGTGTTGTCATGATACACCTTATGCACAAATCTCACCCTTTTATTTTATATTTTATGGAAGAAACAGTTTGAAAGCAGATGATAATTTACATGACCCTTTCTTGGTGGTGAGGACGGGAGGGGTATTTGAGCATGAAAAGATTAAAGTATTGGGGGGAGCATCGCAAAAGGAGCAGACCTCATGTTAAGAAGGTCCCTTTAAAGTAATTGAGTACTCTGGATCCACAGTCACAGAAAAGTTGCTTTGTTTCCAAGAATAGACAACACTATAGAAGACAATGAGGGCAACTAAATCTTGGAGCACTGTTACTCCATGAAAGTAGGAAAATAAATATATATGGAGAGAGAGGCTCAGTGATAGGTATAAACAGGGTAATGGTAATTTCAGTGGTAGCTTGGTTGAATGTGGTTGATATAATGAGCGCATTATATATGTTTTTATGCGTATGCTTGTCTTCTTCCCTGCCACATGATTTTCTGGAGAATGCTCACAACTCTTATATTTCAGGTACTGACTCTGTAGTATGACAATAAACAAAAAGTTCATGAGCATTAACTATCAAAAGGGTTTCAATCAAAAAATAGAAAACATGAAAAGACAAAGAAACGAACAAACAAAAAAATATAATTGGAAATAAGCCCTTCCCGATTTCAGTAGGCAATAAAACTGTGACGAAAATAAAAAGAGGTTATGTTAGAAGCATTTGAAATATTTCTAATAAAGGCTTGATCATTATAAAATGCACAGAATGCTGGTGGTTCTGTCTATGCATCTGGTTTCAAATATCAAACACTTTTAAAGATTGAATCTTAGTAAGTGCCTAAGCATGTTATTTATATTGGGTATACATGTAAGACCTCACAATTGTAATTGATTTACAGCTATAGACTACGCTTGTGACCTTGAAAATATGTTAAGGGCTTTCACAGTTTACCATATGCATAAACAAAAAGGTTATAAAAATACATTAATAAAATTAAAAATTATTCAATCAAAATGTAAAACTATACAACTGGATCGCAGCATGAACAAACGGCAAACAGACAAATCCCACATTTTGCTACATACCCCGTCATCGCATTATTAAATGCGATGATTCTAATGTGCAGACATGAAAATAAATGGACAGGTCGGTTGAAATAAAATACAGTGCAAGGAAAAAATAAAATCATCCTTGAAAATTATTTCCACATAATAATTTGTAATCTTCCAAAAGATAAATTAACGTGTAATTGAACAGTTGGTAGTGCATGTGTCATTTATGTTGAAACAAATTAGACCAGTGGCCAACCCTAAAAAAGTGGCTTATTTAAGGATATACCCTCCCTATGGTAGAACAAATAACAACCCATTTTTTATTAAAGATTGGCATTGGATTGTGATGGTTGTGGTCTTTTAATTTGATGACAGGGGTATTTCATAGCCATATCTTTGAAAATAGTAGTCATCACTTTAACTATCATTCCATACAAGACACTACTGAGCATAACTTCAAAAATAAATTCAAGAAACATACCAAATATGGCTTATAGTATCTGAAATAATATGGCAAGCACTCTACAAATGATGTTTGCATGGTTTTGTTGTCATAAAATGTCGAAAAATACCAAATTTGGGCAAATTAGTGCAAAACTTTCCTCAGGTTCGATATTCTACGGTGCATAAAATGTTACACAGTGCTCGAAGTCCTTGCTCTAGGAAAACATTTAATGCACCAAAAACTGCCCTGATTGTCGAGCTTAAAGGCATTATGCTAACTATAGCCTCACCTTTCTCAGAATTTAAATTGGAAAGAAAAGAGTTACCCCACCCCCCTTATTTTCTGGCAGGTCTAATATGGTAATGTTTTGACCAGAACTGCCATAATCTAACTATACAATCAAAAGTGAACAGGTAATGGCTGCAAATCATAACAATGTATGTTTTCAGTCATTCAGTAGTTGTCAAATAAAGCATAAAACTAGAAAAGAAGATTTGCGTCACATCAAATCTATCTGGGTGCCTTCAAAATGAGAACCATCGTTCAACATAATCTAAATTTCGTGTATTAGCTTAATTTTCATAATTAAAATGCTCAGCCTTGGTGCTTGGTTCAAGGGATGTGGCTATGTCCCAAACTTACAAAGTGAAGTTTGAATGAAACTAGCATCTATAGTAGTTTTGAACCTATTCAACAGTCTAATTTTATGTATTTGTCTAATTTGCATGAATCATAAGCCTAGAGGAACTTTGGTTTATTCTTCATTAATTGGGGCTATGCCACAAACCCATAAATTGAAGTAGAAATGGCACCTCCATGATGGATTTGAAGCTATTAAAGATTTACATTTTGCATATTCACCTAGTTTGCATAAATTAAAATCCTACAACTTTGGTTCAAGTTTCATTGGATGCGGCTTTGCCACAATCCTACAAATTGAAGTTGGAGTGGCATCTCCATGAACAATACTTTTGGAATACTCAACTTATAAATTTTTCCATGCCCCTTATTAGCATAATTTGAAATTCTACAACTATACTGTCCATTATAGTGGTAAGTGTCACAAAGGTATATATGCACATTGAAATTTTGAGTCCATCTGCAATAGTTTGGAAGATATGGCACTTTTAAAAAATTTTTGCCTCTAAAATTTGCATAATCATGACTATTCCAAATGAGATGCACACTTTTGCTGGTTAGGTCAGTCACCATGGCAAGCTTGGTGATTTTTTCCAGTAGTGTCTGAAAAAAACTCTGGACCAACTTGGTCAGAAAGAAAGACATTGGCTTTTTATTTCTTTGTTAATTTATCTGAGATGAAAGACAACCTCTCCTATGTGACCACTTTTATCTGTCATTAGAGGTGGTCTTAAATTGCAGGTACCACTGTACAGTGAAACCTCGCTACAGTGGGCACCTTCCCGACCAGAGAAATGTGCCCATACCTGAGAGGGTCAGCCCTTCTGGGCAGTATTGATGAGTATATGTGCATGTACAGTGTACAGATATAATAATACAGAGGGATGTATATACATGCAATACAAAACTGTCTTTGTTCCTTTATTACCTAAACAAATTTTAACAGATGCTGTCACAAAACTACATGTACATGTACCTGTGAACTGAGACATGCACTATACTGACTCAGTATTGGCTATGAAGAACAGGCTTCCTCTCACTGGTTCCAAGAAAACAAAGACATGAAAGTGTCCATTGAGATGACACAAATTCGCACACTTTTTCAAAATTCACCAAAATGTGAAAACAGTCACTGAGGACTATAAGTCAGACTTTGATCGGCCCAGCAAACTCAGCTCTCTATGTAGTTTATTTTTAACAGAGGGTACACTCTGGCTTGTTCTGCCTAGAATTCCAAATCCTCTGATCCCTTGGGACTGATAAGCCTAGCAGGCTCCTAGCCTCATGCAAGCAAACTCTGACTGGTCAGTCTTAGTTATGGTGCACTTACAGCTCTGTCCAGCATTGGTGTGAACATGGATCATATATGTTTCTTGCATAAACAGAAAGAGATCCTCTGTATTTTATTGAGAACCTCATCAAACAGTAGTTGGGAGTTCCCCCACGCGACCCGACCCCACTCCTACCTCCCATTTGCCATAAGACCCAAACCTTTCAAACCATAAACCCAGCAGGCATGGCCAGAAGGCTGCCTATGAAGGTGTTACGCTACTAATTCAACCTGCAAAAATGTAAAAAAACCAGGTTGTAGTCTGTACCTTCCAAAATAACTTATAAACCCAAACATATCCTATGTCAAATTGTTCCTTATAATATTCTCAATCATCCGAGAACAAGAAAACCTGGTCATCATTGGGAAAATTTTAAGATATCACCGTTTGCTACAGCCAAAGTACTGACAGCAGTCACGCCGCCTTGCGCAGTGACTCGACGTACTCACATTGTGGCTATGTGTATTCAGTCATTTCGCTGGGTATGTTGCAAACTGACCTGTCAATAAATACCGCACGCTGTACCTGTCAGTTTCGGGAAAAAAAGATGTTAATGTGGTCAAAATTATGTAAGAGGCAGCCCCCTGTACCTGTAAGGGTCATTTCTAATATGCACTCTATAATCCTTCTACCCGGAAGCCGGCCGATTTACTCACGTAATACCTTAAGGGAACAAGTCATCTCCACAATTATCAAATAAATGATCTTTGAAGATTGGAAATATTGTTTTGTGTACAAATCATATTAAAAAGCTTGAAACGGGGCCACTATTTTTCCCTAACAGCCATATATAATGCAATAAACCAGAATGCATATGAGCAAAAACTGAAAAATTGTATGTGCATGTTGCAGGGGTATGCTACCAAAAATTTTTCCCAATGATGCCTTTTGTAAATTGTGTTTTTCATGAGGTAAATATTGTGAACTTCCATAAAAAAAATACATGTCATGTTGGTTTGTAGACTTTGGAATTGAATACGGTGACTGTAACTGAAACTCCATACCCTCTCAGATACAGAATTTTGCCTATAGTTGAAAACGACATCCATCTAAACTGAGCTTTCTGTTCTCTTTAACAGTAATATCCTATTTTTGGAGTTTTCATAGTCATGAGTGTGGTCTCCATAATGAAATTATGACCCAGGAACCCATGGCATCAGTTAAAATTGTGTGAGACATGAATCACAAAGCAAATGGTTAGCGGACCTCCCTCATTTTGTACAATTGAGTATTAATTTTGAGCATAAATGTGATTTGAATTATCAAAATACACTTTTATCAGTTTATTCATTCATAGAATGTAACATTTCAAGTAATTAAATAAAATAATGACCGTACAGACCTGATAGAGGGTCTTTCTGCTGCCCAAAGTAGTCACCTGCAGTGCCCCTTAAGGTGTAACGCTACTAATTCAACTCGCAAAAAATGTAAACAAACCAGGTGGCAGTCTGTACCTTCCAAAATAACTTATAAACCCACGTAATGCCATGAGACAGATTCAAGTATCATGAATGCAAAATGGTTGCCTAGCACCATGGAGGCTTATAACATGCAGTACAGCAGAAGCCCTAGTCAAAATGCGGATTATTGGGAAATTCACTGAATTTGGCATACATTAAAATTCCCCAACTTTTGTTTGCATGCTATTGGATTTGCCAGTTGTCTCAAACCTATATGTGTCATTTAGAACTTTCTGTTTATCTCCAATAGTTTAGAAGATATGAAGCTTTTAAAATTTTAATTGCCCCTCATTTGCATAACTTTAATCATCATGACTATTCCAAGTCAGGTGCCTAATTTCACTGGTAGGTCAGTCACCATGGCAAGATTGGTAGTTTTCGAAATAGTAGGGTCTGAGAAAAACTCCGAACAAATCTGGTCGTAAAGAAAGAAAGAAAGAAAGAAAGAAAGAAAGAAAGAAATAAAGAAAGAAAGAAATAACACCCAGACATAATAAACCACATACTGGAACTTACTTTTTCAACTGTGCGACGCTGCGCCCGATACCGCCGGGCTCGTCAAAGCCCAGTGTTGTCGGGCGCAACATCGCACAGTTGAGAAAGTAAGTTCCAGTATGTGATTAATTATAAGCTTTGGTTGCAAATCATATAACACAACCCTGTATCATCAAATACAAACAGACAAACAGGCAGATATAAGCTGTGCCAGTGTTTGGGTAAGTTCCATGTACTATGCTTCCATCTCCTAAAGTTATGATAGATCATGGGATATGGATAAATTCACAAATGATGGTGCCATGATGAGTCCTGGGGAAAAGTGGGTAGTAAATTTATAGGCAATATCATGATCAGATCATGAATCATGATCTGATCATGATATTGCCTATGGATTTACTCCGGAATAGTTTTTGAAAGATGAAGTATTCATGACATCTTAAATGAAGGATTGTGTCTTTAATTAATTTTCAGTTGAATTAGACACTTGGGTAAACGTATTTGGATCGTATTTTATATAAATATATACAACCGATAATGCTGGATTAGTGCACATTTACATGTAGGTACATCATGTATTGCTTGACCTGTTGAAAATACGTTTGGATATTCTTCATCATTTAAATGGAAGTGTTTGAAATGCATAGTGTTTGAATGCATTTATGAAAGTGTTTGAAATCGTACGGATAATTGTTTAACGCGTTTGGAAAGTGTTTGAACGCGTTTGGAGAAGTGTTCGGTAGCTTTGTGAAAGTGTTCGAACGTTTTGTAAAAGTGTTTGAGATTTTTCCTAAACGCTTTCCAAACGCTTTCCAAACACATTCCAAACACTTTCCAAACACATTCCAAACGTTTTCAAACGTTTCCAAACACAAGCCAAACACCAACAAAACGCGAAAAAGGCGTTTGGCTGTTAACTTTTAGCCGGGCATAACTGTATGTGACAAGTTCTTCTTTTCCCAAAAATTGCCAAATAATATTATGGTGATAATTTTTGTAACACAGAGTCATTTCCCTTATCAAAGTACATGCAATATAAGGTTTTTAACTGCAAAATTGTGATAGAAAATTTATCAGTGTTTTGGACGAAATAATAGGTTTGATCTTCATTCCATATCCAAACTCAAAATTTTAAAAGAAGGTTACTTTAAGTTCCCTTGCACTGGATTAATAAGTTTGTTCTTGTGTCAAGTTTTAATTTTATCAATGAGGAAGTATTATCAATTGAAGAAGAGCGTCCTATAGCGACAAAGCAGTGTTTTTTCGTATTTTAAAAAATAAGGGGGTAGGGGTAATACTTTTAGGTGCTTATAAAATTTTGAGAAACTTGGGATAATAATTTCCATATAACCTCGTAGCCTTATGGCTAAGGTAATTTTTGGTGTATAAAAATGCAATATTGGACAAGAATTGTAAGTTTTTTGACATATTTTGGGGGGATAAAAATGTTAAAATCAAAAATATTTTTGCATAATTGTGCAGATTTCTACATTTTTTCCCATGTTTAAGTTCCTAAATGTCTAGTATCAATATTTTCTTACTTTTTCACATAAGTTTTCTTTAATATAAGCCTAATGTCATCAAGTTTCAACATATATTGCTGATTTTATGCAAAAAAAAAAACAAAACAAGAAATGTGAGAATTTATTGATTATTAGAGTGATTCTTTATTATAAATGGTGATAAGATACACCTGTCACTAAAATAAATTACCACAACCATCATTTTCTTATGTCTCACAAACCAATCTTCAATAAAAAATGGGTTGTGTCTTGTTCTACCATGGGGAGGGGTACCCGAGTACTTTTGGGCTTTGACCACTACCCTAAATGCTTTTGTTATATGATGCGCATCCGTGGAAATAAAAAAAAGCATGTCATTATCTTTGTCTATGAAACAAAATCCCTGATTAGGTTTGAGACAAGAAATGATAATGTAATAACAATACCCTTATACATAGGCTATATTTGTATGGTTTTGACACTGTACAGTGATAATAATTCCATGATATCGTTTTAACTCTTTTGGGAGATCACTTCGTATGATCATATTGCACTTCATTTGCGATTTTGATCCTGCATGATCATACTGATTTTTAATTCCAGCTACTTGACCATAAGTAACCACGTACTTCTCAATATCCTTGTCTGGAAAGCCAAAAAACACGGCTTTTTAACACACTCCCCCAATATTCTCCACTTTGTCATATATATATTGAATACTGAAACTCTATCTGACTCTAAACTAACTCCGCTTCTGATGAGCTTATCATGTGATACTTTATTGGCGAAATGTAGGAGCCATAAACCACTGTTACGTTTCTTGAGTTGGGCTATTTTGCCCCTCCCAACCACAGCAGATACTGCTTTAATCATTTGGTCTGGTGACACCCATGCCACTTTAGGTTTTAGTTTCACATTAAGGTTTGTATCTATCTTTTGCAGTTTGTAAACTTCAACCTTTTTCTGATACTCCACTTCCTAGGTGCCCAACAGCCCGAACTTTCTTCCCTCATTAAGGTGGATACCATCATAGTGTACAAATTTATATGCTGTATTGTTCTGTACGATAAATGCCTGATCTGCCTCTACGATATACACCTATTCCAATTGTGTTGAACAACTGGCGTTCTGGTTTATTTTGTGTGTGTCAATGTCTTTTTTGGCAAGATGCAAGCTGTGTTGATGCTTCTTACCCCTATGGTTTTCAGCTGACCTATTATTCCCTCATTATTTCCTCATGTTTCTTGGTCAGTTCTACTGTTTTACAACCTTCTTCATTGTCATCCCCCAATGTAAACATGTCGGTCCTGTGTAGGGTTTGCCATTTCCTTCGTTTGACCACTATTATTGATACAGGTTTTATAATTGGGAACGCTGAGGACACTGAGCCATGCGACTATAGGACATCGCCATTTCGTCCCTCCCTGTATATGGAATAATCATAATAATAGTCCGACATTTGGTCACACCATTTGGGGGCACGACGTGTGGACCCTTTGGAAAATGATGACAACTGCTGGACAAGGTGAAGCGATGTCACGTCAAATTAGGACATCATTCATATATACTAAATGTGAAATACTTGATTATATATGACTGCTTCAGACTAAAATCTTTCTCTGGCCGTCTTTCTCTTTCTATCCCTCTATGACGCTTTTTATTGTGCAGATGTCTGACTATTGGGCACTCCGGTATAACGTATATTTGTTGCCAGTTTGCAAAAACATCGATTGACAACTAGATGACTGGTTTAGGCACAAACCAAAGTATATCGACAGTTTGTGTCTCACCAGCATAGCTGTTGCAGAGACTAAGCATTCACTTTCTGGACGTCTGTCCGCCGTTCCATCCATCAAGAAAACTTCTGAGCATCGTTATTTCACTACACTGGATAGCGCAGTCATACTTGGGTAAATGATTTATAGTGATGGTCACTACAGATTTGTACCATCACTGTCATACTTCATTGGTTACGCCATGCTTGAAGGAACATTGTTGAAAACGTCGGAGTGGCATTATTTCACTAACTGCAATGGGTAGGGCTTTTGTACTTGGGTAATGATTGATAGTCAAGGTCGCTACAGATATCAACCATCACTGTCATGCTTCATTAGTTACATCCGTCCATCCGTCAGTCAGTCCATCCATCAACAAAAAACTTCAGAGTGACATTTCACTTGCTCCACTGGGTACGGCTTTCATACTTGGGTAAATAAAAGTGATGGTCACTACAGATTTGTACCATGACTGTCACACTTCATTGGTTATGTTCGTCCATCCGTCAGTCCGTCCATCAACAAAAAACTTCGGAGTGGCATTATTTCCCTTACAACACTCAGCTGGGCTTTCATATTTGGGTACATGATTTAGAGTGATGACTGCAGATTTTCGCCACTATTGTCGTACTTCTTTGGTTACGTCATGCTTAAATGAACATCGTAGACAAACTTCAGAGTGGTCTTAATTATGCTGGCGAGACATTCATGCCCCCAGGCATAGCTCTGGTATTTTTTTTTCAGCAACCAATTCAATTTACCCTCCAGTGCCATGCATTATCACGAGTAGTGGTGAATGTTGTTGTACCAGGGAGACATCAATTCTGGGTTGAAACGTCATTTTCTATTGTAAATATCAAACAAATATTGGCCTGCTGTGGTTCGGATCTTACAATCCAGACTAGCAATCAATCAATCAATCAATCAATCAATCAATCAATCAATCAATCAATCAATCAATCAATCAATCAATCAAACAAGCAATGAATGAATAAATATAGTGACAAAAAATTCATACATAAATAAGCAAAGAAATTAATTAAAAGCAGATATACACATACACATACATATATAAATAAATGAATAAACAAACTAACAAACAAATAAATAAATAAATAAATAAATAAATAAATAAATAAATAAATAAATAAATAAACACGAATCAATAATTTTTCCGATGCAAAGACTACATTAATTTCCTTCATCCGTGCTAACAAAGTTACCAAGATCACATTGTTGTTCTTGAAATACCACCCAAGTAAGCATTTATTCATTTGCTTGTCATATTCGACAGTTTAGGATCCATTGCAGAATATTTCATTAAAGGAAGAGTCAGTATGCCTGGTGGATAATTCGTTCGCAATATTGTGATCCTGGTATGCCATGTTGTTCTTTCTTCTGGTCTTCAGAGGTCTAACCCCAAGACTTGTTTTCCGTCTTTTTCCGTGAGTTTAATTGGGAAGTAACATAAATGGAAATTCGCTGCATTGTATCTTTGATTAGTTTCATTATATAGTCACGTTTGAGTACACGAAAAATGAATTCATTTACCGTTTTACCACATAGACTAAAACAAATACACTTTCAAATATCAGAGTGGATTATATTCACGTATAATTTGTTTAAACGCGATTGGCAATTTAAGGCAGTAAGGCTGATTCTGCTTCTCCTCAGTCATTATTAGAGATTTTGGAAAATGGTTCATTGGGAGAGTCTGAGTGGGAGCATTGATTGATTAAACGATGCATCAATTAAAATGGACTGCCAATGGATGGGCAAATAGAATTTTCCATTCCAGATAAAAACTCTCAGGGTTATTTTGAAGAGGGCACCTTAATATCTTCTAAAAATTAAATTTCCTTTGTTTGTCCCATGCCACTATTAATAAATCAAAATGGATTTATCAATTTTTAATAACTCTCCAGAACGTACTTTCAATAGGAAGTAGATCATAGCATTTTCGAGTCAGTTTTTATATCCACCTTCTTATTCCTCACATTTATTTTCTTAGGTTTAAGCACTAGAGAGTTTTTGTCATTCAAAGTTAGTCGTTACAATTCTTTGAGAATTAATTTTTGACTTAACGTTTTCTTGAACTGTATTAATTTGTACTTTTACTATCTTCCTCTGCAATTTGAATAAACTAATGTGACTCTATTGAGCTGATTATTGATATTTAATTTACATACCACATTGCCCGCATGAAGCATGCTATAACTTTTACAGCGCAACAGGACCTCTCATTTAAATAGCTTCACGTACGACTTGATAAAATGAAAAAAAATCAGCTTTTTTGTTGGAACTGTTTGCTCTACATGCTGTTCACAACAGAAAGGTATCATTTGACCTTCTTGGGACATTAGAATTATGGATAATCTGGTTCGATCCTCAAGGTTACTGGAGCAAGAATCATGACCACTTTGGGCCAAATTGTTTCACATTTAATGACGCAGTGAATTTTAGGCGGTGCTTTTCATTGGAATGTCACAGGCACAAATTTTGGAAGTACAGTGCATCTTCTTTATTTTATTTTTTTTGAAGCACCAGTCAAAGTATGACAATTCTAAACGTCTTTTGATCATCGTTTTATCGTAAAATTTTGTACGATATTTTGATAAACCCATGGGCCATGTATTCTGACACTGCCGCTTTCGCATCACTAAGTAAGTTTGCAGTCCCCCCCCCCCCCGCCATATTAGCGATTTGTTTGTCGTATGCATAATGACTTTGAAGTATGAAAATGAATAAATAAATAAATGAATAAATAAATAAATAGAAAAAAAAAATAAACGTGTTTTCCCAACATGAAAGTAACATATATCAAAGCTCAATCCCAGCAAAATAGTTAAACACGTTTCTACCTATTTAAGTGCATAAACGGAGAAACATTGAATAACAGATGTGTCCAAGACATTACATGTATACCAGTTCAAAAATTCAAGGAATAAGTGATTGAAGCCATATATCAATGCAAACAAAACACAAAGTGACCAAAGATTTCATTTTCAGGGCTCAAGGTTTAATATGCACATGATTTAATAATTTGCACAACCTTACCTAAAGTATAAACTAACATCGCATAAAAATAACGTATCCCACTATGCTATGTTTTCCATTTTAGACTTGAATTGTATACATACTTACATTATACCATAATTGCCATCTGGTAGCATAAATATTTAGAGCTAACACCAGCACTTTTACGTCAACGGTGCATGCAAAGAACAAAATTATATGCACTATGCTATGTTTTGCTTTTAGACTTAAATGGATACCTACTAAAAGTTTACAATAATTGCGATCTGGTAGCATAAACGTTTGAAAACTGACACCAGCACTTTGACCTTATCATCATACCACATACACATGAATGTTAAATTCACAACAATTAAGACAACAGTATATTCCTCATAACATTACCATTACTTTGTTGCTTACTTAGAGACGCCAAGCACATGGAAATAGACTAAACCAATTAATACAGGGATTGTCCAAAAAAATCAAATGAAAAGCATATCATCTAAATGTACTAAACATGTTCCCCATGCTCCAATCCTTATCATGTCAGATGCGTGTCGAAATATCACTCTTTTGCAAATGATATAATTAGAGAAAGCACGTTTATATAAAGTAAACACAAACTTTAACATGTATATCTGAGGAACATGTACCAAAACATGTTTCTTGATAATGGCCATATTGCAATATTTGTTGTTGTCTAAACACAGACACTTAAAAGCAGGAGCCCGTATATATATATATATATATATATGTTTAGTTTGCTCTGTCAATTTAAGAGCAGTCCTGGTAATACTCAATTTCCCACAGTTCAGCCTTCCGACCATCTGCGTCGTCCGTAGGCCTACAACAGGCCATATACCAAGTTGTACCCATGGACGCACCTAAATTTTCCCCGACAGCAACAACGACGGTATTGTCTCCTTGTTCAACTCTCCGAATCCGTTTTTCCTTGGAGGTGGTGCATTCTAATGCATATCTGGGCATTTTTTCTCCGTTTTCATCGTATATATACATTTTACCTGCAGGAATAAATTATATAACAAAGATAAATGATCAGTTTCATAAGATCAAAAATGTAGCAACTAAAGCCTTTTGCACGGGAATGAGCCTTGAAGGCTACATCTTAAGAAACATAACAATGGCATATAATATACAAGGTATTCAAAAGTATAGAATGTCTAAAGCACCAACTTATACCAAATCAATTCCAATCACCTTATATGACTTTCAGGTATAATTGGAGCTTTAGGGTAAACCAATCTGTTGGCTAACTGTACATTTATCAGCAAAAATATTTCATGAACATTAATTTTCTTCAATCAGTAAACAATATGTGGGTAAGATTTCTTGTATTGTCGATCTATACAATACTAATTATGACACCTGTCTCAAACATGAAGATTTTCCGCTGTGTATATATTTCTCCTCAACTGACTTGTCAGGCAACTGATAGGACAGTCTTCTGTCCGTCTGGCATCTGTCAAGAACCCATGTTTTAGTCTTCTTAAGGATAAATGATAGGTTAATAGGTCACATTTTCCAGTTTTGCCATATTTCTAAAAAAATAAACATGCACGTGCATTTCTGACGTGTAAGCGCAAAGAGTGGACTTTTGGGAAAGACTTGTTTCTCTGTTTTGGTTGTTCTGTGATGGTTTCCTCTTGGTAACACTTGATGCTCTACGTTCCACTCACAGTTGTGTGCATATTATCATAGCAAGTGAGCTACTGTTGTGATTGGCAGTCTATACTTAAATATCCTGTCCTGTTAGCCATGCTAATGATAAGGGGTCAGTAACAATCACTTTCGACCAATAATAGCACAACAGAGAAGCTGCACCTAGACACAAGTATGACAGTGAGCAAAGAGAGTCAAGGTGCGTCATTGTTTACCCAAAATATGTCTGTAAACACGAACATCTATGAAATATAAAATGAAAGACCAATTACGATACTAAACTAGTTAAGGGACGATCTGGATCCGACAGTTGTCACATGAAACAAAGAGAACACAAACCCTGCAAATTCCACTTAAGGCTGCATTTCCTTTCAAAGCCTTCTTCTTCATGTCAATATAGGGACCACACATCAATTTTGAACCACAACTACTTTCTCAGGTTTGCTCACAAAGACATAACACTTGTTGCAATCTCATTGTTTTAATGTTGGGTAAAGGAAACAGGTCTCGGACTTTTTTTATTTTGACATTTGTTGGGAGAGCCATTTAAACATCAGAACCTTTGATGTGTGAATGAAATGGTATCTTCTCAGTTTAAAAGGCTCGTATCTCTAGAGCAAGGTGAAAAAGTAAGAACTGTCTTTTTTCACATAAGCATATGTGCTCCATATTTCCGATGTACTTTTGTGACTCGACTGATAAATAAAAATTGGATGTTAGTTTTGTGTGAAATTGAGATTACAGTTTTGCGTTACCGTATAAAACCAAAAACCCGGACACATTGAGCTTAAACTACGCACTTCTCTGTTTGTCAGCTTTAGAAAATATACACTTTGTAGTACTTTTTCAGAATTTTTTGCGTGGCTGGACGCCTTGTGAACCTGTGTTGTTCCATAACATGTTTCCTTGAAACAATTTTTAAAAGTATTTTGGGCATCAACCTTGGGTGGATCTTTACCGAATTGTTCTAATGCTTACGGTCCAGAGAATCTGGAATTTTGTAATTATTATTCTCTTTTTTGCTTATTCATTCTCTTTTCGTCCCCCGCTACTGAAGGTGGTATAGAGGTAAATAGGAATAGTAGGGATAGGGGTGCAGGGCTGTTTATCCGTCATGTGCATCTGTCTGGTCTGTCTATCTGTCATGTCTGCTCACCTGGTCTCTCTGTCCATCATGTTTGTCCGTCCCATCAGCACAGTCTGTAACCAATAAACCGTTTCAGGTAGGCTTATGAAATTTTCAACCTCAGATGTATCGTATGTAGGGCATGTGGCCTGTGCCTTGTTGTCTTTTCATGGTCATAGGGATTCCAAAACTGCATTTTGCAACATATATTTTTCCATGTTTCAAGTTCTATTAAAGCTAGGTTTTTCATTTTTGTACCAAAGAATCATTCCATTAACCCCTTATTAATGCTTATGTTTGGATGACCTTGCCATAATTTAAAGGTAATGGTGACCGATTACACATTTATTTGGGAAAATCTGACTCAAGGCACCTTACAAAGTGCATATAGCTGATTGCAGTAGCAGGATCCTAACAGACTGATGCTTCTACTTTTTCAGAGGCTAGGGGCCTGTATCATAATTTTGAGAGAAAAAAAAACAATACAAATTCATTCCTTCATTGATGTTCCTTATTGCATTTATATTGTGCTATACATGCTTTGTGTTATAGATACTTTGAAATAATGATCCCCGTCGTGGTGCTGGGCAGCATGATGCACTCAGGTTTCTACTGCGAAATGTGCTGCATTCTTGCTCTGTCAACTGTTTTCACTTTCTGAGTTTCATAATAATAAATTATATCCAAAGTATGTGCACTAAAATTTAAAACTCATTTTAATATGAAGTGTTGTAATATCACACACTAATTGTCATTGTGTGGGGGTGGACATGGATCCTTTGGATCATTTAGTTCTGGCATAATCGTTTTTGGCAATTGCTTTGAAAATACACCGGATCACTCCTGGTTACTCCTGGACTTTACTTGAACTAATAGGTCACAAAATGTTACCAGTTTCATATTAAATTTTGATGTGTGTGTATGTGTGTGTGTGTGTGTGCGTGTGTGTGTGTGTGTGGGTGTGTGTGTGTTTGTGTGTGTGTGTGTTTTCAAATTTTATTTTTGACTCTCTCTGGAACACAAGCTGGGTTTTCTTCATTTTTTTGCTGATCACCAGGCAAGGGGTAGTGTAATTTGATGCTATTGAATGAATTTTACAGCATGTAAGGATCAGTAGGAGTAAATGTTAGCATGGTTGCGTTCAGAATCAGACTGAAAAGACAATGGGTTAAAGTTTGGGTCACAAGTTGTGTAATTTCCGTGTTTTTGCTTAACTATACAATGAGTGAACTGAGCATTATCTCAAATGCCGCTCTGTCTCGATTTTCTTTCTCTCATACTTACACCCATCAGCATCCAAGATTCTCTTTTTGAGACGAGAGATATGAGTTCAAAACTGCCTCCATTTTGTTTTTTTTCTGAACAAATATATTTTTATGAGGGCCTTCATCCCCACTTAAATAAAGTAGGTCCTCCTACGTCAACAATATACAGTTTCAAGTTCAGTCCTTCAATGGTCAATTACGGTCACAAGTCCATCAACGCTAAACAGTTTGAAATATCTACACTTTAATATTTCGCTCATTTCACAATAATGCCAACACACACTGAACAAAGATACATGTGATGCATCTGAACGTAACTACAGCAAATCAGCTGATCGCTCATTATTTAGGTGTTGGAACAAACTCATAGTTGTTCTTGCTAGATATTTCGGAAAAAAGTTACAATAGCCCCGTTAGGCCATTACAGTTTGGCCAGAAAAAGTTACAACAGGCTCTGAGCACCAAATTGTTAAGACATGATGGGCAGAACAGGGACAAGGTTAAACTCAGAAACAGGATGATGCATTGCATGCAGGCCAACACCTGACATACTGTTGTTTGTAACATTGTGGCTTCCTTCTTGACAGTTTGTAAAGATGGCAGATATTAATATCTTTTTATTTGCTCAACATTGAGGTCACTGTATGACAATATGCTTTCCACATGTTTACTACCAGGAATCTGTGTGATTGCAGCAGTATTTCACTGTCACTTAGTTTTTGTGGAAGTAACCTCTTGCTAAATGATTACTCCATTCCCTATCACCACTAATCTCTGCATCTTGAACCATGACTGACATGATCTTTCGCAATTTGTTGCTACCTGGGGCTTGAAAAAAACGCCTTTTCCCCAGGATTTGTACAATGCAGTTGGACATCTCTCTTGATCACCCAATACCCACATCTTTAGGTTTTATTGCATGACACTCTTGAATATTTTCTGCAGTTGTATTTTTAGCGTGCCTTGCCTACAGTTCTAGATATCCTTTGTCCTCATAACCTTTCTTAACAACTATATCCCCTCCCGTCCTCCATGGGATTTTTGCGTCCTTGAATGCCTGACCAAATTCAGAGAAATGGAAACATGCCCACCTGCTGCCAACTAGCTTCAGTTGTTACAGTACCTACTTGTGAATGTTCAATTCATATTCAAACTTTCTGGCATAATGTCAGGAAAGGTCATGCCATGAGTTAAACGCTGGGGTAATATCAAGAAGATAAAACGGTTTTTGTGTGAACTCTTAGGGGTAAGTATTTGTAGAGCATATAATAGTTATGTCCCTAGTAGAACTTTAATATTCAGAAAGTCGAACCCTGACACAGTGGTCGGCTGGCAATCAAGTGACAGCACGTAGTTTATTTGTCAATGTGGTCATGAAAAGGGAGTGGAGTCTGCGTTTTCGTCTTGTGGGGTGTAGGGTAGGGGGTGGTATGTTGGCCGAGGGCACTCAAACCATATTATTCTTGAAAATCCCTTGGTTAATAGCTTTGAAATTCCAATGTAACACGTCTTTGTATCCATACACCAGCCTAGGATTTCTTCGTCCAGCAGATGTGAAATGCTGCGCCATGAATTTATTTGCCTTCCATTTTTCTCGCCAACATTAGATAAATGGTAGCTAAAAGAGAGCTTATCATCTAAACTCATCCCACTAGTTTAATATTTTGGTCCCATTTTATTTGGACACCAGGGAATTCTAGATATGTGTCACAGCAGGTTCGAAGAGTTGCCTTTGAAATTTTCTGGATTAGCCTTCATTTTATTTAAGCTGAACAAGTCCATGCATGATGTACAAGCCTTTTTCAATTTTGCAGATAACAATTCTTCGTCTCTGGCTGTATCGCTCACAGTATTGTCATCTGCAAAATTGTAAAGTTTTCAGTTGTTTACAATATAAAATAAAGTGTTTAAAAATATGTTAACAATAGGGGACCAACAATCGATCCCTGGGGTACGCCTCTTAAAACAGCCATCCAATATACTTAGGACTGAGCCAAACTTGACTCTCTGCATCAGCTTTAAGAGATAACGTTCGAGGAAGGCCACTGCCTGCTCACTATCTCCATAGGCTCTACACTTGCCCAGCAGCAGACCATGGGTCAGGGCAACGAATGCCTTTGAAAGGTCCATTAGTACCCTACCAACATATTGCCGCTGGTCAAGAGCAGATCACCCAATGAGGTGTATTAGAACAAATTGGCAGCTGTCCCTTTTCTAAAGGGAGGGAGGTATTTAGAGAAAAAACAATAAAAAAAACTGGTACAAGCAGATTTCATACAATTATTACGATCACTTTTGACAGACAAGAGAGTATATTTACAGGCCTGAAGTTAGCTTTTGATAAGTTATCCCCTTTCTTATACTGAGGATTTACTTCTGTCATTCTCAAATCCTGTGGGAAAGGGGGAGTTGGCAATTTGTGGTTAATTAACTACAGCTGTAAAAGATTGTGCTTAAGGGTCAGTAGCTGGCTTGATAAATTTATGGGCAATAAGATCAAAATCTACTGCCTGTTTTACATTTAACTGCTGTCTCTCTCTATAATGAATAGGTATAAACCGCACAGTAATACAGGTAAGAAACAGGTAAGTTTTACCCTCACAGAGTAACGTAACTCTCTTCCATACCACTTTTTTTTTGGGGGGGGGGGGAGGGGGTATGCAACTGCCTACGATATTTTCTCTTTTGAAGCATTTGGTCCCAGTTACACAAAATGACAGAAAGAAATTTAATTAAATTTAGGATAAGCGTATGCAAATAAAGCTGCTTGACGTATTTTGGGATTCCTTATCATATCACGGAATATGTAATACCAAACAAATAATAGCAGTATAAATTGCAAACCTTCCTTAGACGAGAGAATCATAGTACCATCATCGACTCTTGATCTGATGCAGCCCTCTGTGTCTTCATACCATATCTGATTTTTTCGAAGATCCGGCCATTTAGGATATATGATGACCTCTGTTTCAGGTTTACTTGAACCTCCTCTTATGTCGAGAACGCCATCAGCAGTTGAGCTCATAATGAAGAAGCTAACCGCCTTTCTGTAATTGAGTTATGAATTATGTCATTCATATCATTCTGTATTGCAATTTTCGAATTGTTTGGTTAAAATGAATGAACATCATTGATAACAAAATGTACATGTACTGAAGTTTAGTTTCAGGATAAGGTAGGGACAAAAAAGTACCATTGCTGCTAGTAATTCATCCAACACATAACATGGTGTAACCTATATTTATCATCATCTTCATAGCAGTAGCAATATAAGTGGTAGTAATGAGTAGTGCTATGAGTAGCAGTATCTTCATAATCACAGTGGTCAAGTACCATAGCAGGCTTGTTCACTTATACAAAACGTTTTGGGATTCTGACATACAGTAGTAACCAGTACTCCTGTCAATAATAGTTCTCTCAATGCTGCTCAATTCGACTGAAACCATCCAAATAAAACTATCATTATATGACCATATCGGTTTTGGCATTAGGCGCTTTGTGAACTTTCTCTACAGTGACGGCTTGGGATTCTACAATATATGATGCCAAATTCTCTTGAAACTTAATGAGAATAGCCTCTGCAAAGCATGTTCAACAAGAAACGCACTTTCATTGCCAGCTTCATCCCAAATTCTGAATTTTTGTCCAAAACCCAATGGATTATCTGTTCAGTGATGACGCACAATAAATGTTGGTTGGAACAATGGTACCAACGCATTATCAACTGTCACTGTTCATATGTTTGTGGCAACTAATTGCTATTAAGAATGCTTGGTTATACATGCCTAAAAGTATGCATACATAAATATTCATCACATGCCTTACTCAGTTGTAATGGAGGTAGAGCATTTTGTGACGCCCCTGACTGGAAGATAGATGCATGTTGGTGTTTTGGGAATTCTTTAATGTATACCTTTTGCTGTTTCAAACTTTCATTGTTGGGTTGAAATTTACGAATATGGCTAAAGTTTCTCGGACCTTTACTGGATAAATATTCATTGGCTGTATTGTGCTGCCAGCTGTGTTCTCAGACTCATATTTATAATGAAGGTAGAGCGATCTTATAATGTTCTAGATCCACAAACATCAGAAAAGCGATGGAGGCCTTCCTTCTTCTTTTGATTTTAACTCACCTAAATGACGAGTCAGAGAGGGAAAAAGTGGCAGGGCGTCCATGTCCTTTTTCTCTTTGGCACAAGTGATAAATTTTAGGGTTTACGTGGTTAGGCCTATATGTTTTGAAAAAAAGTCTGCAGTTACTGAAGAATATTTCAATGGTTTAGAGGACCAGTTTAAACCACCAATTGCCGTTTTATAGGTGCTGTCTGTTTCAATTCAGGTGTGAAATATATTTCTTCTCATTGGTATTGTAATATGCATGTTTATGTTTTGGAAATTCGTAAATATATGCCTTCTGCTGTATTTAGCTTTGCTCTCATTTTTGAGTTGACATTTATGAGTATGGGAATTGACTTTTGAACAATATAATTAGTTCACTATATAAACCAATTGGAATAAAATGCATTTTTTAGGGGGGGGGGGGTAATGAGTAAAATCTTTTAATAATTTTATCCCGATACTCTTGATATTTAACCTTGTTTAGTTCCCCAACTTAATTTACCACTATCTTACTACTTATCTTTATAAATTCTGAGCTTTGTAAATACACTTTTTCATTTTGTATGCTCTTGTTTACCCCCAGCATTCAAATATTAAAACAAATTATAACAGTTCCCTCAGTCGTTTGCCGAGCCGAATACACAGGGTAGGCCTATGTAGGAGGAACACGTCTTGTTTTTTATGTATTATAAATAATGTAGCCCTACCTTTCTCCTGTCTGACCAATTTAACAAAGTATAATATGGAATGTAAATATTGTAAGCACTTAATAAAAATAATGTTACATGGCCTTGCACGCAAAATAGGAGCATATAGGCCTACCAAAGTTACCAAGTAAACAGCAAAATAAAATGGAGCAGTTTTGAAAGCATAAGTTAAAGACAATAAACACTTTCATGGTTTCTGCATAATAGAGGAACTGTTTTGATTCTCTTTCCTGCTTACCTACTTACCATCCTATCCTTAATGCACTGCTTTTAGACCTGTTTGTTACTCAAACTTAATTATGTTTGTCAGCCCTGAAACCGTTGAACCTGCACAGTTGACATAAATCAAACTTCAGAGGCTTGACGACCAAGGAAGCGATGTAAAACACGCCAACGTGATCTGAAAAATTTGTTAAGTTACAGGATCCATTTTTGAATGGGGTCAAGTATGAAGCAATCCCCTTTTATCGTGATAGTGCCAGGATTTTGCTTGCAATGCACACGTGGGATTTTGCTGTGGTGAAATTTCATTTCCAGTACTTTGGAACATAATGAGGCAAAAACAGGTATACCTATATGGAAAAAATATGGAGTTAAAAAGGGCAAGGAACATTCATGCACCATAGCAAAATATTTTCTTCATGGCAAAGATGTCTATTTGAAATTTACCCCCCCCCCCCCCTCCCATAAGGAGAGCTGCGGCATAACATGCTAGGGTGGATGATGTACTGGAGTGTGTCCTTGAGGCAGTCAAGCTTCCTGCTAGATATTTTGTGAACATATATTGATCCGTCAATTGTTTAATACTCATGTTTGTTTAGAACTAAAATGTAAACGACCAGCACTGTAAAAAGCAAGTGCAGCTTTAATCCTTATAGTGTTGTGCGTCTTTTTTTCTATTGTGCTCCACCTGACGGCCAGTCAAAATGTGACAACTGCTTTGCGTTTGAAACCCCAAAGTGAAATCCGCAGCACCTGTAATCTGTGCACAGATACAATGTCATGCAAACCTAGAATTTGAACTGTGTAGAAATTAAAACATATAAAAGACCAACTGTATTTGCATGTGTATCGAATTTATACTGTTCAATAATTTGCAACACGTTTTGTTCGTAAAACTGTGGGTTTTGCTTTTTGAAATCCTAGGTTTTGTAGCAGAACCCTGAGTTTTGCAAACAATACATAGGGTCTTATCACAAAAACCTGTGTTTTGTTACAAAACCCTGGGTTCTGGATAGTTATTGAATTTTGATATTATTTTGGACAAGGCTCTGGGTTTTGCTACAAAAGTCTGAGTTGTGTGTACAAAATCTTGGGTTTTGATCACAAAACCGACAGTTCAAGAGCAAAACTCCAAAAATCGTCACTTTTTTTATAAACAAAGCCCATTGTTTTGCTCTAAAAACCCCAATTTGAGTAAAAAAACATTGGGTTATGAAACACTGTAAAATATAAGTCCAAAACCCATGGTTTGGCTGTCCAGATAACGCAGGAGTTTGTATTGTACAAAGCCCCTGGTTTTAGTAACTTTTGAAACAAGAGAGCAAAGCCCTGAGTTTTGTGAAATTGCAAAACTCTGGGAGTTGTCACGTCACATATCCTAGTGTTTTGAAATAGTGTAATACCCCGGGGTTTTGTGAATAAACCAATCATGACTGCTGTTACTTGGTAGGCCTAGGCTACTCAACGTGAAGATAGCGCCAAACTGCTGGTGGTTCTGTTTGTGTGCTCATTAACATCATTATTTTGGTTACCGTGGGCACAATGGAAAGGGAAAATGGTCGCTAAAGTACTTTTAAAACATGCCGTACTATCTTAACTTTAATCTGCCCACTTGGTTTTGTCTGAAGCGGCCATCATGCTTATTAACAAATCCAAATGCGACACAATACCTTGGATTGGGTCGTCATGTAGTGAGCGCCATTTTGAACACAATGCAATATATGATTGTGGGACAGTCACACAAAAGTTATTTTTGATTTGAATGTGAAAGTGAATCGCGGCCATAGCATATATCATATAAATCATATCATTATTGATACTCTGAAACACTTTCAAAATATACATATTCTTGGTTTCCTACCTCCCCCCCCCGAAAAAAAAAAACAAAATTATTGATGCTCTGAAACACTTACTAAATATGCATATTATTGGTTTCATATCCCCCCCCCCAAAAAAAAAACAAACACAAAATAAAACAAAAACAAAAACAAAAACAAAAAAAAAAAAAAAAAACCAAAACAAAAAAAAAAAAAAAAAAAACAAACAAAAAAAAAAAAAAAAAAAAGTCAACCCATTACTATCCTCGTTTACAAACTACTGGGTGCAGCATCCAAATTATACAAAATAGCAGCCAAGGCAGAGTATTCCCGATATTATTTTAATTCTTCATCACTGCATTTCTATCCACGGTAACTTGTGAATACAAAATTTCTAAGCATAACTTTCAGCTAAAGTAACTAATTTGATACATCATTTTGTCTCTGGAAAGTTCTTGTAGTATTTATTTGAACCTGTCAGCACTAAAAATATACATCTTGTTTTTATTTTGCAAGGTCAGTTTTAAGGTGACAAGGTGTTTATCAAAGTCTGAGGTCATAACATTTGGCAGCTATCTTGGAACTCAAGACCCAAAACATACAAAGCAAGAGATGTACCTGGTGCTGCCATTCATTCCATATAAAAACCCATGTTTTTTTGTTCCTTTGAATCAATCAGATATATTTCTAGTAAAAACAACAAATAAAGCTAAACAGTATTATGTTCACATTGTTATCCATTTGTGTAACATAGGACTTTATGCCCGCTTTATCAGTCTATGTTGGCAAACTGCAGGTTAGAAGAATTTCTTCTTGTAGAAGCCAACAGTTCATATCTAAAACCGTTCATAAACAAATTCATTTCCAATATCTTATGAAACTAGTTACATACATGTGGCAGTTTTAAGTAAAGTCAGTTTTAGGGTCAGAAGTCTGAAGGCCATTTTAAAGGTCAAATATCACACAAATTTGCAGCTATCTTCGAACTCGACTACAGTTGCATCTCATGGCCTGCAGACAATTCGACTACAGTCACTTATTGGGGTGGAAGACTTAAACAAGTATTCTCCAAAAATATATCTGATTAATGTTAAAGGAAGGTTACTTTATCCAACGAATGCAACATACAGTATGTAATGGAACTCTTACATAGTGAGCATTACCTAAAAATGTAATACAACACAGTACAGTAACTAATTGCCAGCAACGGTGGGCCCCAGAATAGGGATTTTGTTTGAGACACTGAAGTCACCCACAGGCTATCAGACAAGTAGCAGCACAGGGCACACCAGGCAAGACCCCCGCAGAGTCAAAGATAGAGCTTAGTGGAGAAGGTTGCACCGATGGTGGATACAGGTCCAAAGTGGCGTTGGGTTTTAATATGAGTGGTAAAAATATTCGATCCATTGCAAATAATTAATTTGTCACAGGATATATGATGCAGTTCTGGAGATTTCGATGACATGAAAGCATTTTCTTCAGTGCGATTTTCCAACCATAATTGTCTAAATAAACCACAGTTATTGTTTACAGTCATATTGTCCTTGACTGGCATGACATACATGTAAAGGAGCAAAGAAAGCCGCATGGTCTGAGCACTATGAAGTATAATACAGAAACAAAAAAACAACACAATCTACTAAGGCAACCTGCATAGTGTGTTTGACTGCAGATCTACCCAAAGGCCTCATTTATTTTTAATGAATTAGCATTTTCGGACTTGAAATTTCTCACCGTTGAAGTCGTCTGTTTTAATTATTCTATGAACAATACTGTGACTTCAGAAATGTTTTATTTGCTTTTGATTGTGTTGTGTTTATGTATCAACATGGTATTGCCATGTTCCCAAACTGACCTAGATTGGCGAGACAAAGCCCAGAGCATTCAATAGTTCTTAAGAAGATGCCAAGCATTCTTATGTGATTTGCAGGGCCCATCAACAACAACAACAAAAATATTAAATTACAACTCAGTACTATGAAATGGTAGTCTGTATGGGGGGGGGGGATTGTTCCCTGAAGCAAATATTATTTTTGTCTGCTTTGTCAAAGAAATAAAATGGCTGCCACAGGGACATGCTGTCACAGACGGGATTTTTCTCACGATTTTCACCCTTGCAAAGCTCCCGGGAAGAGCTAAAATAGTATGTTTCAGAAGATGCTATAACTCTGAAAGGTGTGAATAAAGGTGGAGACAAAGAATACCATGCAAAAATTTAGACTTGTGTTGCATAATTATCACCACAATGTGATATGTCAGTCGTTTTGTAATAAATGGTCACATCACTGCAGGCAGCTGCACAATGTACAGTAGGTTCTAGAGCTATGTGGTAGGTCAGAAGCGTTTCTCCGCTAACCTTGCAGGCCTAGAAAATCAGTCTTAATCTATTAAATTTCATAAAAACTTGTATACTGTTTACATGTCACTTGTTTTCTTTCCTAGTACCTCAAATATGGGCTCATAAAGTACACACAGTGATAAAATATACGATGTTTAAATCGCAAATCGATGAAAGTTTTCTGAAATCTGTCATCTTGGCATGATTGACAGCATGAAAGCCGTGTTGCGAGTGCTTGGTGTATCCATATGACCAATTTTGCAGTAGATTACAAAACCATGGGTTTTCTTGTTACGTCACAAATCCCAGGGTTTTGCAAATTATTGACAACCGTGGGATTTGTGATGTCACAAACCCTGGGTTTTGTGAATTATTGAACAAACCAATTGCCAAACCCAGGGTTATCACAACAGTACATACATACATACATACATACATACATACATACATACATACATACGATCGATTACCTGTGTGCAAAGTGCCAGCACAGATGCGCAGTAGTACTTCCCTTGTCATAGCATCGAAGTTGTTGCTCAGGTTTTGTGTTTATGGGCGGTTCAACATCTACAAAGAGTATAACAATTGTTATTATCTTCATCACTGTCACCACCTTCATTGTCATTTCCTTTGTCAGTTTCATTTCAACTGCTTTAAATGCCAATATATTTGAAATAACACATTTTATGTTAACTGAATAATATGCAAAATAGGTGTATATTCATTTCGACACATATATTATGATATTTTATAGTAGTGTATGGACAGTTATTTAAAAAAATGGATGATTTTGTTGGAAATAATAAGCTGGGCTTTAATAAGCACTGACAGAAGTCCCACATTTTCCCACTCTATATATATTTTCCTACATTATTTTTTTTAGTTTAGAAGTTAAAATCCAGTAAGCACACTCGTGATTTCTGACATTTTATGTTATTTAAAAATCGACAGAGCTGAGTAAAAACAGTAAAGTTTTCTGTTTCTGACTTTTGCTAGTTTAATTTTAAATATCTACCAAAACACTGGCTTGTTTTGACCACTGTGCCTTGGTCCATGGTCATGCAAAAGCCATTTATAAAATGATCAGATGTGTGGACTCTTGTGTAATTATATACATTACATTCTGATGAAGCTTTAATCAACAAAGTATCATATTGTAAAAGTCATTTTTAAAAATATTTTATTTTATTTATTGTTTAGTAGTCATGGGTGTGTAAAATTTTCACAATGTGGCCTCTTTAAAGAACACATGACAAGCTACACACATTGTGGATATATATATATATGTGTGTGTGTGTATATATATATGTATATATATATATATGTATATATATATATCTATATATATATCTATATATACATGTATTCCCACAATCTAAGGCTGTACATGGTGAAAACGTCTAAATGTATTGTTCAATGATTGCGTTTAAGAACATGAACCAGCAGTGAAATAAAATAATGGGTTTATCAAACAATTCATTTTTCTATAGTAAAAACAATTTCGGATGACTGATGTGATGTTATAAAAATAATTCATACTCACCGCATTTGGTGCTTTTGATGTCCAAATCATCAGTTTCAGTCATGTTAATACTAAAAAGGAAATGAAAGTCCACAATCACTGGTCATATGCACGATCACATTCAAATACTTGGATGATTTTTCATGACAATCCCAGGTGCAGTTATTATTATCCAGTATGCATAAAACTGTTCTTATCCAGTATGCATAAAACTGTAGCTTTGGAAAGCTGTGAGGGGAAAAAAGTATCATTGACAAACAATGTATACAACATGGACTTCTTTTCGATGGAATGTGTTTATACATGTATAGAAAATGTTGAACGATATATCGACGAAGTAGTTGGATATGTTGTTTTGTTTTGTTTTGTTTCCTTTTGCCAGAGGAAAACAATCAAGTAAAGCATCATTGCTTGTTCATTATATTACCACACCGCATCCTGCCATTTCCAATTCAATCAGATATTCGGCACAAGAAAAATATGGTGAACTGTTGATATTTTTTTTCTAATTGTTAAACAATGACCCAGTCAAATAAGCCTATATCCCATGCATAGTTTGCTGTTCAGAAGAGTTTCTATTCTGTGGGAGCCAGGTTTAAGTGGCGCCAATTAATTTCTGTTTCTCAAATGTTTCGGGAAAGTATGCTGTTCATCTGTCTTTGGCTATGAAAACATCCATTTTGACATATTCAAATGTAATGCTATAAAATGCTTCTTCCAGATCTCTTTTTATTGGTGGCAGAAGTAATGAAATTTGAGTTTTGAGTGCCTAGGCCTATACATTTTGGAAACAATATAGTCTGTTGTTAATCAAAAATATTTCCAAGGTTGAGAGGACCGGTTTAAGACCACCAGTAGCCTTTTATGGGTGACTGCCTGTCTCAAATTAGAAGTGAAATTTGTTTCTTCATAGTAGTATTGGAAGATGAATGTTGATGCTTTGGTAACTGTAAAGTCTCATTGCTGTCATTGTTGGGTTTGAAACTTATGCATATGGGTCATGTTTTTCTGTACTATTCAAATGGTAATATTACCTGGACCAATGTTATTACCCGCTGTTAATATACCAAAAATGTTTCTTTTGCAGGCATTGAGATCAGTTGGAGCCCAACATACTGATTTGCATCCTGACTGTGTTCATTTGCACTCGACACGAAGCAAAAGGGGCAACTGTGCACAAGAAAGATGCAAATCAAAGCCAAGGGTTGCCCTATGTTCCTATTGGCTGTACCAACGAACATTATAATTGTTTTTATTAGTATGTATGTGTAGGCCTACCTCAATGAAAGTGCCTTACAAGCAATGCCTCGCCTAAAACAGGAAATTGCCATGTGTTTTATCTGAGGTACAAAGCTAGGGTTTTAGTATGGTGTTCCTGCTTCACCTTTTCAGTAAACAGGCACTCATACTTTTCATGGATGCTATAGCAGATTGCAGGCTGCAAACTTTCATTTATGCCTGCACACACTATCCTTAGGCTTGTCCTTCAGACGATTAATCTACAAACATGGATATCAGTGTCATCCCAACAGAAGCACTGAATTGAATTCAAAGGACTAACACTGCCCTGCCTAATAGGGCAAAATGCCGTCTGCCTACCGGATGTACAAAACTTGGTATTTAGTATGGTTCCACAGCTTCGCGTTTTCCATAAACTGGTACCCACATTTCTGGTGGGCACTATAAAGCATTGCAGCCTGCAAATTTCATTTATGACTGCGTTTATAGTATTACTTTGGAGACAGTCCTAAAATATTAATAATAATGAACAGTATAGGCAACTTACCATAGTTATAAATTCTTCTACTTTTTATATTAGCATTTTTAGTCTACAAAATCAGCATTTTGGTATTTTGAAATTTCGTGAACAGCATTTAACAGATTAAAATGTCAAACAAAAACACGGATGGATTTATGTCATATAATTCCCAGCTCGTTAATTGGTGATAGTTGATGTACGAAACAACATACGGAATTCAGCTTTACACAGGTGTATGAACAGTGCTCTGGCCTGGGTGACATCATTCTCCTTCCACACCATAAAGTTACCACCTGGCTACTAAAACAGTGCAACTATATGACCACCTATAAAGCAGCTCTGTGATGCAGCAAACCTGACGTAGCTGACTTAATTAAAACAGAAGCTACTTTATGCTGAAAAAAGAGTATTTTTACAATTATGGACTACCTCCGTTGGGGTGCGCAACTTGCCAATCACAGTTGGTCTCTAACCTAAAAGACTAATCAAAATTTTTAAAACTTGTTAAACTGAAGCCACATATTGTTTTAACAAACCTCAACATTAAGGAAAATATCTGCTTTGTTGATATTAACCTTAAAATCTAAAAAAAAATCAGTTTTTATAGCCAAACACAGGAAAATTATACAAAAGCATCCAATCAATTCTTTTCTGTCCAACCTGAATACGGTACACAATGGGCTATGATGCAAACATATATTCACTTGCCTAAATGTGCTGCCCTTACAATGAGAGATCAAATAACTATGCCCCACTCCTGAAGTTTAACCCAACGTTTGAATATAAAGCTAAAATTTTATTAATTTTTCGGTGAAATTGGTGATTTTCTGCTGAGCTGACTTGTCATTCAGCTGAGCTTATATTGTGATTAGCCATCCGTCGTCTGTCCATCGTCTATAGGTGATGAATTGTTTTGGAGGGTCTTTAACTAGGCTGATCTTGCAGTTGACATACTATAGCAGTGATTTATTCACTCTACTAAACTTATTACCAATAATGGTACAGATAAGAAGCCGAAAAACTACAGAAGCATCCTCTGAGCAGCTCTGTAGGGATGTAGCCTCCCCTGGAGTTACACAAGCGGACCCTGGGAGACTTCATGTGCCTCACAAGGCTAAAACCGAAGTAGAGGGAACAAACAAGAATTTAGGAGATATCTGGGACCTTCTGCTGGGGGCCATGGGGTTGAAATGGTTAAAGCTTGCCAGAAACCTAACCTAAGCTCTGCACAAAAAGTTAACAAGTACTGTTACACATAGAACTTACCGAACTAAAAATTACGACAAGAAGGAAAAACTTGCATGCAATACAGATAGCTTGGTTCATCTGATTACCGGTGATAACTGCTCTAGTTGATATGTCTGTGAACCCAACCAAAAAGTGAACGAAAGGTACAATGACTATAGAAATAGAATAAGACACCCTAACAAATGATCCAATTCTACGATTCTGGTGGATCCCTTCACTAGTGGACTTTGCAAGGACCAAACATTTAAAGTCCAATTTATTAAACCTATAAAACAACCAGAAAAATACTCAAATGGCAAAATGAATAAGAAAAAAGCAAGATTGCGAAAGAATACAGAAATATTTTGGATTAAAGTAGTATATCCCTATGGGTTGAATGATCGATGTGATTAGAACATCGATCAAAGAGCAGGGGGTGATAATGTGTATGATATACTCTACAAAAGAAAGAAAAAGAAGAACAAACATCAGATTAAACATAGAACACATAAAGAATCTCTTACAGTTCAATATGTATTCAATGTACTCCAAGAAACTGCAATCAAAGAAACTACATACTACATCAATAAAAATATACCATAAATGAAGAAAAAAATTGTGAAGCAATTGGAACAGTTACTTCTGGGTCATGAAGTAACAAATGACAGCAACCTAACAGATACGATTGTCAGTTTGATACAAGACATGACACAACATAAATTGAAGCTAAAGAAAGAACAAACGTGGAACAGTAAAGAGAAAAAGAAACACATATATCCTGTGATAATATACTATGAAAATGCAACCATGGAGTATATAAATCTACAAAGCATTCTTAGACTTCAAGAAGTTGAAAATTCAGTCAGCAACAACAATGAGGAGGATTTCACAGTTTCTTATACATATACTTCTAGCATTCGTAATAAGGTCTTCAACCAGAATCGAATAATGGATGAAGTGGACTTAGATAGCTGGAATATGAATAGTCAAACTTGCGAATATGACACTACTTTCAAGAAGTACATGGATAAGGACCACAAACATGTAATCACGGATGATTTAGGTATCATTAAAAAAAAAAAAAAAATTGGGACATTTGTTTCAAAGAGCACCAAACTATAGAGAAAGACTTAACATCAACTTCACAAAGGCAAGGAAGGAGACTAAAAGAGGACTCAAAAGTTTCATTAAGAAACATGGTCATAAGAAAGGAATCTGTAACAAGGCATTTGATGAATGGAAAGTTAAAATTATGGAAACAGTGGATGAAAGAATTAAATACCTCTTCATAAGTGGAGACATATTAAACAAGTGCTGCCGGATTCACATTGTAGTCAGGAATTGCAAGACCTGCATGACAAGTCTGTCATCACACCTGTTGACAAAGCTAGAAATAACATTGCACTAACTGGTAAACCATAATTAAGTAATGCAATACTGATTGAATTAAATAATCAAAGTTATCAACAGGCAGGAACCTCTGATACTGTTATCAAGGACCAAGCTGATAAAAACAACAAATGGAAATGCATTGTCTCAAATGAGGATAAGAAATTACCAACTATATATGCAATTGTCAAAATGCGTAAAAACCCTGATACATTCACATTCATTAATGCAGTAAAGAAATGTGTTTCGGAACCAGTTGCCAAACGATTCACTAAAGTTCTCAAACTTGTCAAAATTCTCATACTAACTACTGCAAAAAAAGTGAAAATGTACACGGGAGTGAATAGATTGTGGATTACAGATAGCACAAATGATATTTTACTAGACATTGACAAGATCAACAATATGAATGGTGCCAAATCAATTCATTCCTGTGAATTCTCAACATTCTATACAAATATCAACTTGACAGACCTAATTATGTGTTAAATTCAATGCTGGATAAAGTCTTCAAAGGTGGCATATGTCAGCATATTAAAACATCTGATGTTGATGCTAAATTTGATAAAGGTAAGAGCAAAGGAGTATCTTACACGAAGCAAGAGTGTGCTCAAATGACAGAATACATTATCAACAATGCATACTTTTGCATTGGAACCAGAGGCTATGAACAAATAGTGGGCATACCAATGGGAACAGATCCAGCCCCATATATTGCCAACCTTTATTTATTCTTTCATAAATCAACATAGATGCAGGATTTGACAAAAACAAACTTTACAGCTGCAAGAAGATCATATTCGCACACAAGTAGATTTATAGATGACCTTTGTGCTTTCCACAATTCACATTATCAACTTTTTCTCGAAACACGTCAGCCAGATTCATTACAAACTTGGTGGGGATGTGTCTTTGGTGAGTCTCTGCCATTTTTCAAAATGGTCACACGCCAGTGATTGTTTTTTGGATTTTTTAATGAATTTTTTTGTTTCTTTTTGGGGGCAAGTCGTACAAAAATTTTCTCCAAAACCGCTCACCCGATTGCTTTGATATGGCACAGGGACACTCCCGGGCACTCCTGGTTCTGAATTTGTTCACCAGGTGGTGCTGTGATTTTTTTCTATTTTGTTATTAATTTTTTGTGTGTTTTTGCAATATCTGACTTCTCCTCCAGACCCGTCACTCAGATTAAGCTAAAACTTAGTGAATATATTCCTTGTGGAAGGGTCAAACAAAGTTATTCACCATGTGGCACAGTTGTGGATTCCTAAATTTTAACGATTTTCTTTTTTCAATTGGGGGTGCATTCACGCTCCAGTTATTTTCGGATATTTTTATGACATTTTTTTCTTTCTTTGGGGCAAACCTAAAAAAAATTGTCTTCTCCGAAACTGCTCACCCAATTGCTTTGATATCACATAGGCGCATTCCTAGGGACTCCTTGTTCTTAATTTGTTCACCAGGTGGCACTGCAACTTTAACAAAGAATATGATTTTTTTGTGTGTATTTTCCCTTTTTTAACTTGTTCTCCAGAACTATCACTCAGATTAAGCTGAAACTTTGTGGATATGTTCCTTGTGAAAGGATCAAACAAAGTTGTTAGCTAAGTGGCGCTGCTGTGGATTTCTGATTTTTGTCGATTTCAACTTAGGTATTTCTCATTGCACGTAATTTTCGAATTGAACACTATGCTAGTCAATGGGCATTCTAATGCTAATTCACATTTTCTACTTTTTTTCTGAAACCGTCAACCAGATTGACTTCAAATTTGATGGCAATGTACATTGGACTAGTTTTCACTGAGTTAGCTCAAATAGTCGTGCTCCACTAATTTTGAGATTTTTTATGATTTTTTTTCCAAAAATCTTTTAAAACATGCGGATTTCTTATAATGGTTATAACTTACATAATTTTTACAAGATTTGTGCTAAACTTGGTAGGGATGTAGCTTTTATAAGTGGCTAACCTTTTGTGCAAATGGTCATGCTCCAGTGATGTTTGGGCGTTGACCTCATTCCCAAAGTCACGGGACAATTGACACGAAATTTATTGTTCACTTGATAACTTGAGATCGATTTTGAGTTAGGACCTTGATGTTGCACATGTTTATCTATGAAGGTCATGCTTAGGCGATACATGAGTGACCGTGACCTCGTTTCTGGGGTCACAGTGCAACATACATGAATTTTACTCTTCACTATAACTTAAGAGCTACTTGAACTGGGATCTTGGTGTTTCACATGTTATTTTTTCTCATATAAAGGTCAGCACATAAGTGACCTTGATCGTATCCCAAGTTCACGGAGCTGCAAGTGTGATGAATGTGTAGGTAAGCGATGCATGGGCTGTTCATGCAGCCCTCTTGTTTTTACTATTTTGGGGCAGATTCGTTAAATTTTTCTACAAAAAATATAGCATCTATCAGTGCTGAGCCATTAATGGGAGATGGGCTGGAGTAGTAGTTACACCAAGTCAGCATCTAATACCAGTCACTATGGCATTATTTCTTGATATAATCTGAATTATGACAGAAAATGGAATAGTTTCAGTTTTTTAACATTATTGGCCCATTAAAGAGCACAGTTTAAGGTCAGTAGGTGAGAGATTAGAGCAACTGTATTCAGTAAATTAAGTTTCCTGCTGTTAAAATTACGGATTTCCGATGTCCCCACTGTTTGAACATCTGAAGAGTAGTTGGGATGATCCAACTTGCACACACGATATTGTTGTGCCTTTTTCTGCAGTAGACTGCAAAATTTATAGTTTATGGACATGGTTTCTGATGCATATGCACATATGAGAAAGAAAATGACAAAATTTTATACAGTACTCCATGCAGTATCATAAAATACATACTCGTATTTACAAGAGCCCTGACCTTAAATCTGATAAGCATCTCAATTATGAGACTAAAGTGTTTTTGTCAAGTGTTCAATGGAAGCTATTTTTATACTATGTTTCACTTTCTGAAACTGATGTATTTATATCTGGTTGTATGTGTAAGCTCAAATGTGTTGCTACTTATCATTAACAGATATCATGTTGGTAAAGTTATAAAAAGTCTGCAGTTCGTAAGTGCTATCATGCATATTTATGGATATAAATTGATTGAGTTTTGTGGACACAATATGCAGATGAACTTAACAGCTCACCTAAGTCAATATCACTGATTTTAAATTAGCTACCCCAGTCAAATGACATACATGTAAGTCATTGTCAAAAGAAAAAAATACAATTTACCTATCAGATTTGTGCGGCTCTTCTGACAGAAGATGCGCATTTTTACTGGTATTCCCAAAATCACATTGGCCTCAGTCACAAGTCTGGTAACAGCAACTTTGACATGATTTTCTATATAAACAAGTCTGCATTTTAATGGGGGCTATAGGCCTTCAATTACAATACTACAAAATTACAAGTTTGAAAGAGAGGGTTACTAAGCTTGACTTTAATGGGATTAGCACATTTTATCTATATCAAATTAGCATTATTAATTTTTTACACATATGTGATTCCCCTCAAACCCCATGCATCTATAAAAATAAGGACTACGGAATATATCTAAATACCAAGGAGTCTGCAAATGGAGCGTTATGAATGTGGGAATGCCTGTTGGTTTTCAGTTAAGAGATCACCGTACTGATTGAGTGTGTACCAGGTCACAGCATTAGCCTGCTTTGTTGGGGGTGACTCTGAGGCAGCTTCTAAACAAAGTGTAGATGCACAAATCATATGCCTCATTCCATTGCACTGTCTGTATACATTTCGGAGGTGATCAAGAAAGATCGGAGGCAGGTCTCACTCAATGCACTGGGATGTGTGACTAATTGGAAAACTCTGGAATGAAGGTGGGATTTCTCTGTCTATAGATACACACACACACACACACATATGTATGTATATATATATATATATATATATATATATAGTGGATATGTGCGTTTCCCATTTCAGCTAGGTGACTGGTGCCAAAGGTTGCTGGTTCGAGTCCCGCTCGTTCCGAACATAAAACATATTTTCGGCATTTCCTTAATGCTGGTGGATTTAAGTCCCTGATTCTGGAAGTAAATGCCGACTCAGTAAATATACTGCATTACCGTGTTGATATGGCACTCGCACATAACTACCTCCATTGAACCATTCTTTTTAGGAATGGGGATTTGGTCGAGTGGATATGTGCCTTTCCCATTTCAGCTAAGCAACTGGTGCCAAAGGTTGCTGGTTCGAGTCCCTCTCGTTCCGAACATAATGTATATATATATATATATATATACATACATACATTCATATACATATATATTCCTGACTGGAGTGAGAATTAGAAAAGATCTGAGAGAAGCTGTGTGTCTACAAGCCAGTGGGACTGTGAAATATCATTATTACCTGTGGAGCGGTATATTTGCTGTTAATTGTACCACATTAGAACCAAACTGTACATCTGTGAGACAATATTTCTGGCAAACCGGGACCAATTCTTTGCAATTTAACCTGTCATGAAAGGGCACCTGTGCGGCCACAAATCCTGTCTCTCAGTGTATAAACTTGTGTCTTTCATTTTGTAAGTTTATTTAACATCATGTTGCAATCTGTGCAACACATGCAAGACATGTCTTTGATATTTGCACCAATTCATAGAACAAGACTAGATTATTCCAGCAACAAGTACTTGTAGTAAAAGAATAAGTAATAAGATACAAAGCACATGCAAGCTGCAGTGCTTTGAATATGTGCAGTGTACCAAAGCAAACTACAGGCCTTTTTTGTATTCAGGTCGGATGTGTCATGATAACAGAAATATTAATCCCTTTTATAATGTTTTAGAAACAGAACTAAAGCAGGTCTGAGTGCCACCAGACGCTACCGAAGAAGTGTCAAACCATTTGTGTTTAAACACAGACAATCCACATCAGATGATCAGACCCATGTGGTTTCAAATATGGTGGGTAGCAACTATAAATTTATAACGCTTAATACTCACGAAAATAAAAGGAAGTCCCAAAGCAAGAAATACAGCCAACGATAGAGAGGGGAAAACCACCACCGAATTTAGATATCTCCATTTGCAGTTGATGGTCCTAAAGTTTTTGTAAAAATTTAATTGTCATCTTTGGAAATGGTACTTCAGGGGTGGAAAAGCCCTTTTCTGTTTTTATTTTTTAAAGAGATAATAAAATGTCACTTTTCTGCTAGAGTCAATTTTTCTTAGCAGCTTGTGTTCCATCTGTGTCAGTACACATACTGTGCTGTAAAAGTCGGATTATATTAAAATTGAAACACTTAAAATTCAGCTGAACGTAGGTTGCAGAGCTTCTGTGATCACACATGGCTGTCTGTCCATCCATAAACGTTTACTTGTGAGCATGGTACAGTCCACAGTTTTCATGATAGCCCCACATTACTTGCATACCTTATCAAGTGTATGAAAGTCTGAGTTGAGCTTGATGTTGGGAGCGCCACCTACAGTATTATTTAATACATGGGTCAAAATGTGAAAATGTTGTGACCACTCTAGCATTCTTAACAATTAATAGATGTTCATGAAATTTAATAGGATTGTGGAGGAAGTCAAAGTCTTGCTTGCTATTCTCTAACACAGATTCTAAGTTAAAATGGCTTGAAGGATATAAAATCCGATGTTTCGACATATAATTCAATAAGAGATGCTAAATTTGTAGGATATATACGTGCAGATCACGTCCAATGCTAATATGTTATGTAATATAAGTGACCTTGACCAATTTTTCTTAGGTCAACAGTTCTTTAAAGTTGAAAGAGGTGATTCTGTAATGGCAGGGTGTAGCTTTGTTATGAAAATGTGTATGGCTGTTTGTTTTAATTTGGACAGGTCTCTGTATTCATTCAGGGTGTGCCAGGTCATTGAGTTCGATGAATACTTTGCAGGGTCACTGCAGAACCACTGAGTTGGCCTGTTTGTGGGTGACTCGCATGTAACTTGTAAACATGTGGAATAAGCTAGAATGGTGACCTACATTCATATGAGGTGATCCAGACAGGTCTAAATGCACTAGGGTGTGTGACTAATTGGAAAACTCTGGAACAAATTTGAGATTTCTCTGTGTTTATATAAAGCAGATATTTTCCTGAGTGAGAGGGAGGAGAAAAGAGAATTCTGATGGATCTGACAGAAGCTGTGTGTTGCCATCAAGTCATTGGGACTGTGACCCATTGTTTACATTGTACCTGTGGAGTGTGGACACTGTCTTGAGCGGACTTGTATAATTAGTGCTACCCATTTACACTTTGTAACTGTGGAGTGTGGACATTGTCTTTGAGTGCATTGGTATATCATACCACATTGCAGTTAAACCGTACCTGTGTGGGATTGGATCAGGACCACACCTTTCCATATCACATTGGAACCAAACCGTACCTCTGTGGGATTTGTATCAGATCATTTGGCACCTGGCATAGGACTTGGAACTGTGGGACATTACCAGTGGGTAATCTCACAAGGGATTAGGATTTAAATCTGTTTAACTATTGAAATACCAGTGGGGATAAATGTACCTACTTTGTAATGATTTGTTTGTTAATATATTGTAATTGTTTAAGTTATATCATTGTTGTCATTCTTTGTTGAGTGCTGCTAATATTCAGAAGGTGAGCATTGTAACATGTAGCATGACCTGTACACTTGTTAAATCAATGTCTTGCAGTGGATCTTGTTATTATTTATGTGGTGTGGTTCCACCGATAGGTGCGACATTTGTATACAAAATGATATGTGACATAAATGTGATACTTCATGACTATTTGGAATATTTTCTCCTTTCATAAGCTGGCTTGAGGTAGACAATACCGTAGCCCAAACCGTTTGCCTTGTGATCTACAGTCCCACGGCCATTTCGTGCATGCCCCATCCATCTATAAGTTGCAAGGATCACTCACAATTGTCCAGGCAGCTGTCAAAAAGTGCTGACTTCCCATTTTGAACTTGCTTAACGGACGTTAATAGAATAAGTAACCATTTGAGTCCCGATATATACAGAGTTAGCCCTAATAGGTCACAGACCACATACATCCTTCAGTTTTCATGTTAGCATTTTTTAAGTCTAAAGAAATCAGCATTGGCATTTTGAAATTTCGTAAACGGCATTAACAGATAAACAAAAACATGGATGGATTTTTGTTATATTTTTCCAAGCTTGTTAATTGGTGATAATTGAAATACGAAACAACACCTGGATGTCAGCTTTATACAGGTGTATGATCTGTGCTCTGGCCGACGTCACATCATTGCCCTTTCCCACCATAAAGTTCCCACCTGGCCAGGAAGACAGTGCCCATATATGAGCACCAATGAAGCAACTGTGTGATGCAGGAAACCTGACTTAGCTAACTTTATTTAAACAGAAGCTACTTTATGCTGAAAACATAGTATTTTTATAATTGCGGACTACTCTGTTGGGATGCGCAACTAGCCAATCAGAACTGATGCCTGTAACCTATACACCAAAGGTTGCCTTGCTAATAGATACTATTCATAGCAATAACAACGAAAAGGAATGGATCTTGATGTCAACAACTTTACTAAAAAGTAAGCGCATTCAATTTGGAAGGCTTACAACAATCGTATAAATGTTACAGGAATATCTTTAGCAAATAATTGGCGGTCAACAAAAATTACCTTCTTGAACGGAACCTTTAACAGAGACTTGTGCAACTACTTAGAAGTGCCTATGTCACATAATACACACAGGTGTAATGTCTCAACAGAATGTGAGATAATTATCTTTTATTTGAGTCAAGACAAAAATAGTACTCAATACATGGTCACACTCGCTTTGAACCCATGTGTTCAGTTTTGATGTTCCTGATGATTGAAACAGTTAAATGTAATATACAATGTGCTTTCCAGGTGATTTGGTCATTCCAAATGCCTAATAAAAAGTTGAGAAAAGTTTTTTTTTCAGAATATGTTAGCCTTTTAAGGCATTTATTAAACCTGGGATAGAGATACATGAGCCGGATATTTGAATGTTCAACACATACCTAGGTGCACTTACAACGCGTTCAGGTGAGTCAAGTTGTTGAATAATGTCTTTTTGAATACTCCATCGCTGCGACCGTGCCCCAACAAACTTTCTCAACACAAGTCCACCATCTGAAAAAAAAAGTAGACTAAATGACACAGCAAATGAAATATGTACTACCCCCCGAAAAACTACTACTACTACTACTACTACTACTACTACTACTACTACTACTACTACTACTACTACTACTACTACTACTAAATATAGAAAGATACTTGGAACACTAATAGTTGCCCCTGAACTCATATAAAAACAAGGCTCTCGACACGTTGCTAAGGGTGGCAGCCCACTTAAAAAGTTTTTGATGTAATTAACAAATTCTTTGTGAGATAATTCGATCAACTTTCGTGACCCAATTCAAGTAAGTCCAATGGTTTGCAGAATGGTCAAGAAAAGATGGCAGTTTATAGATGTTTTTAGAATTCGTTGACAAAGTTTAGTACTTAAGCCTTTCTTATATATATATATATATATATATATATATATATATATATATATATATATGTTTATGTGTTTATATATATGTATATATGTATATATATATATATATATATATATATATATATATATATATATATATATATATATATATATATATATATATTTATATATATATATATATATATATTCGACGTTTGTGTGACAACATCAAATACATTTACCAATATTAGTAAAGCTACATTTCACAATATCAAATAAAGTAAAAACTTTACAATAGGGAATGCGACTTAAGGTCCTATTCTTGTGGTTCGGCTTAATACTGTCATAAACAGATCCCAGATATCAAACTTAGCATTAACTGACATATAACGATAATTTTGTTACATGTTAACATAAAAAAATATGAAAAAAAAATTGATGAAGCATATTGTAACCCAGGAGGCAAGGGTGTTTTATGTGACACTATAGATTTAAGCTGAAGTAAGCCTAATTAAAAAAAAAAAAAAAAAGAAGTTTGTAATGAAATACACTAAAAAAAATGAAATATTCTAATATAAAGACGATGCAGATGAGAGCACTTGAACATAAATGATGGTCAAATAAAACTGTCTTATCCTTGCCTCAACATTGTAGTCTTGGCCAAATATTACTCCCATAATGCAACCATAATGAAATACTTTCAGGACGTGCAAATTATCAATATTTCTGTTGAGTGATAGTATAACGATATTTAAACTTGTTTTGTCGACTCTATAATGTCTTGGGTGTTTAATCTAACAAGTGTGATTGGTTATTATCACTACTGTTGATCTGATGCGCAAACATTTACATCGAAATAGTTTCATTCTTAAAAAGTTTGAAGAAATTGGTGTGAGTAACCTTAAGGTTTATTGTGGCCTTCAATCCACAGGTATGTACTTTGTTGTTGTATAATGTGCAGGTGGATTTGCAAATCCTGTGTGACTGAGATGACGAACTCATTATGCATGATACGTGATGAATTTCACAAGTGTGTGATTTGTGACAGCCTTTACTCCGTTGTGTTGAACGTTGATCTTTATAAGGGTACATTGGTATTGTACATCCCATATATCACTCAGGAAAATCATACTTTTTTTAGTCGTGGCGTAAATTAAAAAGATTCAAAATAAAAAATAGGAGAATGTGTCTTAATGTTTTGTTCAGCCTTGATGAAAACCACTCCTTGTCAGTCGACATTTCAAATTTTCATC
>OZ026616.1:10707689-10812689 GCA_964020975.1 Hermodice carunculata | reverse complement strand
GATGGGTCTCTATCGAGTTTGTGTAAATGGTCACGTTCTATTGATATTTGGATTTTTGTATGAATTTTATTTGTTTGTTTAGGCAAATCTTAAAAAATCATCTCTGAAACCACTCTCCCAATTGTTTTGATGTCGCACACGGGCACTCCTGGGTTCTGAATTTGTTCACCAGGTGGCGCTGGAAATTTTTTCTAATTTTTGTGTTATTTTGCTATTTGTGACTTCTTTTCCAGAACCATCAATAAGATGAAGCTGAAACATGGTGAATATGTTCCTTCTGGAAGGGCTAAAAAAGATGTTTACTATGTGGCACTGTTGTGGATTGCTGATTTTTAACCTTTTTTTTTTAAATTTGGGAACTTATCAGTCAATGCAGCTTTCCTATTGATTACTATGTAAGTCAATGGGCGTTCTAATGTTAATTCACATTTTCAATTTCTTATCAAAAACCTTTATCCAGATTGACTTCAAACTTAGTGGCAATGTATCTGGGTGGGTTTCTACCTGATTTGTTCAAATGGTTATGCTACAGTGATTTTTGGACTTTTGATGATTTTTTTGTTCTTTGTGGGACAAATCTTTAAAAAAATCTTGTTCTCCACAACTGCTCAGCCACTAACATTAATATTATGTAAAGAACACTCCTAAGGACTCCTAGTCCCAATTTGTTCATCAGGTGGTGCTGCATCTTGTTTCCTCTATTTGATTTGTTTTATCTTGTTGTAAACCTATGTGTTTTCCCAGTGGAATATATCATTGCGATTGTAGAGTCAAATTCCTGAACCAAAAACTTTTCATTCATGTACCAACCTGCCGATATTCCCATTTAAAAACATAAACGTGGAGGTAAACAGCTTCCCACAGCATGAGGCGCAAAAGTGCATTGAGCAAAAGGTTGACTCGGTTCATTTTTTTCATTCATTTTTTGAAAAAGTATAGAAATAAAATCTATACCAAACTTAGACATGGAAATTTCTTGTAATGGAAAAAAACTTAGATAATATTGGCCAACCTGCCTATATTCCCAAGAAAAAATATAAACGTGGAGGTAAACAGCTTTCCTCAGTATGTGGAAACAAATAAATCTTTGGCAGCACGACGACACTTACCTCAGATATGCCTTGTGCAAAGCTTATGGCTGCCACCATTACAGGAAGTGTCTTGACGTAGGTTGGTCAAGCGTTGCCTGGTAACTGACGCATCTGGAACAAAGGCCATACTATGATGGTGATTATAAGCAGTTGCTGCTACAAAACCATCATCCATGATCTGGTCCAATGCATCGTCAGCTTGAGCCCTTAAGTCTGCACTGAGTTTACCATCAGCAGAAAGAAGACCCTGAGCAGCACTTGTCGGCTGAATCTCAGCCGATGACCGATCACCTGCTGACGTAAACTTGGAAGCACATGCAGTATGTTTGCTGACAGAATGATCCAGGGAATGCAATTCATTTCATAACTTCTCCAGTTTCAGTTCTTTGCCTTTAATCAGTAACTTTTGTTTTCTGTTACTGATTGGGTCCTCCAGTTCCTTGATTGACTGATCAAGAGTGCTCACCTTGAAGGGAGAGTTAGGGGAAACATGTTTACAGTTCAAATCATGATGCGTCTTATCCTTTCATGACTCCTTTATACTGACATTTTCTCCATCATAATCATCGATCATACTGAACTTAGTGAATTACCTGTCATCCAGATTTTCCAAAAGCTCAGGGTCTGAGAAATTATTATCAAAAAACTATGTGACCCTAGGCTTGTAAGACTATAATCCCAGTGGAATATATCATTGCGATTGTAGAGTCAAATTCCTGAACCAAAAACTTTTCATTCATGTACCAACCTGCCGATATTCTTATTTAAAAACATAAACGTGGAGGTAAACAGCTTCCCACAGCATGAGGCGCAAAAGTGCATTGAGCAAAAGGTTGACTCGGTTCATTTTTTTCATTCATTTTTTGAAAAAGTATAGAAATAAAATCTATACCAAACTTAGACATGGAAATTTCTTGTAATGGAAAAAAACTTAGATAATATTGGCCAACCTGCCTATATTCCCAAGAAAAAATATAAACGTGGAGGTAAACAGCTTTCCTCAGTATGTGGAAACAAATAAATCTTTGGCAGCACGACGACACTTACCTCAGATATGCCTTGTGCAAAGCTTATGGCTGCCACCATTACAGGAAGTGTCTTGACGTAGGTTGGTCAAGCGTTGCCTGGTAACTGACGCATCTGGAACAAAGGCCATACTATGATGGTGATTATAAGCAGTTGCTGCTACAAAACCATCATCCATGATCTGGTCCAATGCATCGTCAGCTTGAGCCCTTAAGTCTGCACTGAGTTTACCATCAGCAGAAAGAAGACCCTGAGCAGCACTTGTCGGCTGAATCTCAGCCGATGACCGATCACCTGCTGACGTAAACTTGGAAGCACATGCAGTATGTTTGCTGACAGAATGATCCAGGGAATGCAATTCATTTCATAACTTCTCCAGTTTCAGTTCTTTGCCTTTAATCAGTAACTTTTGTTTTCTGTTACTGATTGGGTCCTCCAGTTCCTTGATTGACTGATCAAGAGTGCTCACCTTGAAGGGAGAGTTAGGGGAAACATGTTTACAGTTCAAATCATGATGCGTCTTATCCTTTCATGACTCCTTCATACTGACATTTTCTCCATCATAATCATCGATCATACTGAACTTAGTGAATTACCTGTCATCCAGGTTTTCCAAAAGCTCAGGGTCTGAGAAATTATTATCAAAAAACTATGTGACCCTAGGCTTGTAAGACTATAATCCCCTTCGTGCAACTTCTCTCTGTCCGTCTGAGGCTGTCACTGCTGGCTGTGGCCATGAATATTAGTTCATCAAACACACTCTCTTCAAGTTTTACTCCCAACGAAAGAAAAAAACACCAAAAAAAAAAAAACAAAAAAAAAACTAGAGACCATACAAAAAAACTGCCTCCTATGACATATCCACGCCAAAAATTCAAACACGTCTGTACAGTACAAAATCAGTGAATGAAGTGAATAACAAAGGGAAAAAATGACATGACTGAATCCTCTAGGCAAAGAAATCAGACTTGCAATCAATGTGTCTGACACCTTGTTATGCAAATACAACTGAGACATGAACAAACCTATGGTAGCGACCTCTTGTATAGTTTCAGAATGAATTAATCATTTTGAAGTACAAAATATAATTTTCCGCAACATTCCGGATGCTTATGGCTACATGTAGTGTTTTGGATTAAGGAGCTGGCTTTACACCTTGATCATTTCATACCCTCCAAAAAATCAAATATTATGAATGCTACGAAATGCTGTCAGTATGCTTTGGTCGCCTTTATGTTAGAGAGTTGAATGGTCCAAACTATAATAAGGTGTAGCAGGAAATGCTTACTTCATGGTCTTCGATGCAATAATCAGCAGGTCGCTATCGCATATATCTTAATTACAACACCCCTTCCGATGTTTTGGAATATTTATAAGATGTATTTTTGTGGTGTCATATTGTGTCCAATGCAGAGGAAAAAGATGAAACAACAATTCTTGTTTACAAACCATTGAATGCGAAATTAACAACAATCAATATGGCAGCCAAGATCACATGCGATATATAAAATACAATAGAATACAATTAACACAACACAACAATTAATGATTGTCAGCTTCAGGTGCAATATACTTTAGCATCACAGGTGGGTGCCGCCAACATGGTAATAGTAATATCTAAAAGATGGCTTAAAAATAAAGAATATGTAAAATAAAGTACATTATGGGAATTAAAACAGATATAAGAAAATTAAAAAGTAATCGCTTTAAATGAAAAAAAGTCACAAAAAAGGACAGAGGGCAACAGAAGGGGGAAGGGTGAGACTAGAACAGTTCACTAAAAAGCAGAGTCACATCCACGCAACAGGACCAAGGACCCACATGTTGAGGAAAGTTTTTAGGATAAGATTTTGTTGATGAAAGAGATTCCAAGGTCCAAGAAAGTATTTGAGACACATGGACACACTTGCAAGTTGGGCATTCCCACTTTGTAATTAAATGCTTAATTGATGCATAGTTTTTGAAGTGTCCCATGTCATTTGGTAAAGATGCATTACCAAACTTGAATGACTTACAAACAGGTATCACAAGAGTATTTTCACTCTGAAGCCTATTTGAAAGAATATTATCTTGTAATGTATAGTAAAGGTCATTTAAAAAAAAGTTTAAGAAGGCTGACCTTTATTCCTGCCAGAGGGTTGCTGCTTTATCGGACCAGCATCACCTACATCTACATCGTGACATTATATTCAGTTGCGACCAGGCTGGTCTGAGAATAAATGCTCAAACTCATGAATACATTTTGTCAAATCAGCTTGCTGTGCATGCTTGAAATGACTATCTTGCTATTAAGATTTTGTAATATGGCAGAGTTGTGCCTTTTTACACTGAAAATAGAACTCAGGCCTTCATTTGAGAATGGATCATTTTCAGCATCCCCATTATCATTTTCATCAATCTTTGAAATGGTGGCATTGACAATTCCTATTGGTTTTCCCCTTTCATAGTATTCTTTTAACATATTGACGTGCCAAGCTGTTTCACTTTCCTCCTATCAGATGTAGATAATATATAGTCCACATCATTCAATTTCTTTTAACTAGGTAAGGACTGCAAAAAATTGCCTGAATCAAATTCCCTTCTGTAAACAAAAGTACCAATACCTTGTCTCTTGGTTTAAAACTTTGTTCCCTTGCTTTCAGTCAAGATGCTGACCTGGTTTTAATGAGACGCTAGATAAGGGGTCAAATCAGCAGCCTCGTTCTCAGTTGCATAGCTGGGCAGTGCTTATGTAAACAAAGAAGAATGAGTACATTGCAGTCCCTGCTATTTGGGAGTGTTGAAGTGTAATCATCTCAAAACGCATGTATACTTACCCGAACATATCATGTGTAGGTATTTCTCTGTAGTTACAAATTTTTTGATGTGCTAACCACTAAAATTTGAGATAAACATGGACAAAATAGGGCATAATTTTATTTCCTATGACCCTGCCCAATCCTGGTTTCATGAGTTTTGTATGAATTCAAATTGTATTGTATGCTCATTCTGTGTACAATGCTGCAAAACTGGGTAAAAAACTGGCTTAGCATCGAGCAAAGGTGAATGTTTGCTTCTTGATAACATGGGAATGGTAGCTATCTTGAGTGAACAGCCAATTACACAGCCCTTGTGTCCATGTCACCATGCAAAATGACCAGCTCTATGTTTATTCATCTCTGAGCTTCTGATCACATGAAAGGGGTGTGATAAGTGATTTATCACTTATATTACAGTCGGTACCTTTTTGGGGACCAAATTAATGGTCACTTTACAAGCTTGCTGTCACCCAACACCCCACTTAAGATGCAAGCGATGCCTGTTTGGAACACCCACCGACAGGATGTTGCTCTGGCATTTGAATTTAAAACAGACCCATAACCCATTCACGATGTAACTTGACCAACAAGTGTTCATGCTTTCAATAGGGTATAAAAATGGATTGGGTTGGGTTAAATTTTCAAGATACCAGTGGTCCAATTTGAATAAAGAACAGTCCATTTTATCAGAAGTACATGTAATGGGGGGGGGGGGGAGGACAACTGATAAAATAAAACCTTTTTTGTAATAACATAGCTTATGCCAAGTTTTGTCAGTATTCTAGGGCAAATTGTACACTTTTGATCAAAATTAAAAGGGCTCTACACCCTAAATATGGATTTTGGGGATTCCTTCCTTTTTGGCTGGCATGTGGACACAGGGCTGTTACTCTCCCACCAACCCCATTGGATTATGGATCTGCAGTGCATTCTAGGTGCAAATTGCCGGGAATAAACCCCAGGTTACAAAAGTGGAGCCTTGTAGAAAACGTGACTTTTTTGCAAGATGGCGGATTTTACAGGCTGAAATTCATAGTCAGGTAACAAGATTATTTCTTTCTAATTTGGACCTACATCTTACTGCTTGCATCAAGAAGGTACTCTTGTAGTAATGGTGAAATGTTTTGTCAACACATTGCTTGTACAAAATTAATCTGACTTCTGGATGTTTGGATCACCAATGGCTGCCAGGTCAGAAATGAAATGGACATATTGGATTCACATGGCTCTATTATTAGACCTGAATTATTATATGGATTTATATGTGTGGAAAGAGGATACATAACGCTAAGAGATCAAAACACATCTTTTGTACCACTTTTTAAAAATTTCTTATTTGTATGTGATACCAGCTAATAACATGGCCACCATGTTGAATTTTGTCTATCTTGGTGACGTCACAGCCTAAGGCTTAGCTTTGAACCGAGGCTTGCTGGAAGCCAATCAATCTCACTCATGCCTCAGCATTTCGACTGTTTCTTATCATACCATGTTTTCATCTTACGCTGTGCATTAACCAGATTTGATTGTTCCACCTCTCGAGCTTTTTTCAAATTTTCTTTCAATTTGAACATATACTCCAAGATAGGTTCATCTTGTGCTTTTGCCAACCATTTTTCTTTCATAAGCTTGAGTGGATCTCTCAAAGTATGTCCATATATCAGTTTACTGAATCCCAGTGACTCATTTGTTACCTTTCTGGTGGCAAATAATAACATATGTATACCTTTCTCCCATTCATTTTCATTTTCAAAACAATAGGTTCTTACATGTTCGTCAGTGTTTGATGATACCTTTCTGGAGCCTCTTGTGTCTCTGGGTGGTAGGCTGAAGAATTAATCTGTTTAATGTCTAACTTGTAGGAAACTTCCTGAAATACTGCAAACATGAAATTTGACTGCATTGGTAGCCCTACTCTAGTGCAAAATTTCATTAAAGCATCAGTGATAGAAGGAGCTTTAATGTTTTTGAATGGGATGGCCTTAGGGTACAGTTATGCCCGCTAAAAGTTAACAGCCAAACGCTTTTTTCGCGTTTTGCTGGTTTTGGCTTGTGTTTGGAAACGTTTGAAAACGTTTGGAATGTGTTTGAAAAGTGTTTGGAATGTGTTTGGAAAGCGTTTTGAAAGCGTTTGGGAAAAATCTCAAACACTTTTACAAAATGTTCGAACACTTTCACAAAGCTACCGAACACTTGTCCAAACGCGTTCAAACACTTTCCAAACGCGTTGAACAATTACCCGAACGATTTCAAACACTTTCACAAACGCATTCAAACACTTTGCATTTCAAATACTTCCATTTAAATTATGAAGAATCTCCAAACGTATTTTCAACAGGTACAGCAATATATGATGTACCTACATGTAAATGTGCACTTATCCAGCATTATAGGTTGTAAATATTTTTTATAAAACACCATCCAAATACGTTTACCCAAGTGTCTAATTCAACTAAAATTAATTAAAAACGTAATTCCTCATTTAAATGTTGTGAATACGTCATCTTTCAAAAATTGTTTCGGAGTAAATCCATAGGCAATATCATAATGAGATCATGATTCATGATCTGATCATTATATTGCCTATAAATTTACTCTGGATGAAATTAGTTTACGTCCACTGAAGCAAATTCAGTGGGTAGTGTCATGTACATCTAAGAAGGTAGCTTTTGTTGCGTTTTCCACTGTATCACAGGCATAAGCCAGTTGCAATTTGTCACGCAAACAAGAAAACAATTATATAGCCTACAATATATACACATGCATTTCAAGTGACACATGTACAGACTGTTAGATAGAACTGATTTTTTTTTGAAAAAGCATAATTTCAAGTTTGTTGTGAAATATACATAGTAGAGCTTTTCGGCTTATCCATAAATGAAGGCATGCACATGTTGTTGGGATTTTTAGGTGCTGATAAGCTTTTTAGACACTTGTTAAAACTATTCCTGTCATTAGAATTAGATTACCAAGTGTACTTGTACATGTATCAAATACGTTTGGCGCAAAGTGTAAAGTGTTTGAAGGCGTTTGGAAAAGTGTTTGACAACGTTCGGCTTTCACCAAACGCGTTCGGCAAAGTGTTTGAAAGCGTTTGGCAAAGTGTTTGTAAAGCGTTTGGAAAGTGTTTGCAAAGTGTTTGCTACGCGTTTGCAAAATGTTTGACTTTCACTGAAAGTGTTTGGGAAACGTTTGGGAAACGTTGGTGCGTTTGGCGTTTGTTAACTTGAACGCGAGCGTAACTGTACCTAGTGGCTGAATCCATGATAGTAAGGAGAAACTTGTTTCCCGCTTTAATTTTGGGGAGTGTCCCAACACAGTTTATAATAACCCTCCTAATGGTTCTTCAAGAACACAGATACAAATCAAAGGAGCAGGTTTGATTTTCTAATTGGGATTTCCGACTGCTTGCCATGTGTGATATTTCTTACAGAATTCTGCTACATCCCCGTGTAATCTAGGCCAAAAGAAGTGTTATAGTATTGTGTCTCGAGTCTTCCAAATACCTAAGTGCCCTGGCATAGGCAAATAATGAACTGTTTTCTAGACTTCTGGTTTATACAATGGAAGAACTCTAAGTGGATGAACAATTTTCCATTCTTCGTCACTGGAATCATCTGGAGGTCTCCAAGTCTGCATCAACACTCCTGACTTAATATGAAAACAGACTGGGTATTTTTGCACCTCTTCTTCAGTTTAAGCTGCACTACCTTTGTTGATTGTCTTAACTGAGGGTCAGCATTTTACTCCCTAAGCAGCTTATATCGGTGTAAGTGAGGCATCAGATTCAGATGATCATCGTGGTTCACCTGTGAAGGAGAGGTTACCACCATGGCGTACACCAGGACTCAAGTTACCGTCATGGCTTAATTGGTCCTCCAGGCTACCAACAAAGAAGGTCTCTGCCAGGCCTAGACATTCATCATCCTTGTTACTGCTTCATTGTTTAGAAGCTTTAATAGCCATTGGCCCTGTCTCAAGACAGACAGGAAAAATGCCTAGAAATTCCTGCTCAAGATGCTCTGTGTTTTCTTTCGTGACTGGATCGTCAGTCAAATGTGGTAATAGTTTACCTATCACATTATTCCTTGTCATATCATTCCCTAGAAGAAAAGCCACACCTTCTATTGGGAGACTAGGTACAACACCTACAAACACTGGTCCAATTTAGAAATGAGACTTCAGCTAAATTTTGTGAAGCGGAACTGTTAGGTAGTTTCCCTCAACACCCTGACTGGCTTTATGATAAGTTTCATCCAACAAAGGAAGTACATATTCCAACAATAAAGACTCGGCAGCACCAGTGTCCATTAGGATCACAACTGCCTTCTGATCAACAGCATTTTCTTTCTGTGACACCAGCCCTTTGGATTTGAAACTTTCATAGCCATCCAATGTGAACACATCAACCCCAACAATTTGGGTTTTGAAATTTAGGATATACATTGTTAGAATGTCCGTCAGACATATTTAGAGGTGGGCACCATTTAGTGCTGGGAAAACCAGCTAGTTTCCCAGAAAATGAAAGGTTTTTTTCTGGAGTAGCAACAGTCAGATTTGACATGACACCTTTATGGCGATAAATTGCATGGGGGCCCAGTAAAGAACTTCTGCCCTGTTTTCAGATTAGCAGGTTTATTAGACTGAGGAGAATTATTATGCTTGTTCTACTGATTTATGCCACAGAGGGAGCAGTTCCCCATTCCCTCTGGTTTCTTTCCAAATTTAGATCTAAACTGACCTTGTTTTGGTTTCCAAAGAAGCTTTTATGTATTAACTTGTAGTCATCAGCCAATACTGCAGCTTTATGTGATTTATCTGACTTAGGTTCATCCAGCTATATCTTAATTTCTTTGGCAATGCAATTTGTAAAGTCCTATACCAAAATAGGTTGCCTTAATTTGTCAAAATTGTTTTCTGTTTTCCAGAAGGCACACCATCTATCAAACAGTTTCTGTTCCTTTCTGGCTAATTCCGCATAGGTTTCATCTGGCTTCTTTCGGCTGTCCAACAGAGGTGGCAAGGGAGGGATTATGTGGAGGATAGGGAGGACAGTGAATTTGATCTTCGGAGTGAGGATGCAAGTATTTTGTTTATAAGATGGCTGGAGTCAACAGAGTTCAAGCATATCAACAGACTATGCATGGTTCATGTGGTTCCACAGTGGGTCCCACAGGTGGTCGCTGAAGCTAATCACTCACTCGATCATTAAATGAATACCTGCACTTCCCAAGTATTTCCTTGTGTGTTTCCCTGTCAAGCCTGTGATTATCAATAAACTCTATAAACATGAACTTTTGCCTTGGTCCAGTTATAAAACTTTGCAATCAAACCTAAAACTGTTTCTCCAAAATCAATTTACATGGATTTGGGGGGGGGGGGGGGGGGCAGGGAGAGGAAAAGAGCATGGTTACCAGAGACATATTAAGTAAGTATTATAATCTGTGTCACAGATTGTGATACCCAGCCAACTCTATAATTGCGTGTCCATTGTATGCATGCATGTCATCCACACTTGTAAAATATATATCAGCCTTAAGGCCTGGCATATTGTGGATCCAATCAAGCTTCGTTTGCATGGCAACAGGTTTAAAAAGGTTAAAAAACGAATGTTCCAAACAGATATGGCAGTGTTATTTTATTTCAGTCATTTGTCTGGAATATTTAACCGGGACATAATCGATGAATAATTATTATGACTGTACGTGTTATGCAAAGTAGCTGTCTCTTAGAGGTTCCACAGATATACAAATGCAGATTTCTCTCTTTTTAGCAAACTACAAGCAATATTTGAACAGTTGCTATACAAACAGCCATCATGTGATTCATTTATTTTCAAAGTTTACTGAAAGTTTATATAGCATATTTGGAGAAAAGGGTAAATCATATAAAATGAGGTGATACTTTGTTCTCTAATTGTGCACATTTCGATTGTTTTTTCGCCATTTATGAGTACAGTAAAACCTGTCCTTGTGGACACCTGTCTACTGTGGACACCTGCTTAATACGGACAGTTTTGGCCAGAACCGAATATCTTTGAGTCATTTTCATATTGGTGAGACCTGTCTACAGTGGACCCCTGTCTATTGTGTATTGCGGACACTTTGGGGGGTACCAAATGCGAAAATAACCTGTCTATTGTGGACACAATATATCAATGCATTTTTTGCAACTTGTTATGTTCCAAGTTGTAATGCCTGAACAATGCCCTGCACGAGAAGCTGGAATCAAAGACTAATTAATCCATTGTTCAGTGGCCTGTAACACATAATAAGCTCACTCAGCCAAGCAGTTGGGCTGCAATGCCTCAACGAACATGCCAGGTGTCTCTGACCATTGATGCTCCTGTTGGGTGAGGCTGCTCACTCTGTCTATCAAACAATTAAGCTCCATAGATCAATTATTAAGCCGAAAACAAAGGACCCACTGAGACTCATGTGAAGTTATTCACAATTTGTAACAATGGCACATACAGTTATACTGTACTCAAAGGATAGGATATCCCTGTGGTATGTTCGTTGTTTGTTTCTTTTCTGTTAGTAAAAGAAATTACGCAAACTTTCTTTAGCCTGATAAGCCCATACATACACAATTTTTCCCTTAGAAGATAAAAACTGTAAAATCCCAAGTTAAGATGAGTTTGAGTAAAGTGTCAGGGGCATAATGTACAAAAACTGAGAGCAAAATTTGTATTGTAGCAATGTAATAAAGTTACTTAACTTTGAGTCTTTTCGTTTTTTCATTATAATGATTAAATGGAATAAGATGGGCACACATGTGCATATTTTATGACAGTCTAGACAAGTTTATTTCCTTTGATACAAATGTACTCTGAGATGCCAAAAGTTCAGCCCCTGCCTATTGTGGACACCTGTCTATTGCGGACACTTTTGCCAGAACCACAGGTGTCCGCAATAGACAGGTTTTACTGTACATATAGTGGTTGCCATGGCAGCGAGTCACGTGACCTTTTGCACATAACGAGGCAAGGCATTTCAGTCATCACAATGATATGTGCTTTTGGTATGCTTCATAGAAACCTGTTCCTACTGCAGAGTGTTCAATGAAAAGTGTCACTTCCATTTTTAGTAAGACAAAAATTAATCTGGCCTTGTAAGAGTTACCAATCAAAAATCAGCACAAAATTGGTAAATGAAGTTATGCACTAACCTATGGTGATACTCCAATGATTACCAGACTGCAGGTAAATCCTAATCCATGGTGAGATTCTTCACAGGTACTGTTGTGCAGTTCCAAGTCCTGTGGTGGATGCTAAATAGTCCGGCCTAAATCCCACAGAGGCACGTTTTTCTTCCAGTGTAGTGCAGAGAACGCTGTGCTGGTCGAAATCTGACAGTGGTACAGTCTGGTTCCAATGTGGTACAATTTAATACCAAACATAGTAATGCACTCAAAGGCACTGTCGCCACTCCACAGGTACAATCTATAAATGAGTATCTCCTTGGCCAAAGCAATGGCTAACAGTCCCACTGGCTTGAAGACACAGAGCTTCTGTGAGATCTCAGAATTCCCCGACCCCCCCCCCCCCCCTGTCATGAAGAATACTTCTCTGTGATCTTTCTCGACCACATTAGAACTTTCCCCTTGTTTACTGCTGTGCATGCTTTTCTTTGGTGGTGATGGTATCATTGTGGCTGATCATAAATTTTGCATCATAGTTTCTAATTTTGTCTATTGTGAAAGGTTTGATGGTCTTCCAAAAGGTTCTGGTTTTCAGGCGACCACCATAGTGCTCTCTTACTAAACTGTCATAATAAACTGCGTCCGTACCCCAGTGGGTTTATATCATTGTGTCACTCAGACCAGACTCCCAGCCAGTACTGGAAAACAGTAAAACTTTAGGGTGGTATTGAACATTTTTTACAGTACCAGTAGCGGTCCTTCTCCTCAAGGATTTTTAGTTGTGTTAAGGTTCAATTTGCACATTTGCAATGGACTCACAGGTCACACAGGTGGCACTAATTAGCCTTATGACTATTCCATACCCCCTTTCCACATTGCACACTTGGGCCTTCATACTCCATCTTATGTGTCAATAGTACCGATTGGATACTTGAAGATGGTGTTATACAGAATATATATGTGATAATGCTCAGTGAAGGTATATTTATTGAATAAATGTAGTATACACCCTATGCCAGCACTGCACTTTGTCTGATAAGTTTCATTGTGCCTATAGTTACCGACCATGCTATTAACTCGTTGACTAGCATGCCTGATTTTGTTATCTTGTCAACAGCAGTGAAAACTCAAGTTAAGGTCTCCCGATCAAGGGATGGACCAATCATTTACCAGTTAAATTACATCCCATACACTTGGCCTGGTAATATTTGGACAGTGGTTGAAAGGATAGCATGTCTAGCAAAAAATATCTATGCGTATTACAGCATTTGAACATTGCGTATCTTAATTTTTAGAAGGCATGTTTAAAGCAGGACATGTAAGTCAGTATCCCATTTTTCATAATAGAGTAACGATATTCAGATCTTAACTTACATATGTTTTTATTTTAATATGATATTTATTGTTATATGCTTTACTACTTCCCCATTTGCGAGGAATGCAGCTGATTGCAAATGTACAGATATGAAATATCTATATATGACTTGAAAAAATTTGAATAAAGTTTCTGCACAATTTAACAAATCCAAAAAAACATGTGATCATCCTAAATGAACCCAAAAGACTCATTCACTACCAAATGTGTTAAATATATGTAAATCACTACACCATGGTGATTAGTTGATTTGTGTTATATCTACCATCAATTATTTAAATGAAATGTTTGACAATTTTTATTTCAAAAGGATAAGATTCAATTATTTTTATCGTACAAGATATGTGCAAACAATTCCTCCTAACGATGAGATTTAACAGGTTATATTGAATGGATATGATTTATCCAATAATATATGATAATAGAAATGAACAAAATGTTCTGCTAAATACATATATTCCAACCAGGTACATGAGCATGACTATATAAATGTTAAAAATGCAACGCTTAGGTGGACAAGAGTCTCTGCAGTTTGAATGTTTTTTTGTGTGACCAATATGTTTTCTTTGTATATGAATTAATATTTATGTATGGTTTACCATTATGTTAAAACATTTTTGCTTTTTAATTCTGAAAAAAAGAACTTTTTACTTCATCTATGGGCAGATTTTTGTACAGTGTAGTAAAATGAAAACGTGATATTTTTTGCTTTTGAATCTTTGATTTTAGATACAAACTCGGAAGAACTGCTTATATCCAAAAACAATTTATTTCACAGTTTCTAGAAATCGCCTTGCAGTATTTACGGAAAGGATTCCTAATTGCAGTCAAACACTATGTTACATCCTTTGATAATTGTTTTGTTGTACATTTTGAAGCACCAGCTATGAATCTAAATTTAAAAAGTTTTTTTTTATATAATTTACACTGTTTTTATATATGCTGTAATTTTATTTATCGATAAAACTTTTGTTCAATGCGGACCATTGGCTTTTAAACAAATAAAAGGCATTCTATTGGGTAGTAAATGCTCGCCATTACTGACAGACTTATATTTAACCTGGCTTTAATTAAAGTATGTGGGTAATTGATGACAACGAACTTTCAAATGGCTACAAAATTATCAAACAACCAAGGATATATTGATAACATTTCTTGTGCAAATGTACAAAATTTCAGTGAAATTGCTACAGATATTTACCCAAAACATATCACTTTATAGGGTAACAATTCATATGGGTTCAGAGATGTGTTTCTGGACTTGGATATTCAGGTCACAAATGGCAGGTTTTGTTTTAAAGTCTATCAAAAAATAGATCAGTTTGACTTTGAAGTAGCTAACTATCCTTTCCCGGACAGTATTATTTCGGAAACTGTTGGATATATTTCGTTTTTGTGACAAATTTTGCGATTTGGTCGTATTTGTTCTAAATTTATCTACAATAAAAATTTGAGTCAAGAAGATTCAAAGACGTACTTTTGGTCAAATATTTCTGCAATTTTTTGCTGTAAACATCCAGAGATGGTTAGAAAGTTTTGCTTCAATAATTTTAGAGATTTTAGACTTGCCTGCTTTGCTACTTAATTTTATCTTTTGGCATCATTCTGTTTAATATTCACCTTTCAGACATTTTAGGCCTGCTTGATTTTTGTTACGTTAAACCCCCCAGGGGCTATCGGTAGCAAGCAATGGCATAAGACAGTTACAAGTTTACCTAATGGTGCTTGATATATGGTTAAGAAATATTATATTTTGATTGCATTCTCTTGATTCAAATACTAATGACTTTCAATTTTTCTGACTTGCCCTACAAATTTTCTTGTTAATATCCAAAGATTATTAGAAAGTTTGGCTACAATAACTTAAAAGGTTTTAGACTTGCCTGTTTTGCTACTTAGTTTTATCTTTTGGCATCATTCTGTTTCAATATGCACTTTCATACACAATAGGCTTACATTTTTTTAGCAGTTTACCCCCCCCCCCCGGCTATCGGTAGCAAACAGCTGCTAACAACAGTTACAAGTTTGCCTAATTGTACTTAAAATCCTGTTAAGAAAAATTATGTTTTGATAACACGTTTTTTGACGTAATGCTAATGACTTGCATACTTTTCTGACATGCTTAAATGTACATTTACTCACAATGAAAAATTTACTCAAAATTGACAGTATTATCTCAAATATCACAAACCTGACACATTATGTTGGAACATTGACTCAGGGATGGCAGTGAAATACAGCTTAATTGTTTGGAGACTTTCAAAGTGAGGAGTAGGTGTCGTCATGGAGTTTGTTTGACATTTCTGGTGCAGGATATCCATTGTTGCAGTACTTGTTAGAGTTTCGCTTGGTTTGTACATGTGGTCTAGCTGCAGCTGTCTACTTTACAATCATATACAGTCAATAGGACATTTTTTATTTTCAAAGATGAACAAGACATTCTTGGGTGTTTCGTTATTCTCATCGACAATTTTTATGAAGGATGTCAAATACTGATATCATTTGTATTAGATATGCAGTACCACAATGGTTTAAAATAACCCTAGTACATTGTTATTGACATTATTCATATATTCAGTTTGGTCAGATAGTATATAAATATGTCTATTACACAGTAATATTCAAGTTGGGGAAAGAAATGCTCTAAAGCTTGTGGAATCCCCATAAAGACAGCTGACATCTATCTATTCCCGCCTATCGACGATCCTTCACGAATTATCGAAAATACTGCTATTTATACATGTTTGGACCAATCTCTTTCAAATATTCCCAACTTTCTATCTGAATATAGACACATGATAGAGCGACGTCTCCACTAGCTAACTGTTTACCATTGTATTATTTCCATGAACATAAAATATGAATATAAAAAGATTGTTTATACATGAGACACACTTGGGACTCCAAGAAAGCATATTTTAACTAATTAAGAAAATACCTGGAATTTATTGTAACAAGTAGCGTGGCAATATATCCCCCCAAAAAGGTGTAACATTTCGACCTCACAATCTCCCATGGTACTATTCTACACTTCGCTACTTCATTTGCAAAGTCATTAGGGTACATTCTAAGGCAAAAGCTAAATCACGCTGACAACAGCTTCCGACTCCAGAAAGTGTTGCTTCATGAGTAAGTACATAGAACTTCATAATACCTATCAGGAAAAATTAAACTCGTTGAGAGTAAATTTGGCAACTTTTTTTTATCCCTGGGTAATGGTCATAGGGCCAAAAAGCATGGTGGTGAACAGTTATATATATTTTTTTTCAATTCGGGTACATATCGGTACATGCACCTTTTTATTGCTTACTATGCAAGTCAATGGGCACTCTAATGGTAATTCACATTTTAACTTCTCTGAAGATACTGTCAGTCAGATTCACTTCAAAGTTGGTGGCAATGTACCTTGGGTGGGTCTTTACGATGTTTGTTCAAATGGTTACGATCCAGTGTTTTTTGGATTTTTTATGATTTTTTTCGAAAATCTTTGAAATGTTTTAATAGGAAAGTTTAACATGGGAATTTCTTGTTATGGTTAAACCGTTAAGAATTGGACAGATTTGCGCCAAACTCGGAACGGATGTACCTTTTATAAGTGTCTACCTATTTTGTGCAAATGGTCATGCTCTAGTGATGTTTGGACCTTGACCTCATTCCCAAAGGTCACAGGACAACTGACATGAAATTTACTGTTCACTTGATAACTTGAGATCTGTTATGAGTCAGGACCTTGATGTTGCACATGTTAATGTTTCTCTATGAAAGCAGTACATGAGTGACATTGACCCCATTTCTGGGGTCACAGTGCAACATACATGAATTTTACTCTTCAGTATAACTTGAGAGCTACTTGAACTGGAACCTTACTGTTGCATATGTTAGTGTTCTATAAAGGTCAGGCCTACTCAGAACATGGGTGACCTTGGTCCTATCCTAAGTTCACAGAGCTGCAAGTGTGATGAATGTCTAGGTCAGCTGAGCATGGGCTGTTTACACAATCCTCTTGTTTAAGTATAAGCAAGGCATTTGCAAAGTTTTGCACCAGGGCTCAGGGCATTAATTAGCCAAAACTGGCAAAAGTGGTAATATTTTCTAGTGGTTAAGTGATTAGCTTTCTAACCGAAGACAGTGTCTGGTTCTCAATGGCCTAATATCCAATCGGATCAAAGTTCACTTCCTGGACCGCTTCTTTTCTTAATATACCTGAGCGACATTGTAATTGAATATGAAATCAAGCTTTTTGCTGACGATACCTCTATGTTTCTTACAGTCGACCATCCTATCACAGCATGTACACCATTAAATTAAGATCTTTCTTCAGTTTTTGAATGGTCAAGTGATTGGCTAGTATGGGTTAAGGTGTAAAAGATTGTTGCTAGGATTATTTCTTAGACGTAAAAACGAAACAACCAATAAATGCCCCCTCCCTCCTTTTATTCAAAGGACACCAATTTGACAATGTCAGTAGCCATGAACATTTGGGTCTGACAATAAAAGCCGATCTCATATGGGACAAACATATTAATCAAATTGTTTTAAAAGCAACAAAACAGTTGACTATCATGAGACTTCTACACTACGTTTTTAACTGCAGGCAATTGGAAATTAATTACATATCATATGTGCGACCTATTCGCGACTAAGCCAGTGTTATTGGAGACGGCTGCACACACGATAATGAAAAAAAGTATGGACTATGTTCTGCCTGTTGCGGTATTGGTATAGTCACCAGGGCAATGAAATCTACTCCAACAATACAACTCTATGAAGAAACTGGATGGGAGACTCTTTCCAAAAGGCATGAGAGATCTGAATTGATTCAGATATACGGAATTCTTCTTAATATGACATAGTTGTCTACAACATTATTATGTCTAGTTTTATTCACGTTATGTTGTGTTTAAGATATAATTTACCTTCTTGTCGGTGAACATAGCAAACATTTTTCTGCTAATGTTAATCGTTTTAAAAATCGACTTGAAATAAAGATTGAACTGAATTAAATTTGACACATCCTTCGAAATATTCTGCTGCCTGATATAACTTTCAATTATAACACTTGCACACGTTACCATACATTAGAGTTCGTACAGATCTGTTTGATGTTTGATTAGTACCTTTATCCTTGTGTCACTGGCCTATGGAATCTTCTTCTCTTAGGTACTCGGAATGACCCTTCCCTCTCACCATTTAAATGAAAAATACATACTCCTTCTTTACGCCCATTAAAGAAATCCTTCCTTTCATTCCATTGGTAGAAGAAAATCTGCAGTAATTCTTGCTCGACTACATATGGTGGCAGCTAGCTTAACAAATATTTGTCTCAAATTGCTGCCAAAGATTTGCCTAATTGTGTGTGTGGTACTGGTGTTGAAGACGTTTTGCAGTTCTTCCTCTCTTGTCCTCAATATTGAATTCTTCACAATGAATTACATGCAGCCATAATAAACTTTGTTCCCTTCATACCGCAAACTCCACATTTCAGTTCTGCTGCTTGTAGCAGTCAATAATTCTCGTTGTTCAAGACTATATAGGTGGCAATAAGAGGTTTCAAGTTGATGCTATTATATAATTATAGCACATGGCCGGTTCTAATTATGAGTGACCCTCCTCGTGTAATCGCTGCTATCATAATTATTTACTTAGTGTAAATAATATGATCTGTATATCTGGCAGATACTTATCAGCTGCTTTTTGTAAGACCTTTGTATGCATGATTGTTGTTGCTGGTAGCTCATATGGCGATTTTTAATACTGTACGAGTGCCTTTGGCGATTCATAAGAGATGTTGTACTCCTAATGCTAGGGTCTTTCATGGGGAAAGGAAACCTTGAAAATTCCCAGTGCACGTGTCCCCCCTTTATTGGGACATGATGGCTTTATAGCCAGGGCCCTAGCAGCATACGTGCTGTGCAATTATGCCATATGGCAGTACCATTTTTTTAAAGGGGGAATGGGGTGGGGTGCAATTTTCTGACTTGTTAAAACAAAAAAAACAAAAAACAAAAAAAAAACTATTTATTACAGGGATAAAGCACAGGAGGTAAACTTTAAGCAGTATTCGTGCATTCTATTTTGATTAACAGATAGGACAAAATCGACATAACAGTAAAGTAAAAATGGGAGAATGCAGCATATCCAGATCACTTCAATTACTAGGTAGTGGAATAAGGAAGTAAATGGCAAAAAGGTTATATGACATTCATTAACATTCGCAACAATATTTGATCTGGGTGTGCTGTTTTCCTGCTGATCAAAATTTTGAACTTTTGTACCTAGTGACAGTGAAAAATTTACAATTGTGATTCCCATTGACAGACAGTGTAAATTAGTTAAAATTGATTAAATGTAAAAATATGCAGATGTTCGAATGTGACCTTGCCTAAGGGAAATAATGATGAACTAGCCTACCACTATAGCAATGTACATTGGATTACAGCCGAAAACACCTCTGAATAATTTTCCAACCATGTGTAGTGCCATCAAAGTTGCTGAGCTGCTTGAATTTACCATATTGGCATAATCTGGGCACTAAGATTGGCGTAATCAGGGCACAAAGTTGTATTGTGTCACTGTATCAACCGCTGATAAACCACTGAAAACGAAGCCAGCCATCTGGATGCTCCAATGCGAGACGAGAGTTCCTGATGGGCTTTGTTTACATATGCGCTTTAAATGTCAGCACCAGCGAGTCATGCATAGGAAGGTCACAACCTCAAGTTAAAAATTTGTAAAAGTTAACATTCAATGGTTTGAAACACATTTATACGATTCAGTTATCATAAAAACGTCCTTGCTTGCCAGGTCCTAATTGCGAAACCCCTATCGAGTCCCGCTTGGTAATGCTTCGTAGAAATGACTGGTTCACATTGTGATTGGCTGAAAATGTGATGGCTGCCACATGACAGGCCGCTAACGCACGTCTTTCGGCGTTCAAATTGTATTATCTATCACTTTTTATCCCGCTTTCCACCTTTTCTGGATGACTAGTACAATAATAATATTAACGCATCCGTGCATATTACATTTATAGTTTCGAAAATTCGTGAATCACCTCAGTGTGTGTGCGGCCGTCACACTATTTACAAAGCTATCCTGCTAACCACAAGTTTCAATGATTGACAGGTGGCCGGGTTAAAGGAATGTTACGAAAAGCGACCAAAATGATATAAACTAGTCTTTAAAGCCAGTTTCACAAATATAGTCTGATAGATTAGCCATTTCACTATTTGGTAGGGTGGTCACTTGGTTGTGGGAAATTTTCATTTCCTCCCCTCAACATCAAATCATTTTGGTATGTGAAGAATGTGGGTCGTCGTCAAACGAAGCGTGTGCATGTAAAAATGATTGATTTTGGGTACATTTGAAACCTGAAAATATGAAAAACACGCATAGTCACTTATATTCGGGGCGTGGCATAATGGGTTTGGTCATATATAGATAGCAAAGAGTGTTTGGGGGCCAGAATATGGTTCCAAGTTTTAGGGGGCTTGGCTTCATCTTTTCGAGAGATTTTTAAAATGGTGTAATAAGTATAAATCTTCCTGGAGTTACATAAATTCAAAGTTTCACACTTTTTATTTTCCCAAATCGCAGACTAGTAATGATGAACTCCGGAAAATGCCATGTGCACATTGAGTGTTATGTTTTTTTTCGGTTTTTCTTTTCCTGAATGGCACAACTCTGGAAAATGAATATCTCGGGAAAATTTGTACTTATACAGTATCCTACTAAGACAAAATTGTTTTGTCTTTAGGGTATTGGTCCCCATGGGCCTAGATGGGGAGAAACTATGGTTGTATAGTAGAATGGTAAATCAAGGTGACATTTATCAAGTGAATTACTTGTACGTATATTTATTGGTATAGATTTAAAACTGATTCACTTTATTCTACATGCTAAAATTATTAATAAACTAAAAAAGTTCTTCCATGTAGCTCTAAAGGTATCATTTGGTTTTATCAGTAATTACACATAGAGTCTCGAAAGCTTTAATATGCATCATGGTAACACACGAGCAGAATTTGAGTCATATAAAACGAAACCTCACAATTGCAAAGAAACATAATGCTACCAGCAGTGTGCTTGACTGGCTGATATTTATAAAAGGCTTACATGTAATTTACACTAGGATATGTGGTTTCTTGTTTTTCCGTCTGTATTACTGTTAGGGTCAATAAATAGGTTATAGTTGATGTCAGTTTAATTTAAACCTTTCCAGAGCATAAAAAACCCATTTATCCAGAAATCCTTACGTTAACACGACCCGGTGCAGTTTTAGACAACTACATTCTATGTGATGGTGAGAACTCTATCCTTAAACTGTGTGTATATATTTGCAGACGCTTAGAGTCGGATAAAAACACCCATTATAGACATCAAATTTTGTTGCACATGCTACTTTTATTTTCGAATCATCCATCTGCCATGCATGGCGTTTGGTTTCACCTTATGCCGCATGTAGGCAATGGGAAAAACAAAGACTCCATCTAGTGACACCACCAGTAAACCTGCAGTACTGTTCCTATTTTGCAGGTGCACCAGAATAGGAGTGTACCCAGACCAAAGGGCTCCAACTTAGAGCCGACACCTTCCACAACTTACAATAACATTGCGCCTCAGCAATTGAACAATTACAGAAATTCCAACTATTATCATGGCATTGAATAAGTTGCCAGCATGAATCACACAAGCATTCATCCAAGCCAGTCAATGGAAACTGGTAACATCTAAAACAGCATTTTGATGTGTCTTGGCTGTCACGTTTAAAAAAATGACTTTTAATACCATTTCATCCTCCATTACAATCAGTAACAGATCAAAATGAAGTGGGAGTTGTCAAATGGCTGCTGATGGTTATTGACACAGTTAGTGGCGACAAGAATGTAACATTGTTGTTTGCATTTCACTCTGCATCTTTAAACAGTGTACCGTGAGATATATCTATTTGTGAAAACCTTTCATCTGTTGCAGCCATGCAAAATATGTGAAAAACAGTCACTCTAGCATCGTCATGCTTCCCATCTTTAATAAATCAAATTGATCATGCTCAAGTGGTGATTTGTTCTAGATACAAATAGGCCTCTGCTGCTGCTCATGAAACTCTTGAAAATATCTATGGAATACTTGTTCTTTTTTCAAAGATAGATCATGCGTGTGATGCTGATGGCATTATTCTAGTTGTCTCCAAAATAATGAGTTCCCAGCTTCAGTGTTGCAATTGTTGCTTCAGAAGTTAGAAGAGTATTCATTGACAGGGCTTTTAGCACTTAAAACAGGAAAAACGAAAAAAAACAAAAATCAAACCAACGTATAATGATCTTTGGTATAACTTGTGGAGGAGACAAAAACCTACACCTATCACACTGTTAAAGCCTTTAAGAGACACAAAAACCTAAGATGCTCAAATGCTTGTTCTGCAATCACCACAGGTTGATGAAACTGTGAATAAGAGTTGACTGCTTCGCCTGCTCAGTGGGCAAACTTCAGTGAGAAGTGAAATTTGTAAGAGATTGTTGGGTGTATTTATTGGAAAGAAATAAATGTTCTGGAAAAAGTGAGCATGGGAAAGGAATGACATGCATTAATCATGTCGACAAGACGTGAGGGACAGGTATATTTGGTATGCATTTTGCAGTCTTCTTGAAATAATTTGTATCTTTAAAAAATTCTGGCTGTGCCAACATGTGCTGTTACTCAAATGATCATAAGTAATATCCAGAGGAATGTGTTTGACCATTAATTCCTGACAAAGGGTGGGAATTTGTGCCTCTGTAGATTGCAACAAAACTGCTGTACATCCACATCTAAAGAGTTTTATCACTTGTAGATCAAGTAATATGTGACATCAACACACAAACGACTAGGACTACTGTTTTACATTATAATGTTTGTCGGTACTGGGATTTTGAGATCAGTGTATAGATTGATGTATTTGTGACCACACCCATATCTTGGGGACCGAAGGGTGGGAAAAAGATAATCAAGAATTACAATTTTATCTATTAAAAATCATGTTACCACCCATAAAACGCCAACAAAAGGTTTTGACAGTTACTGGATCAGGTCCTGCACTCGACTCGCAAAGCAACATTTTCCCATGATATGACTGCATTCAAGTGTATTTTTTCACTTTTGCCCTTTAAGAGTAAATATTATTTAGAACAGAAATACAATCCACATGTGCTTTCTGTCAAGTGTGAACATGTTAAGTTTAAGAACGCAGTCTCACACTTCACTCCCAGGATCTTTGACCCCATGGTTATGGAAGTCATGCAAAAAAAGGGGACAAGAACCACTCTGGATGATACTGGGCTAAATGTGTTTTGATACAATTTCCTTTAAAATAAACGTCTGGACATCATTAAAGATTTTGACTAGATTACATTTTTCTGTGCAAAATGACGTCCTCAACATCATAAACCCAAATGTACACTGCTCCTCATTTATAATTCCCTGTTCTTGCCCCATGCAAATTATTCTATTCTTGCATGGGGATATGCCAGTGACCGCATTCTCAAATTACAAAAATCAGCTATACGTTTGATCAGTTCAGCCCAGTATAATGCCCACACTGACCCACTATTTAAAACTTTAAAGATTTTAAAAGTCTCTGATTTGTTCAAACTTAAATCTCTCAAATTCTTTTTCCGGTACTCTAAAAATGAATTACCTGGTTATATTGATAACATGTTTACTTCAATACCCAGTACGCATAATTATCCCACTCGATATCGTGATGTTCCACGCTACACTATTCCAGTTCATGCATCCACCGAAAAGTGCATTCGATACTCTATCCCCAAATTGATTCAGAATTCCCCTGTAACTCTGACAAGCAAAATCCACACTCATTCTTACTCTGGTTTCTCACAATATGTCAAAAATGTCTATATTACTCAATATTCCGAAACATGCTCCATCTCGAATTGTTTTGTACGTGGTAATCATCACTAATTTGATTGTTTGCATGAAATTGTATCACACAATATCTACGTTGATATGTACATAAATACAAATGGTTGTTAAACATGTTTTTCACAATACAAAATGGTGTGAACCAGCAAAGTAATATTTTTTTAGGTGGCCCATGCGAGAACGGATGTTTGTTCATCCTTATGCTGGGTCATCCTGACAATTTTGTTCAATGGTAGTAGCAACAATGTTGGCTTTGTTTAATGTATTGTTTGTTTGCTGTTACTAACTAAATTGTTACATGTATCCACTTGTGTCGAATAAATGAAATCTGAATCTGAATCTGAGTTCAAAACATGTTTTACAAACGTAAAACGGCAACACTAGCTGATAGCAAGTATCAATTTTGAGTGATACTAAACGCTCCAATATATTGCTTAATATCAAGCTTATTTCTGTCGATTGACGGCATTCATATATATATATATATATATATATATATATATATATATATATATATATATATATATATATATATATATACATACATATATATATATATATATACATACATACATATATATATATATAATATATATACATATATATATAATACACACACACACATATATATATATATACATATGTATAAATATATAAATATATATATATATATTGTACATTGTACTAAGCAAATTTAGTAATTATATTTGTTTGACAGGTACTCTTTCTCCAAAAAGGAGTTTTGCATTTATAAACAAAATTTTACTTACTTACTAGCTCATTCATCATTTGCCACGCTCATATTTATTCATTATTATGTGCTTTGTCTTTATAATTAGGTAAGACAAGCCCCTCCTGAGAGAGACATGTAGGTGCAGGCTCCAAAACATGTTCTGAGTAGTTACCTGGGAGACCCTTTAATTTATTTGGGCTAATAGAGCCTGTGTTAAAATTTTACAGAAGAACGTGTAAAATGTGGACAATAGTACTGCCATGTGTGTATAGGTTAGAGACTGACACGTTACACTTATGCAGAGAAAAGAATTCAAACTGTGGAATAGGGTAATGACTAACAGGAAGTTGTTCTAGACAGGAAGACACAAATACCATATAAATGTATATATGTATGTATATGTATGTATGTATATATATATATATATATATATATATATATATATATATATAATGTATATATATATATATGTGTCTGTGTATACATGTCTATATACATATATACATACATATATATATACATATATATGTATATACATGTATATATATATATTTATATTATACATATACATATATATATATATATTTTGAATTTAGTGGATAAAATATGCAGGGAGTACTCGAGAGGTACCAGGATCGATACCCGGATTTTCCACCATAGTAACAATCACTGCCTGAATGAAAAAATTCTTTAATAAAAGTTCCCACCGGCACAGTGACTGACCAGATCAAGTTTCCCTTGGGGGGGGGGGGGAGACTCAAAATCCTGGATCTGTAAGTACCAGGGAATGTGGGATCTGATTAATATACAAATTACCAAATAACCATCAACTAAATAAAACGTGTTTATATTCCTATTTGTTTTATATACTTCAAACTTCTCACACAGACTAAGTAGGACAATAACAATAATAGCATCACTCTCACTGAAGCTGATAAACGGAACATATTGTAGATGATTGAAAATGTCCGGAGCTAATTTTTAGTCCAATCATGAAATAAAACACAAAGTTCCTTGATTTTAGGATCCACCAGAGTAATCCATCGACCTGTAGGCCTTCTTCAAGTCCATCGGGAAACTGTAATTGAATATAAGTAAAACTCCGCGCGGCAGTATCTGTATCGAATACATATAACTCGTTGTGACACCAAACTGTTCCACCACCTAACAATGACACATTAACTCCAACATAGAAAACTTTATATCAGTTCTCATGAATCAATAACTACATAATCTACCACCCTGATTCATCATAAAGACACAAGTCCGATCACAATCAGTATGTATTGATATTGTTCTCTGAAAGAAAGAGAAGAGAAATTCACTTAAGCTGTTTCTATTTTAACAAAACTCCAAAACGGTATTTCAATTGAAGAAATAAGTTTGTGATGCCAAAATTAACTTATTCAGAGTTGAACAAATTACCAATAACAATATATAAAACATTTTTCTTCTTTTTATTTCCAATATCATTGTCATAAACCTATTCAACACACATGATTTAAGTTCACACACAAGTAATCAATTGTAAGCCTTACATTATCATGGTATAACACGGCATCCTCACTTTAAGTTGACCTCAACTTTTACCTGACCTAACCTTCAAAAGGTCAATCCAAAGTTGCTAATTTATGCAGATCAAAACTCTCTTGTACCATTGAGCGTACCACTGACATTTTTATAATGGTGTACACGCAAGTAATCACTTTGCGGACTTGGTCCAGTCACCAGCACACAGACATACAAAGTTCACAGGTTCTAACTTGAGCATTTCACGAGAACCAAGGAAAAAATTCCGGGAATAAACCCAACACACATTGGTTACCTATCGTGATTTAGAATAATGGAGGACGGATCGAATTAGTTCTAGTTTAAACATTTTCTTACTGAGACATGCATATATTTTAGCTGAATACCTATTTCTGCAAACTTCAGCTAAATATCGCCAAACATTATTATGGAAAGTGCGCGGATCTCCATAAAAAAGAAAGGATGAATCCTCTCCTTACGCTATGTTTATCCTCAAAAGACAATTCATATGTACAACACTTTACACGTACTAACTCTCAAATCCTACATCCCGCCTGACTTAGACACACACACACGCAAATGATGTCAGACTGTCACATGGTCCAATACTTTTTAATAACACTTATTCTTTCCCATGATTTAAACCCTATACCTTTGGGAGGGAAAAACGTATAAACACGGGAAAACATACTTATGGACAATATAGGCAACATAGTCGTGAATTAGGCATTCTCCCAGGCCCCTATAAAAATTGAGTTAATATAAGAATGACATAAATGAGGGGGATCACAGCAAGATAAGCCAGAAAACGGCAGAGTCGGTGAACAACATTTCTCAGTTTAACAGCCAAGACAAAAGAAAAAACCGCGAGTCCACCATGAAGTTCCCAGTCGAAACATTTAACTAACGTCCAAGGGAAAAAAATAAAAAGCCCAAACCTCAGAGAACTCTTTTGCTACTCGTTGAAGTCAATATCTCCCAAATGCCAAGTCAACTCAAAACCGAAAAAGTCTACATCACCGGAAATCCTCGATGCGGCTACGATATCTGCCCTCTAAACCGTGCCTCTTTTGTCACTGCCAGGGATTTCTTCTGCAGTTTTTTTCCAGTTTTGTCCCTGTGGATGTCTCTTGCATGAGAACTACTTCGTGTAGCCAGAATGCTGAATTTTGTCATGGAGAACTAGTGTTCGCTCTGCTCTATTTCAGAAAAAAATATTAACATATGAGTCAGGCACCGGCAGAATACGAACCCACACTGATTTGCACGGGTTGAAACGAGTGCTCTAACCTCTACACCATCCAGTGACCTGGGAGTTCAGGCACGTTTTGCACTTCTTATGGTGCTCAGTGGATCGTACCAAGGAAGAACAGGCACGTGGGTGCACAGGCAGGTTAAAAATTAGTTCTATACGGTTTCTTGAATTAAGATGGTGAAAAGTGTTTACAACTATAAAATTGTGCCAGTGACAAGAGAGGTATGGTTTAAATTGGAGATACCACTTGTTATTGGGATGCATTCTGAGACCTTGTATTGTAAATCCCTCACGCAGTCGGGATTTATAATGCAGGCTTTCAGAATATATCCCGCTAATGCGTGGCATCTCCTGTTCAGAAAACAGCGAACCAGAGCTGCACCTCAAAGCACCGGCAGACAATAAGACCCAGGATCCCAATCGAGCGGAACCTGAGATAAAATACAAGTAAAATCAATCATTTTACAGTAGCATGGGAAAAACTATATCACATATGAAATTTTCACAACTGTTACCCATTAAATTATATTAGGTATGAAAAGAGTGCATTTTCATGTGTCAGAGTCAGAGAGAGAGAGAGAGAGAGAGAGAGAGGGAGAGAGAGAGAGAGAGAGAGAGAGAGAGAGAGAGAGAGAGAGAGAGAGAGAGAGAGAGAAGTAGTACATGCGTGGCTTAATTGGTGTAAGACCAAGTGGTTCGTGTGTGTTATCAGGAGAGGGCTCTGTAGTCCGGCGGGCCGGGTATGTGTATTTTCATTAGTTTCCATTGTAATCTGGACCAATGTAATTTTAAAACCACTCTACGTAGAAACACCAACTTGCTTGTGCTTGATGGCTGACCCCTGTAAAAATTGATAACTTCCACTGCACAAATTTTCAAAATGTTTAATGCTACTTTAACTTAGAATTTTATAAGAATACACACCTCTAGTCCGCAAGCCTTTTGTGTATCAGGTTGTGTATTCAGCCAAATAAATATACAATAGTTATTTGTGACCTCTCCTATCATCGATTTCCCATTTTACTTTATTTACCAAATTATTTACCAAATGTTATGGGGGTCTTGAATACATCATGGTGCCAGTTTTCTTTCCAATGCCTTCATGTATGAAAAGTTTATAACTTTAATGCAGCGGGTGCTGTGTGTTACAATTGTAACATTAGGTGCCATCTGTCAGCCCATTCGGAAATACGAATAGGGGCGAGGTACCCCGAACTATTCAACAGGAGCAACAACCCAGTTAGGTTATAATGTTGGCCGCATATGTCAGCCATATGAAAACATATCGGCCGAAATCATCCTACAATAGCTATATTATGGTGCCTGTCTCGTCAACTGGTGGTCTGAAGTGCACTGTGAACAAGATACTGCTCCATTCTTGGCATGACAAAGGGGACAGACAGTTAGGATGTGCTTCAGGCAGAGGGGGCCTCGAATTGAAGCCGTTGAACTGGGCTTGCTGGGTCGAAGAAAAGCCTTCATTATGTCATACAGCGTAACACCGCCATACTTGGACTTCCGCCCTCTCCATTTCTATTGTTATAAGCAAACTTAGTTTCCTTGAAGAGCATGATCCTCAAAGGCTCTTCTGGACGATTTTAGTGCTCTACAGAGGTACCCTGACCCCCGAGTCATTTTGGCAGAGTTAAAGTGACTAGTTTTTTCTCCAGTATCTAACTCGTTTATCAAGAAAATATGCGTTCCCAATGTGTGGAGTCGACCGCTTTATCTACAAATTTCCGATTCAGCTTTTACCAATCGGTGACAAACAGCGTGAACTTTCAGACGATGTTCTTAAAGATGCAGAACTTCGTTACACTAAGTGCCCTCAGAAATAAGCTTTTTTCTCTTTTGTAGCTTAAGTATATAATCTTTTTATCTATTTTTTGATATATGACTATGAAATGCTCGTACATCACTACAGATGTTAATTGCTGTATGATGCATACTCTTATTTTGCATAATTATTTTTCTACCATACTGACCTACTACTGGCCAATCAGAAGGCTAGAAATCTATGGTCTAACCACTACTGCAACCTACAGTTTTTCAAAGAAGAAACAGCTGAGTCCTCATAAAATTACCCCCCCCCCCCCCCATAAAACTGTATCTGATCCTGGAGAAGTAAGTGTGAAAGGATATCAATCCAGAAGGGTGACCTTCACACAACGTCCAGCTTCAATTATTATTACAGTGTTAACTCCTTTCAGAAGTGTAATTTCCATTCATTGGTACATTCAGTGGTGTCTTGACCCAGTGGGACTGTCTGAGGAGGGAGCTGATCATCCCTGGGACCAGACTGGCCTGTCGGCAAGGGTGCCTCTGATGTCCGCTGTAAGGGAACGTGTGGTCTCATTTGCCATTACACTTTTCACATCTAGCTGGTTCAACTGCAGAAGCTGTGTTTGTGTAACTGGCACCCTAAATCATGGATTTTTGGCCTCCAGTGCTTCATCTCTTTGGTATAACAACTGCTGTGTTTGAATTTTGAAGAAAGAGTCAAGATAATAATTTTCTTCCATGACTGCCAGTGTTTGCTTGGTGCCGCTTGCACAATGTTCTGCAGAATGAGCGCTACTAATATTCTATTTTTGCAAAACATAGGAAATTAAAATTTGTTTTTATTGCCCTGTTTAAGATTGGAGAGATTGGATAGAAATGGCTGAGTTTAGTGTTGATCACCACAACACCTTTTATTGCACTCATTACATTGAGCAGAGCATGTGGTCATGCTGTGACCATCTATGTGATCCAAGTGCAAGGCCAGATGGTAGAAGTCAGTTAGACCATTGAAAAGTGTGGTCTAACCAACCTCCTCGCTATCGCTCGGAGGTGTGTTAGACCACACTTTTCAATAGTCTAACTATAACATCTCACCCGAATGAGATACTGGCGTAACCACTTATGCAATTCATCCGAGTCTTGTGGACACCAACCTTGGTAGTGACCTTTGGTTTGTTCGCTGGGGTGTGACTCGCTGGTTGCCATACAATGCGGAGCGATGAATGGGGTGGGGTACACATTAAAAACTCTAAAAAATGGCGCTAAAACGTCTATGCACTGTGCGCTGGATCCGAGTTTGCCTTTTGAGACTGTAAAATATTCCAGGTGAGCAACGAGTGAAACAGATCAATTTGACGTGATTAGCGTATCAATTGTACCCTATACATCCAATTCAACAATAAAGATTAACAGGCATTGGCGTCGTACGTATGAAGTAGACACTCCAATTCCCAGTGCATTTATTGGAGTCACATTCTGTATCCAGTACGCCCGATGGGGATCACCTTGTTCCCATGTGCCCCCACCCCCACCGCCGTAAAAAATGGAATACAAATGGCGAAGTATAACAGTAGGCGACAAAAACAATACTTTGTCAAATTTAAGTCGGTAATCTGTATCTGTTCTACACATTTTTTTTCAAAGCTGAGTCACTACCAGTCTTGAATAGTTCTGTTTTGAGCCCAGGCTATTTTTTGGCAGAACATTTTTCTGTGAATTTTCTCGACGCACAAAAAAAAAAAAAAAAAAAAAAACTTACAGTCTCTTTTCGCGATATGCAGAAACATATATATGTTTTATTTCAGTGACTATGCAGAGGCTGTCACTTGTGGCCACGCGCCGAATCCATGTAATATACGGCTATAGATTTATAGATGGCAACATGGGTAATCATCCTCGCCAGAGGTACCGTACTTTCTCTGGGCTCAGGCTGTAGTGTAACCAGTTAAATATAGTGAGTTTATTTATAGCAACCAAAGCCCGCCAAATGTGAACTGGACCATTACCCGTGGATGGTAAGTTTTGGGCATGGTGTTGCTGTGTATCGATGACACATCGTTTGCCAAGCATGTTTCTCAAAAGCAACGTCTGTTGCCGTAATTCAATTACACACTGACTGTGATCCGACCAATGAAAAGGATGTCACAATTGGGTGACAAGGGTATAACTGGCAATAAAATCAAAAGTTCGTCCGATAAAATTGAGGACTGGAGTTGGGAAAAGAAAGCCGATATATAAAGCTGGGACTTAATTCGGGAAAATGTGCAGACATGTTGACATGTCTCGTTACCTACATATACAAACAGATGTATGGGTTAGGGAGAAAAACAATAATGTTCATCCATTCCGAAATTGTGATGATTATCCCTGTGGATTTGTCAATAGAACCAGACTTGGCGTTATGATTATCGTGACAACGGTTGTCCTGAAAGTGCAGGTGGCTCCTAACATTAACTTCACATTTTCTGGAAGTTAACCCTTTCCTGGTCAGAGTATGGTTAACAGCCTTTCGTCCACCCGATTCAAGCCAACGATAGCTGTTGAAAAGTCACACGTGTTGGCATGATATGCCTTATGCACAAATCTCACCCTGATATTTTATTGAAAAAACAAGTTGAAAGCAGATGATAACTTACATTACCCATTTTTGGAGGAGGGGACGGGAGGGTTATTTGAGCATGAAAAGATTAAAGTATTGACGGGAGCATCGCGAATGGAGTAGACCTCATGTTAAGAAGGTCCATTTACAGTAGTTGAGTACTCTGGGTCTGCAGTCTCAGATAAAGTTGCTCGTTTGCAAGAACAGACAACACTATAGCAGAAAATGAGGGCAGTTAAATCTTGGAGCACTGCTACTCCATATATATATATATATATATATATATATATATATATATATATATATATATATATATATATATATATATATATATATATATATATATAGGCTCCGTGATAGGTACATATAGGGCAATGGTAATTTCAGTTGTAGCGTGGTTGAATGTGGTTGATATAATGAGTGCATTATTCATGTTCTTAATGCGTATGCTCATCTTCTTCCCTGCCACATGATTTTTTGGAGAATGCTTACAGCTTTTACATTTCGGATACTGACTCTGTAGTTATGTCAATACAAAAGGTTCACGAGCATCAACTGTAAAAAGGGATTAAGATAAAAAACAGAAAACAGAAAAAGACAAAGAAACAAACAAATACCAAAAATATGAATGGAAATAAACCCTCCCTGATTTCAGCACGTATTAATAGTGTGACAAAAAAAACAAAAACAACTTAATGTTAGAAGCATTTAAAGTATTTCTAATGTAGATTTGATCACTGAAAAATGCACAGGATGCAGAGGGTTCTGTCTATGCATCTGGATTCAAATGTCAAACCCTTTTAAAGATTGAATCTTAGTACATGCATAAGCATATTATTTATATCGGGTATACATGTAGGACCTCACAATTGTTATTGATTTACAGCTATAGACTACGCTTATCACCTTGAAAATATGTTAAGGGCTTTCACAGTTTACCATATACATAAACAAAATAGTTATAAAAGTACGTTTATCAAATTAGAAATTATTCAATCAATATGTAGAACTATACAGCTGGATCGCAGCATGAACAAACAGCAAACAGACAACCCCATATTTTGCTGCATATACTGTCATCCCATTATTAAATTCGAGATTCTAATGTCCATACATGAAAATAAATGGACAGGTCCGTTGAAATAAATTACAGTACAAGGAAAAAATAAAATCGTTCCTTAAAAATTATTTCCATATACTAATTTATAATCTTCCAAAAGATAAATGAACGTGTAGTTGAAACGTGGGTATTGCATGTGTCATTTATGTAAAAACAAATACTTTTGTTATATGATGTGGATCGGTACAAATAAAACAACAAAAAGATGTGATTATCTTTGTCAAAAACAAAATTCCTGACTAGTTTGGACACAAGAAACTATAATTCAATACGAGTGCCCTAATGCCGGTGCTACATTTATATGGTTTGAACACTGTACAGTGATAATAATTCCCTGATAACGTTTCAACGCTTTTGGCACCCCACTTCGTGCAATCATGTTGCACTTCATTTGCGATTTTGTTCCTGCATGATCATACTGCTTTTAAATGCACTTCTCGATATCACGCACTTCTCAATATCCTTGTCTGGAAGGCCATAAAAGCACGGCTTCTAAACACACTTCCCCAATATTCTCCACTTTGTCATTTATATTGAACACTGAAACTCTATCCGACTCCAATCTAACTCCACTTTGGATGAGCTTTTCATGTGACACTTTATTGTCCAAATGTATAAGCCTTATGTCACTGTTACTTTTCTCTAGTTGGGATATTTCGCCCCTTTTAACCACAGCAGATACTGCTTTAATCATTTGGTCTGGTGACACCCATGCCACTTTAGGTTTCAGTTTCACATTAAGGTTTATATCTATCCTTGGCAGTTTGTAAACTTCAACCTTTTTCTGATAATCCACTCCCCAGCTGCCCAACAGCCTGAAATTTCCTTTCTCTATAAAAATGAATACCATCATAGTATACAGATTTATCTGCTGCATTGTTCTGTACGATGAATGCCTCATCTGCCTCCATGATATACACCTACTCCAATTGTGTTTAACTTCTGGGGCGGTATGCATAAAGGAGGTGTAACTTACCCATGGCATAACTTAAAACAGTTTTAGTTACCCCTCAGGTAACGGTGAAAGAAAATCGGTATGCATATATGCAGGGTATCTTATCCATGGGGCAGTTACACCACCGTTTAACTGAAGACCTTGGTACAAGTTTTAACCCCCTTTCCTGACACTGGCCAGCTTACCTGTCCCAGGTGAGCACAGTGAGTCCCCTTTTATTGACAGATTGCATTACGTGACGACGCGGTGGGGTGGGGGTGCGGGGGCTTTAAATTTATGTGGGTCATAATAAAAACGAGTGCATGCACAGTGGTCAATAATGGTAATATTATTAATTTTATATCTGTGCATGATAAACAAAAAACTTATATATGTGTATTTAATCCACAACATTTGTCTGTGTTATGGATAACATGATGTGCAAGTGATCACTGGACTTTCAGTAGAACATTAATAATTTTTACCCATCTAGTCACAACAACCATGACTGCACAAGGCGTGGACAGCAAAGCCAAAAAGAGGAGGGGAATTGGCAACTTGAGGAAAAAGAATGTTGTCTAGCTGTGCCTCACGGTTATAACTGCGCCACCCCTTTGTTAACTGCATATCGTAAGAAGTATTCAAATAGACACATGCAATATATACATTTTTCAACAAATAATGGTCAGTAGATTGTGGAAAAGGCATAAATTTGTATCCTTTCACTATTGTCACATGAACAATAGTTATTTTGATTGGAAAGTAGAAAATACACTTCTGGGAATGACCTTTCAGTACATGTATACTTTGCATATGTTGATATGCGCAATTTTTACTTTATGGAGCCGGAAAAGAGATATTGCACTTCTATTGTGGCATAAGTGGACCACCTGAAGCAAATGGCAACCTAATACAAATGCGGACCCCTCAGTCAAGGTTTCGTATTGAAAATTTTAAGTTTTTATTTTTGGTTGTTGAATGTGTAGACTGTAGGTTCTAATGTCATTTCTTTTTCATTCTACCCCAAAGATTCTTATCTTATTGCCAAAGGTCTGAGGAAATGTCACACGTTTCGCAATAATATCAGAGGCATTGTTAAAGCATGCCAACACTTAGAATATGTCGATGCAGGCAAGGTCATTTGATGGTTCAAGTATTGAAAATTCATTTTGCCAAACAGTTTGCTATGATCATTTATATGAGTGAAAACATAATCTGTGTTTCATATGTTGCATGAACTGTATGCTTAGCTCAGGTAAACACGTGATTGGCACAAGTGGTACTATTAATTTTGTATTTTATGACAAAATATAGGGTCGGTGGACATACATCTCCTTCAATATGAAGGGTTTAGAAAGATGAATTGATTTGTATTTAATGTTTGTAAATTTTGTTTTATGATGTTCTGCTTGAACTCTTATATTATATTATGATATGCGTCCCCCACCAGGAACCGGACAGGGGACTCTAGGTTTGCAACCTGTTTCTATTATGGTAATATCACATTGAAGTTTACTACTTCGCTATCATTACCTGTCAAATGCCCAGCTTATTTTGCTACCTACGTCACTACATGTTGAACTTGACAATGCTCTTTGATAATTTATTTACCGGTAACTATTGTCCAAATTTTCCTCCATGCTGGAAATTCAGGCACAGTGCTACAATCATAGTTTGATGCTGTATTTATGTTATTAAGTATTTACGTACTCATATTATTATTAACTTTAATATTTGCTAACTTAATTATTATTGAAAGACAACACTTGATTGAGGGTTAGGCCTCAGATGCTTATTTAGACATATTTTCAAGTTTTGCCAACCTCTCATCTAATACAAACTGGAATTCTACTTACCTCATCATGTTGAGAGTAACGGTCACAGCTTGTTGCTGTATTCATATGTTATGGGCCAACGCAAAGTAACTTTACTGTCTTAAATTCTTTGGTCTTCAATACAAAAATTTATAACATACATCATCTGGTTCAGGCTGACTTCAGCTGACAGACCATGCAGTGTTTGTGTTCTCATACTCACATAAGCTACTTGTTAGATATACGTAGTGGCATACCCACTGTCAACTCATATGTGACATGAAGCTCAAGGCTGCTCTCTAATATCGTTTTATACTGGGTCCAGTTCACTTTCAATTGTTGGGATATAATTTATCAAAAACAGGAATTATAAGAAACAGGGAGTATGGTCATTGCTGGAGGTAGGGAAGTATATACGACCCGCTCCTAAAATGATATTGATCATTACTTATTGAGTGGAATGTGAAGTTTGATAGGTAGATCCACACTACATAGTAATTGTATAAACATATATTTCTGCTAAAATCAAGAAGGTTGAGTGACAAATGAGACCCACCTACTTAGTACAGTGAATATGATTGTCTGTCGCAGGCAGGGAAGTATTTACGACCCGCCACAAAATAGATATGAACATTATTTACTTGATATTGAACATTTTTCATTTACTTTTAATTGAACTCTACTATTTACTTGCCGGGGCGCGAGCCCTGGGCACTTTGTGCACTGGGTGCGCAGGGACAGGCTGTCAACTCGGTGTCAAAACTGGTAGAGATGGGGTCAAACCATAGAGGTATTATAGGGTCAAACGTACTGAATTCAGATTGTGGTCGACGACTTGCGCCACTGCGAGTGCTGTTACATTTTTCACGGTGTACTTGTTGCATTGGTTTTCCTTGCTTATTTCTTGAGTATATGTTTTGTGTTTAATGTTTATCCTGCTTTGTGTCCAGATTCCTAGATTATCTGTTTTCACTCCGTTTATACTATATTATGCTGATTTATGTACATTTAGCAGAGTGCATTCCAAGATTTATCAATATTATACACAATACGCATATGTTATGTTTATAATTATTTTGTTTGTAATTAATAGAGGTCGTGAAAAGCTTGTCAATTATCTGCGATCTCATCATGCGAATTTGCGCAGCAAGTTATCTGCCAGTGTTTCAATCTTACTTCATTGCTGTTCCATGTGTTATTTTTACTATCTTTGTCTAAATTTGGGAGCAGCATTTGCTTACATGCCAGTTATTATATGCTTTGGTTACAACATGAACTTGTTTCACAGTTTTAATTACACCACCATACTGAATGTTAAAACGACTAAGCCAGTATTGTTGCTATGGGACAGGTCCTTATTTATAATTAGAATGGCGTTATTCTACTTCATATGCTTCAATGAAATGTGGTTTTACAAACTGGACATCATCACAATTACATTTTTTTTGCATGTTATCAAGTTGACATACAAGAGTTACTACTGCATTATGAGTGAACATCAACTCTTCTTATGCTTACTTTCCAATTTCAATGATCTTGTGTTACTTTGTAGAATTAGTGCGTTATCACAGACTATTGCCTACCTGTCTGTTTACTGTTTAGCAAATGCAGCTGTTATGAACTCATTGTACTGCACCAAAAGGATGATACTTTTTGTTTATGTGCTTACTACAATTTCATATAGGAAGCAACACCAAGAAGAATACGTCCTGGCTGTGTGCGCCATATTATTGCTCATAGCGGGTGACGTCCATGTTAACCCTGGTCCAAAGGAAAACTTATGTGACCTTTCGTTCTGTCACTCAAATATTCGCAGTCATTCCAATGACAAAATGAGATCAACAATTTCGGACCTCTCACCTGATTTCGATATCATTTCCTATGTGAAACATTTTCTTCTCAGAATTCTCCGGACGATAACTTTTGTATCTCTGGTTATTATGACATAATTCGTCGAGACCGTACGAATGGTGTTGGTGGGGGCGCAGATGTGTTTGTTGCAAAATTTTTACATATTTCCAGACGTTGTGATTTAGGATTAGCTGATATTGAGCTGTTATGGTGCGAAATTAGACACCAAAATTTAAAAAAAAAATCCTCTCTGCTGTTGTTTTCAGACCTCCTAATTCGCCGGTCTCTTTGTGGGACAAACTTCAAGAGAGTCTCGATCTTGCAAAAAGTACGAGTATTTAACACATTGTTCTGACAGGCGATCTAAATTCTGATTTTCACACGCAGCCAGATAGGAAACTTCAGCACTTTGCTGAGACTAATCACTTAACCTTACACGTTGATGAACCCACTCGCATAACTGATCTTTCCAATACTTGTTTGGACCAAATTATTTCTAACGTTCTTCATAACATTCGTATCCTTCCCCCTATTTTTATCTGGGATCATTGTGTCGTCAGTGCAAATTTATTGTTTCGACGCATGAAAGAACCAGCTTATGAGCGTCGTATTTGGGAATACGATAAAGCTGATCTTAATATTTTCAGAAACTATCTAAAAGGAGTCAATTGGAATTCTCGTTTTACATCATATGACATCGATTTTTTCTGTAATACCTGGTCTGATCTAGTTCTCAAAGCTGACGAGCACTACATTCCTAATAAAAGAATCCAGATAAGACCTTCTGACGAACCTTGGTATAATTCACAACTAACATCACTTAAACGTCAAGTTAACGAAAGTATGAAAAAGCCAAAAGTCCGAATTATGAAACTGGTGCCTGGACCTCTTTTTGTCAACTTCGAAGTTATTATCAAGAGAGACTGAAATTTGCAGAACACGAATGCAATGAAAAACTTAGAGCCGACCTAAAAAATCCTTGGCGTAAAAACAAATGCTGGTGGCGCACTGTTAAATACCTTCTTTATCGCAACCAGTCTTCAACTTAGATACATTTTCAGCTACCCTACCAGAAATTGCTAACCCTTTCTCCCGGTCTCGACTTTCTAAATGCAAGTGAACAAGAAGTTCTCGGGATACTTTTAAGCCGGGACATGAATAAGACATCTGGACCTGATGAAATTAGTCCAAAACTTTTCAAGGAAGCTGCACCGGCTATTTCTTCCTCATTAAGGAAATTTTTAAATTTCTCCCTAGGAAAAAAGAAATTCCCTGCACTTTGGAAAAAAAGCCAACCTTTGTCCCCTTCACAAGAAGGGGCCCGAGAATATATGTAATAATCATAGGTCAGTCTCTTCACTTAGTTGTGTTGGCAAAGTGTTTGAAAGGATTTTGTTTAAAAATGTTTTAATCATTTCCGAGACAACCTTGTCATCTCTCCTCATCAATCTGGATTTACTCCAGGAGACTCTTCCGTTAATCAATTATTGCTCCTTTACCATGAACTCTGTCTAGCTGTCGACCAGCAAAAAGAAGTCCGTATTATTTTCTTAGATATAAGCAAAGCGTTTGATAAAGTATGGCATGCAGGTCTGCGGCACAAGTTGAGAAAAAATGGTATTTCAGGCAACTCACTGGAATCGTTTACAGATTACCTTCATAATCGCCAACAGCGTGTTGTTATCCAAGGTCAAGCCTCTTCTTGTGGTTCAATTGGTACAGGAGTGCCGCAAAGTTTGGTTCTTGGTCCTCTCATGTTTTTAATCTATATTAATGATATTGTTAATATTGTTCGTTCTAATATTAAATTTTTTGCCGATTACACCTATCTTGTACTTAGAAATTGATGACTCTGAAGCGGTGGCTGCATCTATTAACTCTGATCTTTCCGATATCAGTCTATGGGTTGATGATTGGCTTTTTACTTTTAATGCCCCAAAACAGACTCAATGTTCATCTCTCGGAAAACTAACTCGCCATATCGCCACTTTGCGGTCTGATTTAAGGTGTACCGATCATGTTAACGAAATTGTTTCTAAAGCCAGTAAATTGACCAATATCATGAAGGAACTAAAATTAACTCTTGATAGCATAACTTTGGAAACAATATATGTATCTTTTATTATACCAGTTCTTGAATATGTTAGCCCTATTTGGAGTGGGTGTACTGCCGCGCACGAAGAAAAATTAGAAAGTGTTCCATTAAATGCTGCTCGAATTGTTAGTGGGGCAATGCATGGTACCAGTAATGCACAATTGTACGAGGAACTTGGGTGGCATACATTAGCTAAGAGAAGGGGTTTTTCTAAATTGATCGTTATGTATAAGCTGGCGAACAAACTCGCTCCTGATAATTTATTTTCTGTAATTCCTACAGTTCCGAATACTTCCACGTATACTACACGCCAACATTTTGACCTACCTCATTTCAGGGCTAGTACTGAACTTTACGATAAATCGTTTTTCCCTTCTGCAGTTCGGTTATGGAATGGATTACTTATCGATGATCGACAGTCCAGATCACTTCAAGTCTTTACGTCTAAGATATGCCAAGCAGTTTCTCGAAGTATAAACTTTTCTGAGTTGTTTAACTTCAGCAATAGATTTATATCGGTTCAGCACACACGCTTACGTCTAGGCGCTAGCCAACTAAATTCTCATTTACATAAAATTGATGTCCTTGACACACCAAAGTGCCGCTTCGGATCATCCGTGGAAGATACATGGCATTTTTTTTTCGCATGCCCTCTAAATACTGTACCACGAGCAACATTACATTCTGCTATCACTGCTCTCGCCCCATTTACTCTGCAAACAATATTGTATGGTTCTTGTACATGCTCTCTGCTCGATAATGAATTGATTTTTTTCTGCTACCCACGATTACATTTCAGCTACTGGACGTTTTAAACCATCAGGGATAGGCTAAGCAAGGTCATTACTGTTTGAGTTTATTTATACATGTACAAAACGGCAGTATTACAATGTAGACTTAAGACTATGAGCCCTTCTATGTGTCCTGGTCTTGTGACTGTCATCCTCAAGTGTGTTTTTGTCTTGTTTGTTATGTCCTGTCTCTGTCTCTTCCCCGCAACAGGGATTTGGATAGGGCTCAGCCCTTTTCCCAATTGTCATATTATTTCTGTGAAACTTGATTCGTGTACTTTGAGAAATGAAATATGTTTAAACCGACCCGTTTGATGGTCTGCCCGTCCTTGCGTAGGGGCTGGTCTGTGCCATATTTTCTATACTCTTGGGCCCACGCTTAACCTAATTATGTATGCAGACACTTCCTTTAATAGCGGACTGTCATGCGCCAAAATTGGGTCACTGTGACCTATTTCTTGCTTTTAAACCCGACAATAGCTTTCACTTTGTCCTATACTAACCATGTTCCCTGTTCCACAAGAACTGATTTTACCACATTTGGTGGATGGACAATTCATGGCATAGGGGTGTGTGGCACGCTGAATTTGTTCACGGTGACCTTGATTCTTGACCTCTTATACTGTTTAGCTTGTCGAGGCCATACTTCTTGTACGGTAACATGTACACCTAGCATGGTATGTTGATACATTATAGGAAAGGGGTGTCTTGCACACCAAAATTGGGTCAACTGTATTACTTATTGCCCGGTGGAAGATCATGATTTGCTATGCAATACTTGATTTTGTTTAAAGTGACCTATACTGCGACATTATTCGGTCACTTGTGACATTAATTCACTGATATTGTTTCAAAGAATGTTGCATATTATATAAATATTTATACTTTTAGTTAAATTTGTTATTGTATTTGTATCTTTTTGTCCAGAATCACTTCGTAGTAGTCATTACCCTATTCCACAGTCCGAACTCTTTGTTCCCCATAAGCTAACCTGTCACCATCTAACTTATATGCATATAGAAGTACTATTGGCTATATTGCACACGTTTTTCTGTAGAATTTTTAACTAGGCTGTATTATCCCAAATGAATTAAAGGGTCTTCAGCGGGTACCTACTCAACACATCTTTCGGAGCCTATACCCGTGCATGTCTCTGTGAGTAGCGGCTCCTTGTCTAAGCTAAATATTCGGCACAGACAAACCCACATAAGGGGGCGGTCATTATTAACCAGATTGGGGGGGGGTGTGTGTCTCAAAATGTCTCTACCCAATTATGGGGGGGGGGGCACAAAATTACACAGGTTCCTAATGGGATGGGGGTCAAATAATTGCCACCCCCACCCTGCGGGGGGAGGGGGTGCCATCAAATTGTGAGTCAGTTTATAACAGTCATACAACAACTAGGAAAGACGATTTACTGCATAGCAAATCAGTGTGTGTGTCTTTAAACCATATTGGTATGGCAATGTACAACTAGTCCATAACACAAGAGGAGAAGTTGGAATGGCATCTTTATGTACTATAGCTTTAGAGTTATTCAGGATTTAAAATTTCCAATGCTGCTAATTAGCATAATTTAAAGTGCAACAACTTTTTTTTAAAGATTTATTACATGCCCAATGGTCAACAACCCCTGGTACAAGGTGGGATGACATCTTTATCTGTAATGGTTTTGAAAAAAAATCAAGATTAGCATAATTTAAAGTGCAACAACTTTTGTTTTAGATTCATTACATGCACAATGGTCAATAACCCCCTGGTACAAGTTGAAATGACATCTCTATCTATAATAGTTTTGAAATTTATTCAAGATTTAAAGTTTCAAATGCAGGTAATTAGGATAATTTAAATTAGTACAACTTTTGTTTTAAATTCATTAGATGCGTAATGGTCAATAACTCTCCAGTAGAAGTTTGAGTGACATCTCTATGTATTATACTTTTGAAGATATTCAAGATTTGATATTTCAAATGCCCCTAATTTGCATAATTTTAAACACCATTATTCGTCTGCATTAAAACATGCAACTTCTTGTATGGAGGTACAATCCTGCCAAGTTTGGAGTTTCTGTGTATGGTAGTGTCAGAGAAAGTGTCCGACAAATTCACTGGTAAAGAAGACAAATAGAAAGAAAGAAAAAAAGAAAGAAAGAAAGAAAGAAAGAAAGAAAGAAAGAAAACAAGAAAGAAAGAAAGAAAGAAAGAAAGCAAGAAAGAAAACAAGAAAGAAAGAAAGCAAGAAAGAAAACAAGAAAGAAAGAAAGAAAGCAAGAAAGAAAACAAGAAAGAAAGAAAGAATTTTAGGAAAAACAGAGTATTTGGTGTTGACACACACACTTTAACGAAGATTTTGCCTTAGCCTGGTTTAAGAAGCGAAAGTCATTATAAATAAACCAGGCAAAATTAATAACCCTCCACTTAAAGCAATTCTTATATAAAAAAACGCACACATATTTTGAATATATTCAATGTTTCTTTTATTCTGTATACACTAGAGTAGATCTGTAGAGGAAATTCTGATCAAATGAAGTTACGCTTCATTGCACAGTGTCAATAAGCAGACAAAATCTGAATCACAAGTTCGCAAGAGTACCTGTAGAGCGCTCAAACATGCATATGAACTGAGTGCAGAGTCCCATCAGAAGTTATCACAGATGGTGCTTGGCTGCATCAAAAGTTATCACAGACTGTACTTAAAGTTAAGGCATTTTCTCAGTTCAATAGAGCAGAAATTGACTCATCACTGTGTCACATAAAGCACCTTTAAATATCCATTCAATAGGATGTGTAGCCACCATGGTTGTCAATGCACTGTTGGCAGTGTTTTCGCATGCTGTAGATGAGCTTTCTCACAAGTGCCTGAGGTATACTGTCCGCCTCCTCCAGAAGATAAGGCCGTAGATCTGCGAAGTGTGAGTTAGGACCCATCTTCTGGTACACATTTCTTTTCATATGGCTCCACAGGTGCTCAATCGGGTTCAGGTCAGTTGAGCATCCTGGCCATTCCATCACCTCAACACTCTCACTATCCAGGTAATCACGAAGCACAGCTGAAACATGTGGCCTGGCATTGTCGTGCATCAGCATGAAGTTGTCTCCAATGGCACCCGCATATGGAATAACATGGGGTTCCAGGACATCCGTTATGTACCGTCTGCTTGTCATTGTTCCTTGCATGATGATGAGGTCTGTCTTGCCATTAGCAGAGATGCCTGCCCAGACCATGATGCTGCCCCCTCCGTATGCAACTGTGGGCTGAACACAACAAGCAGCGTGTCTCTCCCCTTACCGTCTCCATGCACGAACACGTCCATCACTTCTGTGGAGGGAAAAGCGACACTCATCAGTGAAGAGAACATTGCTCCATCCTGCATGTGTTGTACGGACATGTTCTCTTGTCCACTGCAACCGAGCAACCTTGTGATGTGGGGTAAGAAGCGGCTTTTTCACCATGCTCCGGGACCTTAAACCAGCAGCATGCAGTCTGTTATGAACAGTCTGGGTGGACATGCGTCTTTGGTGATGATTGGCTCTCTCCAGCTGGCTCTGAATATCAGGACCTGTGCGGCTCCTAATCCTCAGTGCTGCATTGACGATGAAACAGTCTTGTTGCCTGGTGGTCAGCTTTGGCCTTCCCGGGCATGGTAAATCTGCAACATCATTTGTGTTTCGGTATTTTCTCAACAACTCATTGATGGATTTGTGGTTCACACCCATTGCCCATGCGACAGCTCTGCAACTTTCACCAGATTCAATGCAACCTATGGCTCTTACCCTGTCCATTTTGGATAGCCTTGGCATGGTGATGTTCACAGTTTCAACAGTGACGGCGAATCCATAACTGACAGAAAAAAACCGATGCCTTTATACCCGGGATTGGCACAGTTTCTGGCCACATTACACAGGTATGGTGAGAAAAATCAATGGTCAGGAGGGTCCTAACAGGGACAGGAAAGACCACACATGATCCTTTCTGCGAAGTGCACTTTTTGACTTTGTGTCACATTCAGCCCATGTGCAGTCAAGCATGGGCTCCAGCTCTGATCATCTTTACACATGATGTAAGCAAAGGATTATGCTACACATACATGTGCGTATCTTTAAATTACCTAAAAAGTATGGGTACACCATTAAATTATTTAAGTGGAGGGTTATTAATTTTGCCTAGTTTATTATAACTATTAAAATACCTGACCAGTCTCGTTTCACCAAAAGTTCAATTCACTGCAAAGAACAAAAGTGATCTTTTTAACTTTTCACCAACATGTTTTAATTACCTTAACAAATTTAACACAAAGTATAAATAATTATATAACATGCAACATTCCTTGAAACAAAATCAATAATTTAATGTCACAAGTGACCACATAATATCGCAGTATAGGTCACTTAAACAAAATCAAGTCAATTTGTTCTTATCTGAACCTATATTATAAAATATTAGTAATTATGTTTCGTTTGACAGGTATTCTTTTTTCATAATGAAGCTCTGCATTTATTAACAAAACTGCACATATTTAGCTATTTCATCGTTTACCACGTTCATATTTATTGAATATTAGGTGGCTGTCATTATTTAGGGGGGGGGGGCGGGGGCCTCGGGGTATTGGGATGGCCCCTCCTCCCATAAAAACCGACTAGAATTTGCGCCCCCCCCGCAAGTCTGCAGAATTTTGTGACCCCCCAGCCCCCCATTAAGCCCCCCTCCCTCAGCCTTATACTGGTTATTAAAGTGTGTGTGTCAACACACACTTTTCTGTTTTTCCTAAATTTTTTCTTTCTTTCTGTCTCCTTTACCGTTTTAAACGGAGGAATGAAGATGTTTAAAATTATGAAAATTAGGGTCATATGAAATTTTAAATTTTGAATATTTTCAAAAGTATAATAGAAAGACACTTCATTCCAACTTCTACTAGGGGGTTATTGACAAGTGCGCATCCTATGAATTTAAGACAAAACTTGTTGCACTACAAATTATGCTAATTAGCAGCATTGGGCATTTTAAAACCTGAATATCTTCAAAACTACATGTATTATAGAAAGAGATGTCATTTTAACTTCTACTAGGGGGGTTATTGGCCATTGCGCATGTCATGAATCTAAAACGAAAGTTGTAGGAATTTAAATTATGCTAATTAGCAGTATTCGAAATTTTCAGTCTTATATATCTTCAACACTATTATGGATAGTGATTTATTTATAACTTCTTTACTAGGGGGCTGTTGACCATTGCACACCTAATGAATTAAAAATAAAAGTTAGTGCAATTTAGATTCTGCTGAATAGCACCTTTAGAAATGTTAAATCAGCTTTTCTAGTCTGATTTTGTTTCCATTCAAAGCAAGTTTTTGCAATAAAAGTAAAAGAATAGTGTCTTCGTGTATGCGTTGATGAGCGCAAGAACAGTTTGCAATAAAATATTTAGTTTCAAGCAAACTGTCATTGTTTTTCATACTAGTAATACAGTGCTGATTTCTGTTATTACAGTATTTTTATGTATAGATTTGCAGTAAAACAAACACATCTAATATTCAGATAGTGCATACATTTGGCAAGTTTGACCAATGTACACACAGTACAATTTTGTTTATTAATAGTAACAGCACAAGGTATGTGAAATGGAACTGATCTTTCATACTGGTTGCATCGCTATTTGACATTTTACCATATATAAAGATTTACTAAATGTACAGTGCTATGATTATTTACTTTACATATCATAACAGGTCCCTCATATACAAGGAAATTTAATTCCACTGGGACTTACACCTCCGTGAAACTATCCCCCTGGGCAGGTTTAGAAATCTTAGGCAATTTAAGGCCATTTACATCATAGATTAAGCTATACTTAATTCTTGCATACGGATTCTTAAACCAGGTGTAAGTTTACACCAGGGGTAACTTTGCAACACCTTTATGCATACGGATTTGACTTTACAACATGGTTGTTCCCTGGATTAGGCTAAAACCCAGCTAAACCACCTTTATGCATATGGGCTTTGGGGTTCTAGCTGATTTTGTGTGTGTCAGTGTCCTTTTTGGCAAGATGCAAGTTATGTTGATGCTTCTTACACCTATTGTTTTCAGCTGACCTGTCATTCTCTCATATTTTTCGGACATTTATACTGTTTTACAACCTTCTGCATTGTCATTCCCCTCCCATATAAGCATAATGTGTCAGTCTGTTGGAGGATTTGCTTTTTCCTTTGTTTGAACACTATTACTGATACATGTTTTATAATTGTGAACGCTGAGGACACTGAGGTATGCGACTGTAGGACACCGCCATTTCGTCCCTCCCAGTGTATGGAATAATCATAATAATAGTCCCGACATTTGGGTACACCACTTGGACGCAGGACGTGTGGACCTTCTGGAAAACGATGACAACTGCTGCACCAGGTGAAGAGATGCCACGTCAAATTAAGACATCATTCAAATATACTAAAGGTTGAATACATGATTATATATGACTGCTTTAGACTAAAATCTTTCTCTGTCTCTCTTTCTCTATCTCTCCCTTTATGAAGCTATTTATTCTTTAGAAATCAGACATTTGAGCACCCCAGTATACGGTATTTATGCTACCCGTTTGTTAAAACATCAACTGACAATTAGATGACCGAATCAGGCACAAACAGACACACACCAAGTATACCGACTTTTTTTGTCTCGCCAGCATAAGCTGTTGCCGAGCCTAAGCACACACTTTCCGTCCATACGTCCAAAAAAAAAAACGTTTGAGTGGCGTTATTTTACTAACTACACTGGGTAGCGCTTTCATCCTTGGGTAAATGATTTATAGTGATGGTCACTACAGATTTGTACCATCACTGTCATACTTCATTGGTTACATCATCCTTCCGTCCCTCAAGAAAACTTTTGAAAGGCATTATTTCAACAACTACAATGTAGGGCTTTTGTACTTGGGTAAATGATTGATAGTGAGGTTACTACAGATTTCTGCCATCACTGTCATTCTTTATTGGTTACACCCGTCCGTCTGTCAGTCAGGCCATCCATGAACCAAAAATTAGGAGTGGCATCATTTTGCTATACACTGGGCAAAGCTTTCATACTTGGGAAAATGATGGTGATGGTCCCTACAGATTAGTACCATCACTGTCATACTTCATTGGTTACGTCCGCCCATCTTGAAAGAATGAAATACCAGAGAAAAGGACCTCTTCATAATTGGAGACAGATAAACAATTGCTGCAGGATTCACATTGTATTCAGGAATTACAAGACTTGCATGACACGTTTGTCATCACACCTGTTGACAAAGCTAGCAATAACATTTCATTAACTTGTAGACCATACTATATTAATACAATACTGACTGAATTGAATAATGAAAGTTATCAACAGGCAGGAACCTCTGATACTGTTATCAAGGACCAAGTGGATAAAAACAAGGAGTTGAAATGCATAGTCTCAAATGAGGACAAGAAATTACCAAATATATACGCAAATTGCATAAAAACCCTGTTTAATTCAGATTCATCATTGCAGCAAAGAAATGTGCTTGGAAACAAGTTGTCAACGACTCACTAAAGTTCTCAAACTTGTCAAAAATTCACATACTAACTACTGCCAAAAAGTAATAATATACACAGGAGGCAATAGAATGTGGATTACAGTTTGCATTAGTGATATTCTACTAGACATTGACAAAATCAACAATAAGAATGGTGCCAAATCAATTCATAGCTTTCATTTCTCAACTTTGTATACAAAGGTCAACTTGCCAGACTTAATCAAAGTGTTAATTTCAATGTTGGATAAAGCGTTCAAAGGTGGCACATGTCAGTTTATTAAAATATCTGGTGCTGAGGCTAAATTTGATAAAGGTAAGAGTAAAGGAATATCTTGCACGAAGCAAGAGTGTGCTCAAATGATAGAATACATTATCAACAATGCAAACTTTTGCTTTGGAACCAAAAGTCTATCAACAAATAGTAGGCATACCAATGGGAACAGATCCAGTCCTATATATTGCCAACCTTTATTTACATTATTATGAATTAAAATGGATGGAAGAATTGGCAAAAACAAACTTTACAGCTGCAAGAAGATCATATTCTCACACAAGAAGATTTATAGATGACCAGTGTGCTTTAAACAATGGAGATGAAATAAACAGAAATTGGAAAAACATATATCCCAAAGAATTTATATTAAATCTGGCAAAAATGAAAGTGATAAAAAAGCTACTTTACGTGATCTGGATAGAGAAATAAAAAACAACCAGTATGTAGCAAAAATATTTGACAAGAGAGACCAGTTCAAATTTGATATTATATCCTACGCTGATCTGACAAGAAACATTCCAGAGAAACAAGCATATGGAGTTTGTAGCGGACAAGTAAAACGTTTTGCTAGAAATACCCAACTTTTCAGCGATTCGTCAATAGAGTCAGAACTTTGTTGCAAAAAACTACAACACAAAGGTTATGTAAAACAACAACTACACAAAACTGTGTTGAAATGTTTCCAGAGATATGACCAAATACCTAATAAATAAATCACTAACTCAAGAACATTAGTCAAACTATGTCAAGATGGAGCTTGAAATGACAAAGTGTAGTGTTTAAAATGTTTAGAGTGGCAAGAGGGAAAGTACCCCGGGTAAAGTATACTTAACCCACCTATAGAATTTTCTCTAGTCCGTCTTTAGTCGAAAACCATGATCATACTCACTTTTTGCAGGGTTTCTTTCTTTTCAAATTTCATCCAGTATGGTGGAAGAGGTGGCTTCCAGCTAAAACCGTAGTACAATTTACCTCATCACACTTTTGGTCAACTTTATGGTGCTAAAAATTATATTACTATTTACCTCTTTGTACCAGTGTCGGTATGATAAAATAGTGTATGAAGCTTTGAAGTTTCAAAGGAGACCTCCGTTAACAAAACCCTTTGGCGGGTATTATTTCACTGACTAAACTGGGCAGGGCTTTCGTACATGAATAAATGACCGATACTGATGGTCACTACAGTTTCGTACCATCACCGTCATACTCCATTGGTTATATTATGCTTGAATGAGCATTGTAGAAAAAGTTTGGGGGTGTATCATTTCACTAACTACACTGGGTAGGGCCTTTATGCTGAAGTAAATGGTGGATAGTGATGGTCACTACAGATTTGTACCACCACTATCACACTTCATTGGTTACATTATGCTGAAATAAGCATTGTGGAAAAACTTTGAAGTGGCTTGAATTATGCTGGCGAGACAATCATGCCACCCTGGGCATGGCTCTGGTTCTTTTTTTAGCAACAAGGTGAATTTACCCTCCAGTGCCATGCATTGTCACGGGTAGTGGTGCATGTTGTTGTACAATGGAGACATCAATTGTGGGTTCAAACAGCATTTTCTATCGTAAATATCAAACAAATATTGGTCTGCCGAGGTTCGGAACTTGTAATGCCGACTAGCAATCAATCAATCAATCAATCAATCACAAATAATGAATGAATGAATAAAGCCACAAAAAATCAAACATAAATAAGGAAACATATTAATAAAAAGCAGACAGACAGATAGATAGATAGATAGATAGATAGATAAATAAATAGATAAATAAATAAATAAATAAATAAATAAATAAATAAATAAATAAATAAATAAATAAATAAATAAACATGGATCAGTTTTTAGAAGAGGGCATTTTAATATCTTCTTAAAATAAAATGTCCCTCATTTGATTCATGCCAGAATGCTGCCACCTTTAATAAATCAAAATTGATTTATCAATTTTTAGAAACAAATCTGCATAGCATACTTCCAATAGGAAGCAGATCATAGCATTTTCAAGCCAGTTTTCATATCCACCATGGTATTCCTTATTTGTTTTCATATTTTTTAAGCTCCTGAGATTTTTTCTTATTCAAATTTTTTTTTTCAGAATTAATTTTGGAGTTAACATTTTCTTTAACTGTATTATTTTGTACTTTTACAATCTTTCTCTGCAATTTGAATACACTAATGCGAATCTGTTGAGGTGCTCATTAATACTTTATTTACATACTACACTGCCGACATGATTCATGCTATAACATTTACAGCGCCGCAGGTCCTCGCATTTAAATAACTTCACTTACGTCTTGATAAAGTCAAGAAGTCAGCTTTTTTTGTTCAAACTGTTGGCTCCTGTGACATTAGGATTATGAATAACCTCGTCCAATCTTCAAGGTCACTGGAGGAAGAATCATGACCACTTTGGGCCAAATTGTTTCACATTTAAAGAAGCGGTGAAGTTTAGGCAGTGGTTTTAATTGGAAGGTCACAGGCACAACAAGTTTTGGAAGCAAATACTATCTTCTCTATTTTTTGAAGCACTTGCTGAGGTATGACGGTTCTAAACGTCTTTTGATTTTTGTTTTATTGTACAAGATGATAACTTAGGAGCAGCCATTGTTACGATGCCCACCTTTAAAATATTAGCAAAACTCAACAAAGAATGACAACGATTATATACCTTTGACAATAACATTAAATTAACAATCAAAATCAGTACAAGGTATGTACACTTATCTCCACTGGTATTTCAACAGTCAAACAGTCTTACATAAATCCTAGTCCCTGGTGAGGTTATCCACTGGTACTATCTCACAGTTCCAAGTCCTATGACAGGTGCCAAAGGATGTGGTACAAATCCCACAGAGGTACAGTTTGGGTCCAATGTGGTACTGAAAGATGTGATGCTGATCCAATCCCACTGAGGTACAGTTTGCTTCCAATGTGGTACAATATACTATTTCACTCACAGATAATGTCCACATGTCACAGGTACAATGTAAACAATGGCTCACAGTCCCAATGGCTTGACAACACACAGCCTCTGTCAGATCATTCAGAATTCTCTCTTCATCTCTGCTCTCTGCTCTTCTCCTGTCTTAGTCAGGAAATATCTGGTTTTTATGGATACAGAGAAAACTCTACTTTGTTCCAGAGTTTTCCAATTAGTTACACATTACAGTGTAATTTGAGATCTGCCCAGATCACCTCACAATAATGTAGGTCAGCATTACAGCTTCTTCCACCTTTTTACAAATTACATGTGAGTCACCCACAAACAGGTCAACTCAGGGGCTCTGCAGTGACCCAGCACAGTGTTCATGGAACTCAATGACCTGGCACACACTGAATGGATATAGTGACCTGTCCTAATGAAAAGAAACAGCCATACACATTTTCATAACAGCCATTTCTAGACAGGAGAAAATGCTCCAAGTCAACAGCTGACCTAGGCACATGATTTTATAACACATCCCCCTGCTTGAAGAAAGAAAAAATGGACATATAAGGAAAATTTTTCCTCACAATTGTCAATGTTAGGTACTCCAACCAACAATACACAGTGATTTCCAACAAGAAATATGTACTCTTTTTAGAAAGTGGCATTAACGTTCACATAGTTTAATTATACCGTATCTTCAACTGTTTTCACTGTAATAAACATACACATGGTTCTAATTGACACACTTGCACTATTTATATGGATCTCGTGGAACTGAGAGACAGTTTATCTGGCAACAATACAAACTCTTTTGCATCACAACAGGAATAATCTCCTGTTCAATCACTTAAACATTAATTCTGCACACATTTCAATTTGACATGTTTATATCAACAATATTACTAACAATTATCCTATAATATGAACACATTCAGGTGAGTAATATTTATATAATTCTCACCCTACTTAGTGCATTGGCAAGCACATTGTCCCTGCCGCGGACATGCTCAATTTTCCAATTATATTCCAGTAGATACAAACTCCATCTCAACAATTATATTCCAGTAGATACAAACTCCATCTCCATCTGATTTTTGTCTTTGAACTTATACAAAAACTTTTAGGGATAGTGATCAGAGTAGACCAGAACAGGATACAGACCTGAGGTAATATATACTTCAAAATGTTGAATTGTGCTAACAATAAAGCAAGTGCTTCTTTTTCGATAGTGGAGTATTTCCTTTGATAAATGTTATATTTCTCGGAAAAATAACTCACAGGGTTATCCAAACCATCGATACCATCCTGTATTAACAGACCACCTGCTGCCACATCACTTGCATCTACTGCAATCTTAAATGGTTTTTCAAAATCTGGGGCTGAAAGAACTGGTGCATTGGTGAGTTTAGCTTTCAGCTCTTGGAATGCACACTGGCACTGATCATTCCAAATGAACTTTTCTTTCTCTTTTATAATTTTGTCAGTGGTTCAGTGATTTCTGAAAAATTCTTGCAGATTTTCATGCAATATCCAGCCATGCATAAAAACCGTAACAGGTCCTTTTTTATTGTTGGCTGAGGAAAGTCCAACATTTCTTGAATTTTTGCTGTTTTTGGCAAAACTTTTCCATTACCCACTTTATAGCCCAGGTATGTCACTTCAGATTGACCAAGTTCACTTTTGTTTAAGTTTGCCATCAGACCTGAGGAAATCAATCTTTCAAATAATGCGCTAGTTCTTTCAAGATGTTCAGCCCAGGTTTTTGAGAAAAATCAGGTATCATCAATGTAAGTTACACATCCTTCCAGACCAGCTATCACCATGCACATTAACCGGGTGAAGGTCGCATTTTTGTGTTTTTTTTATTCAAAATGGCATCACTTTACATTGAAAAAGGCGATGAGGTGTTACAAAAGCTGATATTTCTTTAGCTCGTCCTGTATGTGACACCTGCCAATATCCTTTGATCAAGTCGTATTTGCTGACAAAACACGCATTTCCTATCTTTTCAATATAATCATCCACTCTAGGGATTGGATAGGAGTCTCATTTAGTCACAGAATTAACTTTCCTATAATCAATGCAAAATCGCATTGAACCATCAGGTTTTGGAACCAGTACAATAGGACTACTCCAGCTACTTTGGCTTGATTCAATAATATCATTTTCAGCATGTAATTTATTTCTTCTTGAACTGCAGCCAATCTCAGAGGATTCATCTGATAAGGTTGTTGCTTTATTGGACCAGCATCACCTGCATCTATACCATAATATAGTATTGAGGTGCAACCAGGCTGGTTTGAGAATAAATGTTCAAACTCATGAATAAGGTTTGCTAAGTCAGCTTGCTATGCAGGCTCCAAATCACTGATCTTGCTGTCAATGTTTTTTAACATATCAGAGTTCTGCATTTTTACACTGGAAAAAGAACTCAAGTCTTCACTTAAGAATGGATCATTCTCATCATCCCCATTATCATTTTCATCATTCTTCAGAGTAGTGGCACTGACAATTCCTACTGGTGTTCCACTTTCATGGTATTCTTTTAACATGTTGATGTGACAAAGCCATGTACCTTTCCTCCTATCTGGTGTAGATATTATATAATCCACATCAGTCAACTTTCTTTGAACCAGGTAAGGACCACTGAATTTTGCCTGAATTGAATGCCCTTGCATAAGCAAAAGTACCAACACATTGTCTTCTGGTTTAAAACTTCTTTCCCTTGCTTTCTTATCATAGCATTTTTTCATCTTACCCTGTGCATTACTCAGATTTTCTTGTGCACCTCACAAACTTTTTTCAACTTTTCTTTGAATTTGGACACATGCTCCCAGATAGGTTCATCTTGTGTCTCCACCAACCACTTTTCTTTCATAAGCTTCAGTCAACCTGTCACAGTATGTCCATATATCAGTTCAAATGGACTGAACCCCAGTGACTCATTTAGTATCTCTCTGGTGGCAAATAATAACATATGCACACCTTTATCCCATTAATTTTCATTTTCAAAACAATAGTTTCTCATCATATTCTTAAGTGTTTGATGATACCTTTCTCAAGCCCCTAGTTTTTTCTGGGTGGTAGGCTGAAGATTTAATCTGTTTAATGCCTACCTGGTGGGCGACCTCCTGAAACACTGCAGACATGAAATTTGAACATAAGTCACTTTGTATCTGTATGCGCAGTCCTACTCTAGGGAAAATTTTTATTAAAGCATCACTGATCATAGCAGCTTTAATGTTTTTAATGGGATGGCCATAGGATACCTAGTGGCTGAATCCATGATAGTAAGGAGAAACTTATTTCCAGCTTTTGTTTGCAAAAATGGTCCCACACAATCTATAATAACCCTGCTCAATGGTTCTTCAAGAACTGGGATATTAAGCAAAGGAGCAGGTTTGATTTTCTGATTGGGTTTTCTGACCACTGGACATGTGTGACATGCCTTACAAAATTCTGCCACATCCTGATGTAATCGGGGCCAAAAGAAGTGTTGCAATATTCTATTTTCAGTCTTCCTAAGTCCCAAGAGCCCTGTCATAGGCATATCATGAGCTGTCTTTAAAATGTCTGCCCTATATGATGCATCAACCACTCTTTGATGAATGATTCTCCATTCTTCATCATTGGAAGCATCTGGGGGTATCCATTTCTTCATCAACACCATCCTGACTTAATATAATAACAGACCGGGTCTTTTTGTGCCTCTTTTTCAGTTAAAGCTGTACTTGCCAATTTTCTTAACTGATGGTCAGCTTTTTGCTCCCTAATCAGCTTATCTGGATTCAAATGAGGCATTTGACTCACATGATCATTTTGGTTTACCTGGTCAGAAAGGTTACCGTCATGGCTTACCTCTGGACTCAAGTTACCTTCATGGCTTACTTGGTCCTCCAGGTTACCAGCAAAGAATGTCTCTGCCAGCCCTAGACACTCATCATGCTTGACACTGGATTCTTGTTTAGAAGCTTCAAGGGCCATTGACCTTGTCACAGCACAGGCCAGAAAGATGCCCAGAAATTCCTGCTCAAGATGCTCTGTGTCCTCTGTCATGACTGGCTCATCTGTTAAATATGGTACTGGTTTACCTTTCACATTATCCCCTGCTACATCATTCCCTAAAAGGAAGGTCACACCTTCTATCAGGAGACTAGGTACAATACCTACCATCATCTTGCTTCCTGTGCATTTCTTTCATCAGCCTCTCTTGCTTCCTCTCTTGCAGCGTATGCTAATTTTAGCTCATGCTCTCTTGCTCTTTTTTGCTGTCTCTGCTGCTTCTCTTTCACTCTCAAGTTTTACATTAGCTAATTCCAGCTGAATTGCCAAACTTTTATCCCCTGATCCCTCATCCTCAAGGACACCTTCTTTAACCAAATGTGAAATTATCATTTGTTTCAAAGGTATTTTCTTGATACCTGATGGTACGTATAAATTTAAGTATTTTGCCACATTTTCAACGTTGTCCTTTACCAATTTATCAAAATCTTTGACTGTGATGTCCTCATTTGCCAGAAACACACATGGATTTATTGGCATGTTGTCCTATTGCCTATATATATGGCTGACAACTAAGTTTATAAATGCCAGATATCCTTTGTTGAGTTCAAACTATAAGATTCAGTATTGAAAAACTTCCAGAATTTTGCAGATTATTCAATCACTTTGTGCTTATTGCAAAATAATTCAATATTTTTTCTTAAATTTTGATCCCGTTTTCTTGGATTGATCCCACATGAGCCCCAACACTTTGCTACGATGCCCACCTTTAAAATATTAGCAGAACTCAACAAACTATGGCAACAATTATATAACTTTAACAATAACGAATATATTAACAATCAAATTAGAACAAAGCAGGTACACTTATCTCTACTGTTTTTCTACAGTCAAACAGTCTTAGATAAATCCTAATCCCTGCTGAGGTTATCCACTGGTACTGTCCCACAGTTCCAAGTTCAATCACAGGTGCCAAATGATGTGGTACAAATCCCACAGAGGTACAGTTTGGGTCCAAGGTGGTGCTGAAAGATGTGGTACTGATCCAATTCCACGGAGGTACTGTTTGGTTCCAATGTGGTACAATATACTGTTGCACTCACAGACAATGTCCACACTTCACAGGTACAATATAAACAATGGCTCATAGTCCCAATGGTTTGATGACAACACATAGCTTCTGTCAGATCCTTCAGAAATCACTATTCTTCTCTGCTCTCTGCTGTTCTCCTGTCTTAGTCAGGAAATATCTGGTTTTTATGGATACAGGGAAACTTTACTTTGTTCCAGAGTTTTCTAATTAGTTACACATCACAGTGCAATTTGAGATCTGCCCGGATCACCTCACAAGAATGTAGGTCAGCATTATAGCTTCTTCCACCTGTTTTCAAATTATATGTGAGTAACCCACACACAGGTCAACTCAGTGGTTCTGCAGTGACCCAGCACAGAATTCATTGAACTCAATGACCTGGCACACACTGAATGGATTCAGTGACCTGTCCAATTGAAAACAAACAACCATACACATTTTCATAACAGCCATTTCTAGACAGGAGAAAATGCTCAACAGCTGACCTAGGCACACATTGGTTGTACAGTGTTCAAAGTACTATAAGAAGAAAAAAAAACTTTTGGTTCTACCTAGACATAAACTTTTTGTGGGTTGAATATATTGATAAACCCATGGGCCATGTATTCTAAAATTGCCGCTTTTGCATCAATAGGTATGTTTGCAGCCCCCCCCCCGCCATATTGGCAATTTGTTTGTCATATGCATAATGACTTTGAAATATGAAAATTAATAAATAAATGAACATTAAAAACGTAATTATCCAACATTAAATATATATCAAAGTGCAATCCCAGCAAAATAGTTTAACACGTTTCTACGTATAAGATTGCATAAAACGGGGAATCATTTAATAAGAAATGTGTCAAAGACATTATATGTTACCAGTTAAAAAATACTAGGAATAGATGATTAGACCCATCTGTAAGTGCAAACAAAACACAAGATGACAAGAGATTTCATTTTAAGGATTCAGAGTTTAATATGCACATAATTTTGCAACGTTCACAAACTTGCCAAAAGTATAAACTAGCATCGCATACATGATAACATATACCACTATGCAATGTTTTCCATTTTAGACTTGAAATGTATACCATTATCGCCCTCTGGTAGCACAATCATAAAATATTTGCCATCTGGTAGCATAAACGTTTAGAGCTAATACCAGCACTTTTACTTAAATGGGGCATGCAAAGAACAAAAGTATACCCACTATGCTATGTTTGGCTTTTAGACTTAAAATGTATACCTCTTAAAGCATACCATAATTGCTATCTGGTGGCATTAACATTTAAAAGCTGGCACCAACAGTTTAACCTTATCCTCATGCCCAATACACATAAATCTTAAATTGACAACAATAATGAAAACAGTACATTACTCATCACATTACCATTATTTTATTGCTTACCTAGAGACGCCAGGCACATGGAACTAGACTAAAAACAAATTAATGAAGGGATTGTGAAAAAATATTCATATGAAAAGCATATAATCTTAATGTACTAAACATGTTCCCCATGCTCTAATGCTTATCATGTCAGATGCATGTCGAAATATCGCTCCTGTGCTTATGATATATTAGTGAAAGCACATGTATATAAACTAAACACAAACTTTGTCATGTATATCTAAGGTACCTGTACCAAAACAATTTTCCTGGTAATGGCTGTATTGCAAGAATTGTTGTTGTATCAACACAGATATTTAAAAGCAGGAGCCTATATATATTTAGTTTGCCCTGTCTATCTAACAGCCGTCCGGGTAATACTCAATTTTCACAGACTTCTTGAGGATATATGATAGGTTAACAGGCCACATTTTCCACTTTTTGCCATATTTCTAAAATTTTAAACATCCATGTGCATTTCTGACAAGTAAGCGCAAAGAATAGAATTATAACACTTGATGCTTTTAGCTCCACTCACAGTGGTGTCCATTATATTGCAGCAAGTGAGCTACTGGTGTGATTGGCTGTCTATACTTTAATATCCTGTCTACCATTCCTTTCCACCAATAACAGCACAGCAGAGAAGCCACATCCAAACATAAGTATGACAGGGAGCAAAGAGAGGGTCGAGGAGCGTCATTGTTCATGCAAAATATGTCTACAGTTACATTTTTTGGGGGGATCGACCTTGGGTGGGTCTCTACCAAGATTGTTCTAATGTTTAAGCTCCAGAGAATTTCGATTTTTGTTAAAAATTATAATTCCCTTTTTTGTTTATTTATTCCCTTATTGTAAGGGTCATATAGAAATAGTAGGGATAGGGGCTGCAAGGCTCTTCATCCTTCATGTCTGTCTGTCTGGTCTGTCCATCCTGTCAGCACAGCCTGTAGCCCATAAACCGTTTGAGGTAGAATTACAAAATTTTCCACTACAGATGTATCGTGTGTAGGGCATGTGGCCCATGCCTTGTTCTCTTTTCAAGGTCATAGGGATCCCAGAACTGTATTTTGCAGCATTCATTTCTCCATATTTCAAGTTCTGTTAAAGCTAGGTATTACATTTTTGTACCAAAGAATCATTCCATAAGTGCCTCATGTATGCTTATTTTGGGATGACCTTGCCATAATTTCAAGGTAATGGAGACACAATATATATCTTTTTTGGGAAAATTAGATTCAACGCACCTTACAAAACAAGTATAACTGATTGCAGTAGGACAATCCTAACAGACTGGTGCCTATACGTTTTCAGAGGCTAGGGGCCTGTGTCACAATTTGGAAAGAAAAAATGGAATACAAATTCATTGTTCCATTTATGTTCCTTATTGCATTTATATTGTGCAATACATGCTTTGTGTTCAGATACTTTGAAATAATGATCCCCGTCATGGTGTTGGGCAGCATGATGCACTTAGACTTCTACTACGAAATGCGCTGCCGTCTTGCGCTGTACACCTATGTATGCTGAACCAAACAAATAACGCAACCCTTAAACTTTTTAACTTAAATATTTATTGTTACTTTCATATCACAGAACCAAATTAGATCCATATTCTGCAGTCTTTTTGGCATAACATGTGAAAAACAAAAACTTGAAACTGTCAACGAGGGCGCGACCAGCTGGCAATAAACAGGGCAACATTGATTTGTAAAGTTCACAAATTGGCATGTCCACTAATACTGTGTGTGACCACCATCAGCATCTGTAACTGCTATGCAACGTCGGCACATGGATGACACTAGCCGCTGCACCATCTGCGCGGGCACACGATCCCACTCTTCTTGAAGAGCCTGGCAAAGCTGCTGGCGGTTGGCGGGCACTGGATCCCATCTCCGAACATGCTGGTCAAGGTAGTCCCAAAGATGCTCAATGGGATTGATATCAGGTGAGAAGGCTGGCCATGGCAAAACGTTAATTCCTTCTCCTTGCTGAAAATCCATTGTCAGTCTAGCGGCATGGGGCCGAGCATTGTCCTGTTAAAGCAAGTGGAGTTGGTGGTGTCTAATGAAAGGGACAGCAACAGGCTGAAGGATCTCATCCCTGTAACGGGCAGCGTTAAGATTGCCTTCAATGAAGATTAGCTGGGTTTTGGCTGTGAATAAAATTCCACCCCACACCACCACTAATGCACCTCCAAATCGATCTGTTTCCAGCACACAGGCATCTGAGTAGCGTTCTCCCCTTCGTCGCCAAACACGTGTCCTACCATCTGCATATACAGGGTAAAGGGGGATTCATCGGTGAATAGCACATCCCTCCACTGTTGATGGGTCCAGCGAATATGGGCTGTAGCCCATTGTCGTCGGGCTTGCCTTCTTGCCTGTGTCAAAATTTGACCCCTGTAAGGACGCCTGGCATGTAGATGGTGTTCTTGTAGTCTATCATGGACTGTCTGGGCAGATATTCTGTTATTGGTTCTGCCAGGTGTCTGTTGTGCAGTTCTAGTGGCTGGTCGAGTTCTGTTCCGCAGATGTGACACCCTGATGTGTATGTCTTGTGCAGGTGTGGTTTCTCTTGGTCTCCCAGGACGCTGTCTATCAGCTGTGGCCCCAGTCTCCTGGAATCTTGTAGCAAGTCTGGATATAGTGGATTTGTGGACTTGCAGTCTTCTTGCCACCTCTGCTGCAGATAAACCTGCCTGTAGCATGCCAATTCCTCTCTCCCGATCTACTGTTGATAATCGATCCATAGTTCTTGGAATACTGTGCCAAATGAATCCCATGCTGCCCTTTTATTGTCCGTGAGGGGCTACACCCAACCAGTAAAGGTGCGAATGTTTTAGTCATGTGGGTAACACTGAATTGTGCAGTTGTCCTTGATTCAGCACAACCACCAAACTTTGAAAGCCTCATATCCTCGCGCACAGTTACGCTTGGGCTGATTCCAATGTGGCCTTTTCCTGTCCCGGAATAAAAAACTTAATTTCAGGTGTCAGAGACTTGCGTAAAATAGCCTGCTGTAGTCACTCTTGATTCATGACAATGACCCCATGGCAAGGTCAGGGTACTCGACCTTGAGGTCACACTACTTGGTGCATTATTTAAGACTAAATTAACAACGGTTCGTATATTTCTGAACTTTAAATACAATTCCAATGTGAAAATAAACCCAAATGAAAAAGTTGCGTTATTTGTTTGGTTCAGTATATGTTTGGTCAACTGTTTTCACTTTCTGAGTTTCATATTAATTATCCTTTCCCGGACAGTAATATTTCAGATACTATTGGATATAAAAATTTTTGTCACAGATTTTGAGATTTGGTCGTATTTGTTCTAAATTTCAGGACTAGGCATCTAGAACCAAATTTATTTTCATTGAACTTGAGTCAAGAGGATTCAAAGGTGTACTTTTGATCAAATATTTCTACAAATTTTGCTGTAAATATCCGGAGTTGGTTAGAAAGTTTGGCTTCAATAATTTTAGAGGTTTTAGACTTGCCTGTTTTGCTACTTAACTTTATTTTTTGACATCTTTCTGTTTTAATATTCACTATCAGATATTTTAGGCTTGCATGTTTTCTGTTAGGTAAACCCCCCAGGGGCTACAGGTAGCAAGAAGCGGCCTACGACAGTTACATGTTTGCCATATTATACTTAAAATCCTGTTAAGAAAAATTGTTTTGATAGCATGTTTTTGGCATAAATGCTAATGACTTTCATCCTTTTCTGATATGCCTAAATGCACATTTACTCAATATTAAAAAAAATTACTCAAAATTGACAGTATTTTCTCAAATGTCACAAACCTGACACATTAAGTTGACACATTGACTCGGGGTTTGCAGTTAAATAGAGCTTGATTGTTTGAGGAGTAGGTGTCATCATGGAGTTTGTTTTACTTCTCTGGTGCAGGATGTTGAGTGTTGCAGTCCTTGTTAGGATTTCCCTTGGTGTATACAGGTGGTCTAGCTGCAACTGTTTATTTTACAATCACTGGGACTGAATATAATGCCCCAGCTTGTTCCCACTTCAGTTAAACATTGGTGGATGGTTTAACTAGGATAAGCTGTCCAGCTAGAAAGGGTACATATCGGTTCAGGGGTAAGTCAAATTGTTCTTATCTGAACCTGTACTATGCATATTTCGTAATTATGGTTAGTTTGACAGGTATTCTTCTTTGATATGAAGCTCTGCATTTATAAGCAAAACTTCACGTAGTTAGCTAATGCATCAATTGCCACGTTCATATCTATTCATTATTATGTGGTTTGTCTTTGCTGAATATTTAGCTTAGACAAAGAGCCACTGCTCAGAGAGACATGTACGGGTAAAAGGCTCCGAAACATGTTGAGTAGGTACACGCCGAAGACCCTTTAATTTATTTGGGATAATACAGCCTATGTCTAAATTTTACAGAGGAACGTGTGCAATATGGACAATAGTACTTTTATGTATATAAGTTAGACAGGGACAGGTTAGCTTATGGAGAATAAAGAGTTTGGATTGCGGAATAGGATAATGACTACCGGGAAGTGGTTTTGGACAAAAAGACAGATATACAATATTAATATATCATATCCAAAGTATGTGCACTGAAATTTAAAAACTCATTCAAATATGAAGTGTTGCAATGTCACACTGTAGTTGTCATGATGCGGTGGTGGACATCGATCCTTTGGAACATCTTATTCTGGCAAAATCACTATCGGTAATTGCATTGAAAATTCACCGGATCACTTCTGGTCACTCGTGGACTGAACTTTGACTTAAAGATCACACAAATTTACTACTTTTATAATTACATTTTGCTCTCTCTCTCTCTCTCTCTCTCTCTCTCTCTCTCTCTCTCTCTCTCTCTCTCTCTCTCTCTCTCTCTCTCTCTCTCTCTCTCTCTCTCTCTCTCTCTCTCTCTCTCTCTCTCTCTCTCTCTCTCTCTCTCTCTCTCTCTCTCTCTCTCTCTCTCTGTGTATGTGTGTGTGTTTATTTTTGACTTCTTCCAAAACACAAGCTGGTTTTTTTCAAACTTTTGCTGATCACCAGGCAAAGGGAAGTGTAATTGGCTGATGTTGAATGAATTTTACAGCACATAAGGAACAGTAGGAGTTAATGTTAGCATCGTTCCTTTCAGAATAAGACTGGAATGACATCAGGTTAGAGTCTGTGTTCCAAGTTGTGTGAATTTAGTGTTTTTGCTTCACTATACAATGATTGAACTGAGCGTTATCCAAATTACAGCCCTGTCTTGATTTTCTTTCTCGCATACTTCATTTCTCAGCATCCGATATTCTCTTTCCGAAGCAAGAAATATGTATTCAAAACTGACTTCATTTTGTCTTTTCTGAACAAATATCTTTTTATGAAGGCTTTCATCCCCGCTACACAAAGTGGGTCCTCCTACATCAACAGTATACAGTTTTAAGTTCTCCAATAGTCAGTTACAGTTACAAGTCCATCAGCACAATAATGGCAACACACTCAAAAAGTAGATACACATGATACATCTGAATTTAACCATAACTGACATGATCTTTACCAATTTCTTGCTACCTAGGGCTTTAAAATATTTACGAAACGCCTTTTTCCACGGGAACTGTGCAATGTAGCTGGGCATCTCTCTTGATCATCCAATACCCACATCTTTAGGTTTAACTGCATGGCAATTTAGAAAATTTCTGCACTTCTATTTTTAGTGTGCCTGCTCTACAGTTTTAGATATCTTTTGCCCTCATTACCTTTCTTAACAACTATATTCCCTACCATCCTCCGTGAAATATTTATGTCCTTGAATGCTTCCAGGCAACCCAAAATGAATTGCATTGTTCAGCCACAAAGTCTTTATGGTGCTCTTTAGTGAATAGGAACTGAAGCATTTTTTTTTTATTGAGATTATCAATTAGGTTCGTACTGAGGGCATCATCTGCGCAAGATTTACCTGGTTGTTTTAGTTCTTTTGGTTTCCTGTTGAATGTTTTTTTCATTTTAGCAGACTATGAAGGCAAAATCCTAGACAAGCAATTTTCTCATTCACACTGGTGCTTGTGTTACTCAAAGCAGCACAATATCGACCTCAGCGAAACAGCCTCATTGCCTTCCTCTAGATTTCCTACTTATCCCTACAAAAATGGAGACGGTTCTATAAGAGGAAACTGTTCCATGCTTTTGTAGTCAATAACAGATTATCAAAAAGGAAGAAATAAGGTTATATGGATGTCTGTTTCTTCTCTTGCCCGTTTGTAAATAAACGTCAATGGACAACTAAGAAGCAAATCTATCATGATGTTTTTGGTAGGCTTGTTTTGATCTGAATAGCAGAAATAGGGTCAACATGAATGCCAGGCAAATGTGAAATTTATACATTTGGTTCATTCTCAATTTCAGAATCGTGGGGAAGAGTATGCACATACTGGCCAACATTTGCCAATCTGTCCACTTCGGAGTTTGACAAACCATGTGCATGTCTCTTTATGTCAAACCCATTGTTGCTGTTGACTGCATTCAGAGAAATGGAAACATGGCCACCTGCTGCCAACTTGCCTCAGATGTTAGAGTACTTACTTGTGGATGTTTAATTAGTATTCAACTTTCTGGTATAATGTCAGGATCAAAAGGGAGCTCTCGAAACAATAAAGCTAGCAGTATATAAATATTGGCCCGTGACACAGTGGTCTGCTGGTGATAACATGACAGCACATAGTGCATTTGTCAACGTTGTCATGAAAAGGGATTGGAATTTTGCATTAAAACAATTGAATACAAGGCCCTATTTTATGAATGGCAAGTCAGACGTATATATTGAACTATCAGATTTCGATTTTTTTTTTCGTCTTTTGGGGTGTAGGGTGGGGGGTGGGGTGGGGTGGGGGCACTAAAACCATGTTATGCTCGAAAATTGCTAGACCTATAGCTCTATAATTTCAATCTAACATTTCTTTGTATCCATAAACCAGCCTAGGATTTCTATGTGGTGGAAGGCATAAAGGTCAGCTCAGTGCAGGATGTTTATGTAACTTCTTTGCCGTTTAAGTGGTTGGCCTGGCAGCATATTTTGAAACAGTGCAATCATAGATTTTTTCCGTTATTGTACCGTGTGTATCTATGATACTAATTAGGAGACATTGTTTGTGTGCAGCCTAACAGCAGATGATGAAGCCTCTTAAGTTAACATTTAAGTATGTTAATTTCAACATGGGTTTACAACAAAGTTTTAAACATGAGCCAAAGCTCCTTGCCGTCACATTGTATAATATTGTTACATATTCACAAACAAATATCCAAATTTTACTAAAATAATTTAAATAGCTTCGGGTAAAATATAGCGTAGCACACCAGTAAAATCTAAGAGTGAGAAAATATATGAGAAGGGTACTATACCCAATAGCCAGTGCTGGTAGGGACTAACCATGGATGCAGCCTGGGTCAAAAGTACCATTTTGTCTAAAATTTAGTCTGTACACATTATGCATCTACAGTTTATACTATTCCTCATCTTTATAAATAACGTAAACTCATTAAAAGACACTGTGTTTCTACTTCCATGTGGCAAACGGTTCCACATATAAGCACTTTTCTAACATAGGGATCTCTTTCCAAAATGAATTCTATTAAAATTTGGGAGGCAGAGATTAGCCCCACCCCTGTGATGGTCCACAGAGTCCTTTACAGGTGAAATGTAAGTCACATACTCTGGTCTCATCCCATGAATCACCTTAAAGGCCCCAATAGTCAATCAGATGGAATGTCAACCCTCTTTAGTAACGTTTTGTATGGTGAATCGAAATCTCTGTACAAGTATCTCAATGCTCTCAATTGCATTTGTTCAAATCTTTTATAGTATGTTTGAGAGCATGAGCTCCATGCTAGTGGACAGCATGTAAAAACTGATTTTATAACAAGCATCAAAATCCAACAGATGTACTAGTCTACTATATGCATTTATTTGCCATGCTTCTTTCTCGCAAACATTAGATATATTGGGGCTAAAAGAAAATTTATCATCTAAAATCATCCCACTAGTTAGATATTTTGGCCATATCTTATTTGAACACCAGGATATGCTTGATATGTGTCACAGCAGACTTCTAGAGTAGGGAAGGCGATAATGCCTTTGAACTTTTCTGGATGAGCCATAATTTTATTTAAGCTGAAACCGCCCATGGGTGATGTACAACCCTTTTTCAATTTTGCAGATAACACTTCTTCGTCTCTGGCTGTATCACTAACAGTATTATCATCTGCAAAACTGCCAAGTTTGCTGTTCTTTAGAAAATAAAATAAGGCATTTGAAAATAAGTTAAACTATAGAGGACCATCATGTGATCCCTGGGGTATGCCTCTTAGAACAGCCGTCCAATTACTTCGGATTCAACCAATCTTGACTCTCTGCTTCAGCTTTGAGAGATAACTTTTTAGGAAAGCCACTGCTTCCTCGCTAAGTCCATAGGCTCTCCTCTTGGCAGCACGGCATCGAATGCCTTTGAAAGGTCCATGAGTACGCCACCCACATTTTGCTACTGATCAAGAGCAGAGGACCACTCCTCAATAGGTCATATTAGAACACTTTTGCAGCTGTGTCCTTTTCTAAAGGCAGATATATATTTAGAAAATAGAATAAAAAATGGTACAAGCTAAAATCAGAGAATTATTTCTGTTACTTTTGACAGACAAGACAGTATATTTACAGGCCTGAAGTTGGTTCTTGATAAGTTATCCCCTCCCTTATACTGAGTATTTACTTCTGCCATTTTCAAATCTTGTGGGAAAGGGGAGGTTGGCAGATTGTGGTTAACTACTGCTATAAAAGATGGTGCTAAAAGGTGAGCAGCTGGCTTGATAAATTTATGGCCAATAAGATCAAAATCCACTGCCTCTTCACATCTAATTACTCTATCTAAACTAGGCAAAATTAATTACTCTCCGCTTAAAGAATTTAATGGTGTTCCCATACTTTTTTAGTTAATTTAAAGATACGCACAGGTATGTGTAGCATAATCCTTTGATTACATCATGTGTAAAGATGAGCAGAGCTGGAGCCCATGCTTGACTGCACATGGGCTGAATGTGACACAAAGTCAAAAAGTACACTTCGCAGAAAGGATCATGTGTGGTCTTTCCTGCCCCTGTTAGGACCCTCCTGAACATTGATTTTTCTCACCATACCTGTGTAATGTGGCCAGAAACTGTGCCAATCATGGGTATAAAGGCATGGGTTTTTTTCTGTCAGTTATGGATTCGCCATCACTGGTCAAACTGTGAACATCACCATGCCAAGGCTATCCAAAATGGACAGGGTAAGAGCCATAGGTTGCATTGAATCTGGTGAAAGTTGCAGAACTGTCGCACGGGCAATGGGTGTGAACCACAAATCCATCAATGAGTTGTTGAGAAAATACCGAAACACAAATGATGTTGCAGATTTACCATGCCCGGGAAGGCCAAAGCTGACCACCAGGCAACAAGACTGTTTCATCGTCAATGCAGCACTGAGGAGTAGGAGCCGCACAGGTCCTGATATTCAGAGCCAGCTGGAGAGAACCAATCCTCACCAAAGACGCATGTCCACCCAGACTGTTCGTAACAGACTGCATGCTGCTGGTTTAAGGTCCTGGAGCATGGTGAAAAAGCCGCTTCTTACCCCACGTCACAAGGTTCTTCGGTTGTAGTGGACAAGAGAACATGTCTGTTCAACACATGCAGGATGGAGCAATGTTCTCTTCACTGATGAGTGTTGCTTTTCCCTCCACAGAAGTGATGGACATGTTTGTGCATGGAGACGGCGAGGGGAGAGACACCCTGCTTGTTGTGTTCAGCCCACAGTTGCATACGGAGGGGGCAGGATCATGGTCTGGGTGGGCATCTCTGCTAATGGCAAGACAGACCTCGTCATCATGGAAGGAACAATGACAAGCAGATGGAACATAACAGATGTCCTGGAACCCCATGTTATTCCATATGCAGGTGCCATTGGAGACAACTTCATGCTGATGCACGACAATGCCAGGCCACATGTTTTAGCTGTGCTTCGTGATTACCTGCATAGTGATTGTTGAGGTGATGGAATGGCCAGCATGCTCACCTGACCTGAACCCGATTGAGCACCTGTGGAGCCATATGAAAAGAAATGTGTACCAGAAGATGGGTCCTAACTCACACTTCGCAGATCTACAGCGTTGTCTTCTGGAGGAGTGGGACAGTATACCTCAGGCACTTGTGCTCGTCTACAGCATGCGAAGACGCTGCCAACAGTGCATTGACAACCATGGTGGCTACACATCCTGTTGAATGGACATTTAATGGTGCTTTATGTGACACAGTGATGAGTCAATTTCTGCTCTATTGAATTGAGAAAATGCCTTAACTTTAAGTACAGTTTGTGATAACTTTTGTTGCAGCCAAGCACCATCTGTGATAACTTCTGATGGGACTCTGCACTCAGTTCATATGCATGTTTGAGCGCTCTACAGGTACTCTTGCGAACGTGTGATTCAGACTTTGTCTGCTTATTGACACTATGCAATGAAGCGTAACTTCATTTGATCAGAATTTCCTCTACAGATCTACTCTAGTGTATACAGAATAAAGGAAACATTGAATATATGCCAAATATGTGTGTGTTTTTTTATATAAGAATTGCTTTTAGTGGAGGGTTATTAATTTTGCCTAGTTTATAATTTGTAGGTATATACCACAGGTAACAGGTAACAAAGTGGCAATTTTTACCCTCACAGAGTAATGTAACTCTCCTCCACACTACTTTTGTTTGGGGGGGGGGGTGTATGGAACTGGCTACGATATTAACTCTTTTGAAGCATTTGGTCAGAGTTAAACAATATAGCAGAAAGAAATTTAATAAAATTTTTGATGAACTTATGCAAATAAAGCTGCTTCACGTGTTTTAGGATTCCTTTCATATATCGCGGAATTGTTAATACCCTAAATATAATAGCAATGTAAATTGCAAACCTGCGTTAGAGAAGGGGGGTCATAGTGCCATCACCGACTCTTGACCTGATGCAGCCCTCTGTTTCTTCATAACATATCTGATTCTTTCGAATATCCTTTCATTTAGGGAATATGATGACCTTTGTTTGAGGCTTACTTGAGCCTTATCTTACGTGAAGAACGCCATAACCAATTAAGCTCATAATGAAGAAGCTTATGGCCTTTCTGTAATTGAGTTATGAATTGTGCGATTCATTCCGTTCTGCAATACAATTATCGAATTGTTTTGTTAAAATTAAGGAACATGATCGATAACAACTGTAGATGTACTGAATTTTATTTTCATGATAATGTATGGTTAAAAAATTACCATTTGGGCTAGTAACTCATCCAGCAGATAACATGATGTTACCTTTATTTATCATCATCATCAAAGCAGTAGCAATATAAGTGGTAGTAATGAGTAGTTCTATGGGTAGCAGTATCTTCATAATCACCAGTTGCCTTGTATAGGTGCTGCCTGTTTCAATTCACGCATGAAATTTATTTTTTCTCATTAGTATTGTAGTATGCATGTTGATGTTTCGGGAATTCTTGAATGTGTGCCTCCTGCTGTATTTAGCTTTGCTCTCATTTTTGAGTTGAAACTTATGAGTATGGGTAATGCTTTCTGAACTATATAGTCAGTTCCCTAGATAAACAGGTTGGAAAAAATACATTAATTTTGGGGAGTAATAGGATAAAATCTGTTTTATAATTATACCTGTTACGCTACTCTTGGTAGTGACCCATGTTTAATTCTCCAATATTTTACTCCTATCCCACTAATTGACTTTGTAAATTATTGCTTTGTCAGTACATTTTTTCAGTGTCTATATTCATGTTTATCTTCAGCATTCAAATACTTAAGCAAATTACGACAAATTACTCCCTCAGTTTTGATCGTCTACGGAGCAGAATGCAAAGGCCTATGTAGGAGGAACACTTCCTCTCTGTTATGTGCTATAAATTTGTAGGCCTACCGTTCCCTTTTCTTCCCAATTATACAAAGTATAATACATAATGTAAATATTGTGTGCACTTGATAAAATAATGTTACATGGCCTTGTGTGAAAAATAGGAGCATATAGGCCTACCAAAGTTACTGAAAAAGCTGCAAGATAAAATGGAGCAGTTTTGAAAGCATTAGTTAATGACGATAACAGTTTCATGATTTCTGTGCAATAGAGGAACTGTATTGATTCACTTTCCTACCTACCATCCTACCATTAATGCACCCTTTTTAGACCTATTTGTTATTCAAACTTACTAATCTTTTGTCAGCCCTGAACCTGTTGAAACTGCACAGTGGACATGAGTCCAACTTGAGAGGCTTGGCAACCAAGGAGCCTGTGTTATTGAGAAAAAGATAGCCAACAATCATAAATATCAAACCCACCGATGACAGCAAAGTAACTCCAGAGTTACCAAAGCATCAACATTCATCCTCCAATACCAATATGAAGAGGCAAATTTCACTCCTGACTTGAGATGGGTAGTCACCCATAAAAGGCAACCGGTGGTTTTAAACCGGTCCTCTCAACCTTTGAAATATTCTTCATTAATACCGACTATAGTGTTTCGAAAATATATAGGCCTAACCACTGAAAAGCCAAATTTTATCACTGCTGCAAAAAACAAAAAGAGACCTGGCAGGCCTATCACTTTTTGGTTCTCCTTATAAGTCAGTCAGCGAAGTTTACAGCAAAACAGGAAAGTAAGTCTACATCGTTTTTGTGATATCTATGAATCTGAAATGTAATAAAGACACTCTACTTCCATTATAGCTACGAGTCGGAAAACACTGCCCACAACAGAACATAGCCAATGAAGTATTTATCAAATAGTATAAAAAAAGATAACCCACAGTCATAAATTTCAAACCCAACAATGACAGCAAAGAGATTCCTGAGCTACCAAAGCATCAACATTCATCTTCCAATACCAATGTGAAGACGCAAATTTCACTCCTAAAACAGCCAACGTGATCTGAATATTTTGTATAGTAACGGGGTCAATTTTCAAATGGGGTCAAATATGGAACATTCCCCTTTTATCGTGACAGATGGCTGAATGTTGCTGTCAATGCAAACTTGGGATTTTGCTGTGTTGAAAATTCATTTCCAGTACTTTGGAACACAATGAGGAAAAAAGAGGTAAACCTATATGCAAAAAGGAATACAATATGGGGCACAAAAGGGCAAGGAACCTGCATGCACCACAGCATAATCTCTTTTTTTTTTTTTTTTTTTGATGAGATGAAGTTGTCGTTTCAAAATTTCACAAGCAGAGCTGCTGCATAACATGCTAGGGTGAATGATGTACTGGTGTGTGTCCTTGAGGCAGTCAAGCTTCCTGCTAGGTATCCTGTAAATATATACTGATCCGTCAATTGTATAATACTCATATTTGGGATTCTGTGCTTTCTTGAACATTTAAATTTCCTTTCAAAAATACTTCTGGAAACCGTAGTTGAAATTTGACTGTTATGCTTACAATATTTGGCTATTAAAATGTAATTAGACCACTGTTCCTGAAATTTTTCACTTCTGTTTTGCGTTTTGAGGCCATTTGAACCAGTGTACTTCCAAATTCTGACACTCTATTCAACTTTCACCGCTATATTTGCACATTGAAAAACTTTCTTTTGGAAATACTTTATCTCTTGAAAACAACATCATGCCATAAGCTACCTGTGTAAAACACATCACATTGTATAATCATGTTTGAATTCTTGTCGATGGCCATTTTAGGCCTAGGGGGGCTTTTTGGTGGATTGATGTTGGTGTTAGTGTCAGTTTGTGCACTTGTGCGGATGATGATCATTGTTGAGACAGTGGTTGGAACTAGTACTTTTTAAATGCTGAATTGTATTGATATTTTCAACAAATGTGGACCCTGTGCTTGCAAATTCCCCGCTGTGCTACAGATTTTGGTCCCTTTTCATAAATTGCACGGTCCTATATGCACACGAATGATGAACCTGTTCAAGCCAATTGACTGAAATAGGCCAATAATTTTTAAACACAGATTTTTGCATTCTTGTCATATTGAAATTAGATATGGCTTTTTGACCCTATAGACCTTTGGACTTACGTTTTGGACTCTTTGGGTACAGACAAACTATACATTTATGTGATTCAGCTGTACATACCAAGGACCTTGACTTGGATTTTTTCTATTATGACTACGGTTTATGTATGGTAATGGCACTGTTCAATTTGGAACAACAGAGCAAAATCCTGAGTTGTGTGAGATTGCAAAACTCTGGCTGTTTTGACGTCACAAATTCCGCGGTTTTGCACAAGTGTAATACCCAGGGTTTTGTGAATAAACCAATCATGACAGCTGTTACTTGGTAGGCCAAGGCTACTGAGCTTAAAAATAGCGCCAAACTCCAAGCGGTTCTTCTTGCGTAATCATTAACATCATTATATTGGTTACCATGCGCATAGTGTAAAATTAAGTTCTATACGTCACGATGAGGATAGGATGGTACATACATACACACATACATGCATATATGCATACCTACCTACCTACCTACCTACCTACCTACCTACCTACCTACCTACCTACCTACCTACCGACCTACCTACATACATATATACATACATCAATTACCTGTGTGCAAACTCCCAGGACAGTTCTGCAGTAGTACTACCCTTGAGAGCACAGCGAAGTTGTTGCCCAGGTTTTAGGATTACGGGAGGGTTAACATTTTCAGAGAGTATTATCATTGTTATCACTTCATCACTCTCACCATCTCCATTGCCACCTTCTTTGTCAGTTTCATTTCACATGCTTCAAATGTAAATATATTTTGAAATGAGATGTTTAAGCTAGTTAAATCATGTGTACAAAAGGTCGACATTAATATCAACACAGATATAATATTCTACAATGGGGTATGAATACTTATTTTTGAAAAATGGATGGTTTTGTTTGAAATAATAAGCTTGCCATTAGTAAGTACCGATACAAGTTCTGCATTTTCCTCCACTGTTTTTTAGTTTTCCTACCCTATTCTTTAGTTTAAAAATTGAAATCCAATCAGCAATCTTGTGATTAATAAGTTTGACACTTTTTTGTTCTTCGAAAATCGACAGAGCTGAATGAAAACAATAACATTTCCTGTTGCTGACTTCCGCCAATTTAATTTTGAATACCTAGCGAAAAATTTGCTTGTTTTGACCGTTGTGTCTTCGTATATGGTCAAGGAAAAAATCAGTTTTAAAACGGTCAGATATGTGAAATTTTGTGCAATTAAATAACATATATTCTGATGAAGCTTCAATCAACAAAAGTAGTATATTGTAAATGTATTTTATATTTTTTGTTTCATTTACTTTTTTAGTAGTCACTGGTATGTAAAAGTTTCATAATGTTGCCTCTTTAAATAACACGTCTATATGATAAGCTACACACATTATATATATATATATATATATATATATATATATATATATATATATATATATATATATATATATATATATATATATATATACATATATATAACCAGATCTAAAAATGTACATGGTAAAAAGGTATAATTGTATGGTTCAATGATTACGCTGAGAAGACAGACTAACAGTGATTTAAAATAATGGGTATATCTAACAATTACTTTTCTTCTATAGTAAAAGCAATTTCTGATGACTGATGTCAACTCCAAGAAAATAATCACTGTATCTGGTGTGTTTGGTGTCCAAATTATTAATTTCGTTCGGGTTCACGCTAAAAAGGGTATAAAAGTCCCCAATAACAGGAAAAATTAGAACACAAACACGAAAACTTAATTATTTTCTCACTGTATTTGCTGTTTTTGACGTCCAAATTATTAAATTATTAAAAATTTATTTTCACATTTACACTGAAAACGGAAAAAGAATTCCACTATATTTGGAATAATTAGAATACAAACACATAGACTTAATTATTTTATCATTGTATTTGGTGTCCAAATTATTACTTTTCTTTGTATTTACACTAACGAGGAAATAAAAGAGAACAATCAAACAAGGAAGCATTGCTTGTAAATTTCATTTCCTCACCCAATCCTGCCACTTTTAACAAAATCAGATATTGATTAATTAAATTATTTCTTAATTGTTAAGTAATCACTCAATCAAGTAAGCCCACATCCCATGCATAGTTTGCTGTTCAGTGGAGTTTCTAAGCAGAACAACCAGTTTATCGTGTCATAAAAGATAATTTAGTAGTACCAGGAACACTCTTTTCGTTAAGATGATAAACTGCAATCCTGGTTCATGGCCCAGTTTCCTCATATATTCTATGGGACCCAGATTTAAGTGCCGCAAATTTATTTCTGTTTTTCAAATGTTTTCTGGAAAGTATGCAGTTTATCTGTCTTTGGTTATGAAACTAACCATTTTGACATATTCAAAGGTAATAATATGGAAATGTTTCAAATAGATCTCTTGTCATATTGTCCTGACCAATGTCTTTAACCACATTGACTCCAGAGATCCCCTTTCACCGACCATACCTTTATTTGAGTGTACTACGAAACCCAAAGTTTAAAAGCAAAACTCTGAGTTTTGGTCACAATCCCACAGTTTTTTTTCTAACAAAGCCCACGGTAATTCCTGGTTTTTGGGAAACCTTGGGTTTTGTAACACTTTGAAATAAAAAAACCAAAACCAATGGTTCTGGTGTCCACAAAACACAGGAGTTTGCATTGTACAAAACCCTAAGTTTTCGTAAGTTTTGAAACAACGAAGCAAAATCTTGAGTTTTGTGAGATTGTGAAACTCTGTGGATGTGACGTCACAAACCCCGGTGTTTTAGAAAAGTGTTATACCCAGGGTTTTGTGAATACACCAATGATGACAGCTGTTGCTTGGTAGGCCAAGGCTACTCAACTTAAAGATTGCGCGAAACTGTAAGTGGTTCTGTTCGTGTGATCATTAACATCATCATATTGGTTACCATGGGCATAGTGTAAAATTAGGTTCTTTACGTGATGATGACGATACATGTATTAAAGAACGTCCCATGCTTACTTTATGCACGGATTATTCACGGAATGACTGTACAGCCTCAAGTTCTATAATTTAGGAACAAAGGCCTCCAACTGTGCCCAGGTAACAAATTAAAATGACGTCAAAGAAGGTAATGTGTAAAATGGGAAATGACACCTGTTGTAAACATGTTTCAACAAATGTCCAAGTTACCTGAGGCCTAACAAAAATAAATGTGTGGTTCTGATAACCTGACAGACCCTACTAAACAGGCCCAACCCTAAAATTAATGGAACAGAAGAAAAGAACTTTTAAGCTGCCCTTCCTTAATAAACATTGGTCGATCCTGGCTGAAAGATTTTATTCACATACTGGCCATTATGTACCGAGATTATGCGGTAAAGTTCACTGAAACACTGCATTTTATTTCAACTTGTCTGAAGGGTTAACATGGGCCGGGGAAAACAGCATAGCTCCATAGTCACAGGTGTTTGGTGAAACAGCACAGCCCCGGTTGTTGGGTAACCGTTTTCTTAATAGTTCGCGAAGTTTATGTGTCTGTTCTCTGACTTACAAGGACAAATAATCGCTAAAGTACTTTTAAAACATGACTTACTATCGTAACTTTACGCTGCCCACTCGGCTGTATCTGAAGCTGTTATCATCCTTATTTAGAAATCCAAATGCACTACTATACCTTGGCTTGAGTTGTCATGTGGTGAGCACCATTTTGAACATCATGCAATGTATGATTGTGGGACATTCACACCAAAATTAATTTGATTTGGATGTCAAGTTAATTGCGGGAACAGCATTTATTATTTCATTATTGGTACTCTGAAACATTTGCAATATATATATATATATATATATATATATATATATATATATATATATATATATATATATATATATATATATATTGGGTTTCATACCCCCCCCCCATAAAAAAAGTCATCCCAATACTATCCTCGTTTACAAACCATAGGGTGCGGAGTCCACATTTTGCAAAATGACAGCCCAGGGGGGTAGTCCCGATAGGATATTATAACTCTTCACCACTGCATTTCTACCCAGGATAACTTCTGACTGCAACATTTCTAAGCATCATTTTCAGCTATAGTGACGAACTTGATATAACATTTTGTATCAAAAAGGTTCTCATGGTATTGATTTTAACCTGTCAGCACTAGCAATATACATCATGGTTTTTATTTTGCAAGGTCATTTTCAACGTGACAACGCATCTTTCAAGGCCAAAGGTCATTACGTTTCGCAGCTGTCTTGGAACTCAAGACCTAAAAGACACAAAGTAAGAGATGTATTTAATACTGCAATTCATTCCATCTAAAAATTGATCATTTTTGTTGATTTGAATCAATCTTATATATTTATAGTGAAAACAACAAATAAAGGTAAACAGTATTATATTAACATTGTTATTCGTTTGTGTAACATAGGGCTTTATGCCTACTTTATCAGTTTATACCGGCAAGCTACAGGTTACAAGAGTTTCCTCTTACACAAACCAACAGTTCATATCTAAAATCGTTCAAAACCAAATTCATTTCCAACATCTTATGAAACTAGTTACATACATGTTGCACAATTAAGTAAGGTGAGTTGTAGGGTAAGAAGTCCGTAGGCCATTTTAAAGGTCAATTATGACATAATTTGGCAGCCATCTTCGAATTCGACTACAGTTGAATCCCATGACTGTGGACAATTTGACTACAGTCACTTCCTGGCATGAAAGACTGAAGGAACTAGTATCCAAAAATATATGGGATTAGTGTTAAGGGAAGGTTAATTTATCGATTGGATGCAATGTACAATATATAATTGAACTTTTTACAGCGCAAGCCTTACCTGAAAATGTAAATACAACACGGTACATTAACCAGTCGCAGACAATGGTGGGCCCCAAAACAAGGATTTTGTATGAGACACTGAAGTCGCCCCCAGACGATGCATTAAGTAGCAGCACAGGGCACACCAGGGAGGACCCCCCCCCCTCCTCCACTGAGTCAATGATGCAGCTTAGTGGAGAAAGTTGCACTGATGATGGATATAAAGGTCCAAAGTACCATTCGGTTTGATACAGGTGGTAAAAACATTCAATCCATTGCAAATGATTAATTTATCACAGGAAATATGATGCACTCCTGGAAATGTTGATATAAAAGCGTTTTGTCCGTGCATATTTCCAACCATTATTGTCCCAATCAGCCATGGTTATTGTTTGCGGTCTTATTGACCTTGACTGGCATGACTTACATGTGAAGGAGTAAAGAAAGCCGCATGTTCTAACCACTATGAACTATAATACAGACACCAAAAGAATATAAGCTACTGTGGTCACTTGCATAGTGTGCTGGACTGTGGAGCAAGAGGTGACCTGATCGATCTACCCAAAGACCTCATTTATTTTGAATTTAGTTGCAATTTTGGTCTTGAAATTTCTCACTGTTGAAGTCATTTATTTTAATTATTCTAAGAACGATACTGGGACTTCAGAAAGTGTTTTAATTTTGTTGCGTTTATATATCAACGTGGTACTGCCATGTTCCCAAGCCAACCTAGCCATAAGAGACAAAGCCCAGAGCATTCAATACTTCTTGAATAGATGCCAGGCAAACTTGGGTAATTTGCGGGGCCTGTCAAAAAAAAAAAAAAAAAAAAAGCTAAATTACAAGTCGGTACCAGGAAATGGTAGTTTGTATGGGGAAATGATTTTTCCCTGAAACAAATAGTATTATTGTCTGATTTGACGAAAAATGATATGGCTGCCACAGGAATATGCTATAACAGACGCAATTTTCACCCTTGCAGAGCTCCTGGGGAAGAGCTGTAAAAGTATATGTCACACGCTGCAATGATTCTGCATGGTGGGAATGAAGATGGACATAAAGAATACCATGCAAAAAAGTTTAGACTTAGTTGTGTTTTGACAATTATCACTACAATGTGACGTGTCAGGCATTTTGTAATAAACGACCAGATCACTGCAGGCACTGCACAATGTACGATAGGTTCTGGAGCTGAGCAGCAGATCAGAACCCTTACGTGGCTAACCTCTTGGCCCAGAAAACCATTCTTAAGCTATTAAATTTCCTAAAAACGCTTAAATTGTATACATCTGACATGTTGTCTCTTGTAGTACCTAAAAAAGGGGCTCATGACATGCACACAAAGATAAAATATTCGTTGTTTCAGTTGTGAATCAATGAATCAATAAAACTTTTCCAATTTCCGCCATCTTGGCATGATTTTCAGCATGAAAGCCATGTTGCAAGTGGTTGTTATATCCATATGACCAATTTGGCAGTAAATTACAAACCGTGGGTTTTCTGACGTCACAAAACCCAGCATTTTGAGAAATATTGAACACAGCAATTGGAAAACATAGTTTTACTACAACAAAAGTCCGGTTTATTCAAATTATGAAGTTGACCAAAGCAATTTACAAAACACTCAGTTTTGTGATGCCACAAAATCCTGGGCTCATGACAGAACTCGTGGGTGTGAAGCAAAACTGTTAGTTTTGTGGAAAACTTGGTTCACAAAAACTTGGTCTTGTTACAAAACCCATATTTTTGTGTGCAAACCCCTGGATTTTGCTACAATATCTTGTGTTTTGCGAACAATAGATATGGATTCGTCTACAAAGCCTTTGGTTTTGTGGTAAAACCCAGGGTTTTGTGCACATAATTGAACAAAATTAAAAAAAATTTGACATGTGTTTTGTTATCCTAGGTAGTTTTTTTTAATCCCTGGGATTTGCATCCCAGGGTTTTGTTAAAAAACTCATGGTTATACGTACAATGCCCTGGGTAAACCAAGAGTTTTTGAGCAAAATTCAGTATTTTTTTGTAAAAAAAACCTAGGTTTTTTTACAACACGTGGGCTTCTGCACTCAAAACCCAGGGTTTTGTGAATTATTGAACAGTACAACTTCCATGCATATGAGATTCAGTTTCATGGCTGAGAAAGAATTACCATACCCTATCGACAAGGTGAGATCGTTATTTTGTGATACAAAATGGCTCTCCCCAAGGCATATATCTCGGGTGTGAGAGGTCGACTTTGATTTGTAATCATCACTATGCACTGTCCATGTAATAACATAGTTCCTGTACATATGTTACCACAATAGCTTGCTTGCGCTTGCGATCAATTGGGTTTGTAAGGAACAGAGTATATTCTTAACTGTTTGTATTTGATCCCCAAGCCTAATTTACCAATCAACTTTGTCTACCAGCAGTAGTAGCAATCGGGTTTTTAAATCTGGTGAGTATGTTATTAGGCCTTCGTCCTGTTCGCACGACAGAGTCCATTTGTCAAACGTTTCTTGTGGCCTTTTTATTTTATGTACAGCTCAGCCTCTGTTTAATGTACGTAGTGCTATTACATTGTATCTAACAGCTTATGATACCTATCTAAACAAAGCGGTAATCCCATTCGATTGTGACAATTAATGTCATCTTTTATGTAACCTAGGATTGCAGATCAGGACTTAACATTGCTGGATATTTGTGCTCATCTGGAGCACTACTTAAAAATGTCTCAACTAACGCGTTTAATTCATTATGGAGTTTAGCCATGACAATTTGACACCAACAACAATGAAATTAATCATAGTATGTTGATTTGGCAAGTACTATATGGATTGTTAACCTTCTTCTCGTTGCACTTACATAAATTCATATAATGTTTATATGATAAACACAGCACCTAACTACTTCAGTAAATGAGATTTAAATTTTCGTATAAATCACAAAGTTGTGAACACAATAACATGTTCACAATTTTTCTTTTTGCCTCAGAAGCATGAATAAAAGCACCCAGACTCTTAAACCATACAGGTGTGTTCAAAATGAGTAAAATTCTTTCTGTGTTTATTCATACCTATACACTTGCACATGGTTAAACTCAAACGGAAGCAAATAGAGTTATATTGGTCTCTGGGCACTGTTCAAAATGGTGATATTAAATAACATCTGGGCAAAAGGTATTATTTTTCAAAAATGTTTTATTATATTTTATTCAATTTTTTAGTAAAATTTTCACAATGTGGTCTCTTTAAAGAATATGTCTATGTGACAAGCTACACACACATTATGTAAATATGTTTGTGTGTGTATTATGTGGGTGTATATTTGTATGTATATATATATCTATATATATATATATATATATATATATATATATATATATGTATATATATATACATATATTAGCACAATCTAAGGCTGCACATGGTGAAAAGGTCTAAATGTATTGTTCAATGATTGCGATATGAACACAAACTAACATTGAAAAAATAAATGGATATATCAAACAATGTAATTTTTCTATAGCAAAAACGATTTCTGATGACTGATGACAATTCATACTCATTGCATTTGATGTCTTTGATGTCCAAATTATTTATTTTGTTCGTAATTACACTAAAAACGAAATGAAAGTCCACAATAACTGGAGGAAATAGAACACAAACGAAAAGTCATAATTCTTTTATCACTGTATTTGGTGTTTTGAATGTCCAAATTATTAGTTTTCTTAGTAATTACATTAAAAAGCAAATAAAGGTCCATTATAACTGGAAGAACTAGAACACAATTACAAGGACATCAAATACTGGAGGATATGGTATTAAAGCATGCTTATATTAGACAGTGTTAAGGCGTCTGACAATATGCACACTCACATTCGAATACTTGAATGATCTTTATGGGACACTCCAAGGTGCCGTGGTTATAATTCAGTATGCATAAAACTGTGCCTTTGGAAAGCTGTAAAGGAAAAAATCTTATCATTGACAAACAATGTGTACAACATGGACTTCTTTATGATGGAATGTATATATATATATATATATATATATATATATATATATATATAAAGTATTGAAAGATGTCTCAAGGAACTAGTTCATTCTGTTGTTTTGTTTTAAGTTAAAGGAATCATTGCTTGTTCATTTCATTTTACACGGAATCCTACCATTTCCAACTAAATCAGATAGTTCACACAAGAAAAATATGGTGACTGTTGATAAATTGTTTCTTAATTGTTAGATAATCAACCAGTCAAATAACCCTATATCCCATGCACAGTTTTCTGTTTAGCAGAGTTTTTATTCTATGGGAGCCAGATTTAAGTGGTACTACTATATTTCTGTTCCTCAAATGTTTCGGGGATGTATGCTGTTTATCTGTCTTTTGCCATAAAACTGACCATTTTAAAATATTCGAATGTAATACTATGAATATGTTTCAACTGGTTTTATTCTCATATTACCCGGACCAATTATATGACATGCTGTTTATATACCAAAGATGTTTCTTTTTCAGGCATTGAGATCAGTTGGCGCCCACCATATTGATTTGCATCCTGACTGTGTTCATTGGCTGTCCACACGAAGCAAAGGGTTCAACTGTCCGCAAGAAAGACGCAAATTAAAGCCAATGGCTGCACAATGATCCTAATGGCTGTGCGAACGAACTTTATTGCAGTGATTATTAATATGTGTGTGTAGGCTTGCCTCAGTGAAAGTCCCTTACAAACAATGCCAGCACCACTGCCTCACCTTACACAGGAAATTGCCATGTGGGTAGGGTTTTAATATGGTCCTCCTGTGTTAACTTTTAAAAAACCTCATACTCAGACTTTTCATGCATACCATAGTAGATTCCAACCTGCAAACTTTTATTTCTGTCCACGTTCATGGTATTACTCTACAGGTAATGCCGAACTTATTAATAATGATACAAGAGGGTCATGATCATCCTATGCTCTGCTGACAGGAATCTGCTTTTATAGTATTGCAACATATGCACTGTGGTCTGTATACATGAACAGAAGTCGAAAGTAGCATTAACACACAAAAATTCATAAAAATATATGAAACTGCATCTCCACCTGGTGGTCAAAATAAGAATTGGGTAACCAAAGGTGACTCTATGTGTAATATATATCATCTGCTCAGCCATTGTGGAGAATTAAAAAAAAAAAGCCTTGAGACGAAAATAATAAAAAATGCAGCGCCACCTGGTAGTCAAAATAACAACTATGTAACCCCTTAGGTGACCCTACACTGAGTGTAAAAGCTATTGCCCAAGTAGTTTTTGATATGAAGATTTTTTTTTTAAATCAATTTAATTATATTATTATAATAAAAAAAAAATTGCATCATCATTTCCTTCGCATACTTGGTAGAGGTCCACATGGCGAATACCCATGTGTAAAATCAAAACATCCCAAACACCAGTTTTTGAGAATAAGTCGGAAATATAAATACATTAGCCATATATACGATGCAGCGGTAGCAGTTACCGATAGGTGCAAAGTTTGAGTTTGCATAATTTCGTCAAAAATTAACATCTCCATATCATTTTCTCGAACTTTTATTATCTGAAGTCAAATTATATTATGATAACTTTTGAGCCATTGTGTTAAGTCGTTCTGGAGGGGAAGCAAAAAATTCCATTAAAAAAATGAAAAAACATTGCAGCGGCACCCAGGGGCCATAAAAAGAACCAGGTAACTCCGGGTAATTCTATATGTAATATAAAAGCAATTGGCCAAGCAGTTCTTGAGGCATTTTAAAACATTAAAAAATTTATTAAAAATATAAAAAAATTGCATCATCATCTCCTTCACAAATTTGGTAGAGGTCCACCGGACGGACACACGGACACACGGACAATGCATGCAAATGGATTCCAACAGCTCTGCCTACTGATAAGTCAGCAGAGCTTATAAAAACCCAATCCAAACTCTCTATGCTCCACACGGAATCCAGTTGCTCTCCATGTTTAACAAAGGGCCTTCAACGCCCTAGTGTACTTCTACTTTTTACACAAAATTTGTACATCTTTTTGTTTGTATAAAAACATATATCCTTATGTGTAAAAAATAAACACGTACTAAATCTAAGGTTGTTCACGCAATTTACTGGGTCATAGCCATCCAGATATCACACTCTAGCAATGCCAAGGGGTTGGGAACAGCATTCGGGTCATATACTTTGGTTCTTCGTATGAACATATCGCCAGATCTTGGATTCGGGATCTAATGGGATCTTGCAGAGAGAAAAAGGTCTTGTTTTTTTGCATTTTTATCCCTTTCATTTACATACATAAATTCTTTTGCGAATTGTTGGTCACCCATCTCTCATGCATCATGCAGTTTCAATGTAATTATTCCAAATATCTTGGGATTCGAGATGACATCGATAGCAGAACTCCAAAAACTAGTTGTTTCATTTTTTCATACCATTTACATATCAAAATCTGCTTGCTCATTCATCAACGACATTTTTTTGCACAAATGTTCCATTGCCCCATATCACCTCCATAATGGATTTATTGTAGAGATATTTTATGTTCTTAACGAGCAGGGCTCGAACCTGCAACGTTTGGCACCAGTCGCCCAGCTGAAATGGGAAACTCACATATCCACTCGACCAAATCCCGTTCTTAAAATGAGAATGGTTCAATGGAGGTAGTTATGTTCGAGTGCCATATCAACACGGTTATGCAGTATATGTACTGAGTTGGCATTTATTTCCAAAATCGGGGACCTGAATCCACCAGCATTGAGGAGATGGCGAAAATACACATTTGATGTTCGGAACGAGCGGGGCTCGAACCTGCAACCTTTATATTGCGTTGGTGCTTTTCTTTACCTATCAGCTTATGCATGCATCACACGCACATACAAAAGTTAGAAAGTAAGCATTTTGTTGAAAATAGTTTATTACCACAAGACCCCGCATTTTGACGCAAAAATATGTGCCGTCACAATAACACCACACTAAGTATTTCAACTGATCTCAAAGTTCTGTCAAATTGACTTCACATGGAAAAAGAGCAGTTGCCAGTCTGCCTACTGGACAGGATGTATTAAACAATTACAAAACGAGACATAATTTATAATTAAGTATTAAACTGTGGCTGCCTTGTAGGAGGTGACTGGAGACCTTTAACCTTAGGAATAGTGTGTGTGTGTGTGTGTGTGTGTGTGTGTGTGTGTGTGTGCCTTGTAGGAGGTGACTGGAGACCTTTAACCTTAGGAATAGTGTGTGTGTGTGTGTGTGTGTGTGTGTGTGTGTGTGTACTGAAGCCAGGACACCTTAAATTTGACAGTTGCAACGGTGAGAAAAGAGGGCGTCTCTACTTGTTCATGTAACCACACTTTCCGGGGGAAAAGCATACAGACAAATCACCTGCATTAAAAACCCGATCATTTCCATCGTACATAGCTGCTGTGGTTACAATATTTTCGTTTCCATGGTGTGGTTACAATATTTTCGTTTCAAAAGTGTATTGCAACTGCAATGTCCACGTGCCACATTTTGGCTATACATCTTTATCATCAATATAACGGAGGATGGAGGTATTTTTAATGACCATGTACAAAGAAGCTTCAGGATAACATACCCCTAACTATACACATGATTCTTCAAGTATACTCCTAAGTATACACATGTTCTTCAATTACTTTAGTCGTTATGTACTCAGGATACATTGTTTTTTGGTTTACATCTGTGGCAAAATTCCATGCGACTGTCTATTGTTGGTGCATGACAATGTTTCAAATATACTCGTCGAGGTGAAAATTCCCGTTAGGTTCGTCTGAAACACTTGTATTTGATTGGAAAATACCCATGTCAGCATCAGCCATAACACATAGGACTTGCATGTGAATGCAAATACCACATTAGTCTGGCACTTTTGCGACTTAAAGGGTTGGGTGGTCTCAAGGTCGTACCTTCTGTTCGCATGCTAATGAAGGGCTGACTTTAAGACTAATCTGTGATCACCACAGACACAACTTCCACAGATTTTTTAAGTTAAACAAGTTATACTTGTATCACAAAAGTCTCTGACAGTGATTCATGAAAATGAAATTCAATCTACTAGTAGTTGTTTATATGCCAACAAGAAAGGGACGTGTGCACCGCAGTGCCTCTAGCGGGAAATGATATAACTACCTATGGAAAAAATGATGAACCAGCCTACCACCATGGATAAACGTTTCCTCTTCTTCATTACATAAAAACAAACAACACTCTCTTTGATACCACAATTAAAGAGTTTTGAATTTGTATATATAATTTTATGCGAGAATCTGTATTGAAAGGCTCTCAATGTAGCAGAAATTGTACATTTATATATTTGTATAAAGCAGCTTTCCCAGTACTCTTCATCAATTACATTGTTTAAGTCTGCATTCCACTTATTACGTACATTTGTTGGTGGTATAAAAATCTTTTCAATGAGTAGCGAATAGAAAAATCTTGATTTTTTTTCAACCTTCATCACTTTTTCCACTAAATATACATATGGTTTAACATTTTCAGCCTCCAATTCATGTAGTGTAATTTTCCATTGTCTAGCTATCGCTGGAAGTAAACCTTGATAAGTACAAATATTGGTTCGTAAATTAGGGTATTTTATACAGAAGGCAGCATAAGTTATAAAATTCCCATTAACATCAATTAGATCTCTCACCATGTCTATGCCTTCTCTACTCCAGTTTGCATAGAAAACTATTATATTATCAATTCGAATCTGTGAATTGTACCACAAATATTGATGAGCAACCTCCTTTTGTTTTTTGGGCTAAAAATAATTGACCATACACCAGATTTTAATAACCTCTTTCCAAAGCAGACTCTTCACATTTTTGAATACATCCATGTCTATAAAATAAATATTACATTTCCATATATCTCTGAAGCGTGGCATTTGGTGTGAAATAAAATTTTTCCATTTTCCTACACTATCTTGGCAAAGTAATCTTTTAACCCAACTTAGTTTTAGGCCTGGTTTTGTGAACAAATGTGCATCATTTTCAGACCACCTTCTTCATAAGAACCTATAATAGTCTTATGTTTTATTTTCTCTCTGTGGGGTCCTCCCCACAGAAAGGTATATAAAAGTGTTTCTACTTTTTTGAAGAAATTATCCTGTATACTATTAGACGGTGGGCTTGCGACAACTGTTATAACATAAATTAATTGGGACAAGGCAAATGTTTTCAATACTGTAATTTTCCCATAAAATGAAAAAGTACGTTGTGACCACATGTTTAACTGATTCTTAATCTTTTGTAGCAGTGGGTTATAATTCAAATTTGCTAGTTTATTTCTACTTGAGCTTATCATTATTCCTAACAACTTAACTGGTGCATCTGTCCATCTAATGTCTTTATGTGTATGTAGCTTAGAATGCGAGTCTTTCAAGCTGCCTATTGGCATTATTTCAGTCTTGTCATAATTAACTTTAAGACCAGAGAATTTTTCAAATTTGTTGTCAAATGTTGTCTAGCCTTAATAGTTAGGCATGTATCGTCAGCATATTGGCTTATTTTATCTTCTTTATCTTCCATCTGAATACCTTCAATATTAATATTTTGTCTAATAATAATTCCCGGAATTTCTGCTCCAATCAAAAACAAACACGGTCACAGTGGACAACCTTGACGCACTCCGCGGGACAAACTAAATGGAGTTGTGGCCCACCCATTATTTAGAACTTGGCTGCTAGCATTATTATAAATCACATCTATCCAATGCCGGAAATGAGGGCCAAAATTAAAGAATTCTAGTGTTTTTTGTACAAATTTCCATCTAACCTATCAAATGCTTTTTCAAAATCGATAAACATTGCCAAAGCAGGGATGTCTTCACTCTCTGTGTGTTCCAATACATCCAGCATGCGCATTATATTTTCACCTATGTATCGGTTTTGTAAAAAACCTGTCTAGTCACTTTCAATGATATCAGGTAAAACTTTCCTCATTCTCTGAGCCAAACATTTTATAATTTTATAGTCTGTGTTAAACAAAGATATCGGTCTCCAGTTTTTCAGTGAAAGTGGATGCCTATCTTTTTTAGCTTCTTGAATTTACCATATTGGCATAATCTGGGCACTAAGATTGGCCTAATCAGGTCACTAAGTTGTATTGTATCACTGTATGAACCGCTCATAAACCACTGAAAACGAAACCAGCCATCCGGTTGCTCCAATGCGAGACGAGAGCTCCTGATGGGCTTTGTTTACATATGCGCTTTGAATGTCAGCACCGACAAATCATGCATAGGAAGTTCAAAATTCTTACAACCTCAAACAAAGGATTTGTAAAAGTTGACATTCAATGATTTGAAACACATTTATACGATTCAGTTATCACAAAAACGTCCTTGCTTGCCAGGTCCTAATTCCAAAACCCCTATCAAGTCCCGCTTGGTAATGTTTCGGAGAAATGACTGCTTCGCATTGTGATTGGCTGAAAATACGATGGCTGCCACATGACAGCCCGCTAACGGATGTCTTTCGGTGTTCAAATTTAATTTTCTATCACTTTTTATCACGTTTTCCACCTTTTTTGGATGACTGCTGCAATAGTATTACTGTATCCGTGCATACTGCATTTATAGGTGCGAAAATTCGTGAGTCACGTCAGTCTGTGTGCAGCTGGAAGTTCAATGATTGACAGGCGGCCGGGTTAAAGGAATCTTACGAAAAGCGATAAAAATGATATTAATTGGTCTTTAAAGCCATTTTCACGAATATAGTCTGATGGACTAGCATTTACTATTTGGTAGGGTGGTCACTTGGTTGTGGGAAATTTTCACTCCCCTCAACGTCAAATCACTTCGGTATGTGAAGAATATGAGTCGTCATCAGACGTGACGTGTGCATGTAAAAATGATCAATTTTGGGTAGTTTTGAAACCTTACAATATGAAAAACACGCGTAGTCAGTTATATTCGGGGCGTGGCATAATGGATTTGGTCATATATAGATAGCAAAGAGTGTTTGGGGGCCAGAATATGGGTCCAAGTTACAGGGGGCGTGACTTTATGGTTTCGGGAGATTTTTAATTATGGTGTAGTAACAATAATGTTTAATTTCCAGATATTTGGATCATGTGCTGCCCGCGGTTTTTGAATTTCCGCCTTACTGTGGTCAGTTGTGCCCTACGCGAAACAGAGGGTGGAAGTGATGCAAGTTACTGGATGTACGAAACTGGGTTTTTAATATGGTTCGACAGTTTCACCTTTTCCATAAACTGGTACCTGCACTTTTCGTGGGCACTATAGTGAATTGCAGCCTGCAAACTTTCATTTATGGCCGCGTTCAGAGTATAAACGGTACACAGCAAGAATTATTTTGTTTATAATTAAAATTTTTCATGTTATCAAGGTAACATGCAAGAGCTTTCATTGCATTATTAGTGAACATCAGCTCTTCTTATGCTTACTTTCCAATTTCAATGATCTTGTGTTAAATTTGTAGAATTAGTGCGTTATCACAGACTATTGCTTACCTGTCTATTTACTGTTTAGCAAATGCAGCTGTTATGAACTCTCATTGTACTGCACACAAAAGGATGATACTTTTTGTTTATGTGGTTACTACAATTTCACACAGGAAGCAACACCAAATAGAATATGTCTTGACTGTGTGCCCCATATTACTCATAGCGGGTGACGTCCATGTGAACCCTGGTCCAAACGACAACTTATGTGACCTTTCGTTCTGTCACTCAAATATTCGCAGTCTTTCCAATGACAAAATGAGATCAATAATTTCGGACCTCTCACCTGATTTCGACATCATTTCCCTATCTAAAACATTTCTTTCTCAGAATTTTCCTGACGATAACCTTTGTATCTCTGGTTATTATGACATTATTCGTCGAGACCTTACGAATGGTGTTGGTGGGGGCGTAGCTGTGTTTGTTGCAAAATTTTTACATATTTCCAGACGTCGTGATTTAGAATTAGCTGATATTGAGCTGTTATGGTGCGAAATTAGATACCAAAATAAAAAATTCCTCTTTGGTGTTGTATACAGACCTCCCAATTCGCCTGTCTCTTTCTGGGACAAACTTCAAGAGAGTCTTGATCTTGCAAAAAGTACGGGTATTCAACACATTGTTCTGACAGGCGATCTAAATTCTGATTTTCACACGCAGCCACGTGGGAAAACTTCAGGACTTTGCTCAGACTAATCTCTTAATCTTACATGTTGATGAACCCACTCGCATAACTGATCATTCCAAAACTTGTTTGGACCAAATTATTTCTAACGTACCACACTTTCTTCATAACATTCGTATCCTTCCCCCTATTTTTAACTGCGATCATTGTGTCGTCAGTGCAAATTCATTGTTTCGACGTATGAAAGAACCAGCTTATGAACGTCGTGTTTGGGAATAAGATAAAGCTGATTTTAATATTTTCAGAAACTATCTAAGGGGAGTCAATTGGAACTCTTGTTTTACATCAGATGACATCGATTTTTGCTGTAATCACTGGTCCGATCTATTTGTCAAAGCTGCCGAGCACTGCAGTCCTTAAAGAATCCAGATAAGACCTTCTGACCAACCTTGGTATAATTCACAACTTAGATCACTTAAACGTCAAGTTAATCGAAAATATGAAAAAGCCAAAAGTCTAAATTATGAAACTGGTGCCTGGACCTTCTTTTTGTCAACTTCGAAATTATTATCAAGAGAGCCTGAAATCTGCAAAACAGGAATACAATGATAAACTTAAAGCCGACCTAAAATATCCTTACCGTAAAAACAAATGCTGGTGGCGCACTGTTAAATACTTTCTTAATTGCAACCAGTCATCAACCGTTCCATCTCTTTTACATGATGATAAATACATATCGGATAATCACACAAAAGCTGAAATTTTTAATTCATTTTTTCTTCATCAGTGTAACCTAGATAAGTCTTCAGCTACTCTACCAGAAATTGCTAACCCTTTAACCCCCGGTCTCGACTTTCTAAATGCAAGTGAACAAGAAGTTCTCGAGACACTTTTAAGCCTGGACATAACTAAGGCATCTGGACCTGATGAAATTAGTCCAAAACTTCTCAAGGAAGCTGCACCGGCTATTTCTTCCTCATCAACGAAACTTTTTAATTTCTCCTAAGGAAAAAAGAAATTCCCTGCCCTTTTGAAAAAAGCCAACGCTTGTTCCTTTCACAAGAAGGGGCCCGAGAATATATGTAATAATTATAGGCCAGTCTCTTTACTTAGCTGTGCGGGCAAAGTGTTTGAAAAGATTGTGTTTAAACATGTTTTTAATCATTTCCGGGACAACCTTGTCATCTCTACTCATCAATGTGGATTACTCCAGGAGACTCCACCATTAATCAATTATTGCTCCTTTACCATGAATTCTGTCTAGCTGTCGACCAGCAAAAAGAAGTCCGTATTATTTTCTTAGATATAAGCAAAGCGTTTGATAAAGTATAGCATGCAGGTCTGCTGCACAAGTTGAGAAAATAATGGTATTTCAGGCAACTTACTGGAATGGCTTACAGATTACCTTCATAATCGCCAACAGCGTGTTGTTATCCAAGGTCAAGCCTCTTCTTGGGGTTCAATTGGTGCAGGTGTGCCGCAAGGTTCGGTTCTTGGTCCTCTCATGTTATTTACTTATATTAATGATATTGTTAATATTTTTCGTTCCAATATTAAACTTTTTGCCGATGACATCTGTTTGTAATTAGAAATTGATAACCCTGAAGCGGCGGCTGCATCTATTAACGCTGATCTTTCTGATATCAGTCAATGGGCCGATGATTGGCTTATTACTTTCAATGCCCAAAAAACAGACTCAATGTTTATCTCTCGGAAAACTAACTCCCCATATCACCCACCTATTATTTTCCAGGGCCATGTCCTTCGGAATGTTAATCAACATAAACACCTCGGCGTCACTTTGCGTCTGATTTAAGGTGGACTGATCATGTTAACGAAATGGTTTATAAAGCCAGTATTTGATCAATATCATGAAGGGACTAAAATTTACTCTTGATAGACTAACTTTGGAAACAATGTATGTATCTTTTATCAGACCAGTTCTTGAATATGGTAGCCCTATTTGGAGTGGGTGTACTGCCGCGGACGAAGCAAAATTAGAAAGTGTCCAATTAAATGCTGCCCGCATTGTTACTCGGGCAATACATGGTACCAGTAATGCAAAATTGTACGAGGAACTTGAATGGCATACATTAGCTAAGAGAAGGGATTTTTCGAAATTGATCCTTATGTATAAGCTGGCAAACAAACTCGCTCCTGATAATTTATGTTCTGTAATTCCTAGAGTTCCAAATACCTCCACGTATAATACACGCCAACATTTTAACCTACCTCATTTCAGGACTCGTTCTGAACTTTTTGATAAATCTTTTTTCCCTTCCGCAGTTCGGTTATGGAATGAATTACCTATCGATGTTCGACAGTCCAGATCACTTCAAGTTTTTAAGTCTAAGATATGCCAACCAGTTCCTCGAAGTATAAACTTTTCTGAGTTGTATAACCTTGGCAATAGATTTATATCGGTTCAGCACACACGGTTACGTCTAGGTGCCAGCCAACTAAATTCTCATTTACATAAAATTGGTGTTCTTGATACACCTAAGTGCCGCTGCGGATTATCCGTTGAAGATACATGGCATTATTTTTTCGCATGCCCTCTATATACTGTACCACGATCAACATTACATTCTGCCATCACTTCTCTCGCCCCATTTACTCTGCAAACAATATTGTATGGTTCTTCCACATGCTCTTTGCTCGATAATGAATAATTTTTTCTGCTACCCACGATTACATTTCAGCCACTAGACGTTTTAAACCATCAGGGATAGGCTAAGCAAGGTCATTACTGTTTGAGTTCATTTATACATGTACACAAACGGCAGTATTACAATGTAGATTTAAGACTATGAGCCCTTCTATCTGTCCTGGTCTTGTGACTGTCATCCTAAAGTGTGTTTTTGTCTTGTTTTGTAATGTCTTTGTCTCTTCTCCGCAAGAGGAATTTGGATAGGGCTCAGCCCTTTTTCCCAATTGTCATATTATTTTTGTGAAACTTTATTCGTGTACTTTGAGAAATAAAATATGTTTAAACCAAGTACAGATCTAAATAATCAGATGAGTATCATGGTTGCAATACCATCATTTCAGATATAAATTACCTTGACTGTTTGTGAGTTTGCTCTTGATATACTGAAGCTTGTAAACAGACAATAGAATAGCACACAACCACAAGTACTACATCCTATACACCATGATTTCCTTGCAACTGATCATTGGATGACTTACATGAAACGTAACTAGCATATTATAGAACATATAAGAATTTTATCATACATGATGTATGTAGGTATGAATTTGAGATCTGCATATCACCATTATGTCTGTTTGAAGTGCAAATAAAACTTATTCCAGACTATATATGCTAATAAAAATAAGAATCATTTTCCTAAAAGCTATCAATAGCTCCATGACACTTGGCACATCATGAGTATCAACATAAGACGGGTACATAAAATAAAGCTTTGCATATAACTATCAAACTTAACAGCATCTTCCATAAAGTTACTATTCAAAATAAACTATGTTGAGTTCCCAGAACTTGATTCACTTTATAATACTTTGCTTCTAAAGGTTTATAAATATATTGCTCACTCAGTCATCAACAGACCATTAAACCGACAGCTCAAATGAAGATCTATACATGTAAATATATATATATATCCGTAAATATAAACAAAGCGTTGATAATAAACTATGTTGTCTTCCAAGTAGTTGATTGTATTTCATAACACATATGATATGTATATCTGCATACATGTGCACTACAATATTATCCCAGTGCACAGAGATACATGTAAATAAACCCATATGGATATTTGAGCACAGTTTTTTAGCTATATGTAACATTTGGCACAATGCACACTTAGAAATGAAATAAGTAAATGTGTACATCACATCTTACGTGAATATGTTTGAGGTGCAAATTAAGATTATTCAAATACATGTGCATACCAATATAACATCTATATTCCTTAGAAGTTCAATTTTTAGTGACACTTGGCACCTATCTGACAAGGTAACTTTAACATGATATTTCTATCACTACCAAATCCGGGGATTTGGAAGCAAAAAAAAATGAAAACTCAACAAGCACAGTCATCTATATATACGTGTTTTCCCGAGACAAACCATTGGGGGGGGGGGGGGGGGGTAGGCAAGTACGTACAATTTGTTTTACGGTCTTGACACTTTGAGTGGGTCAGTATGTTTTCTTTGTTAAATATTCCACATTTTGGGTTGGTATGCATGGAGGGATTTCAATTTTTGGGGAGGTCTGCAGTAAGCTAAAAGGGGGTATGTATAGGTGCGTTTACAGATGTGTTGGTTGGGTTTAAGAGTGAACACAAAAGATTTTTTTGGCCTTAGGCCTATTTATGGGAAAATCATCATTTTTAAGGGGGGAGGGGTGGTTATGAATTATGCACTGTAACTACTAATCCAAAATTATGATAATGTTCCTCATTTTGGGTTGGTATACATGGAGGGATGTCAATTTTTGGGGAGGTCTGCAGTAAGCTAAAATGGGGGTTTGTATAGGTGCGTTAACAGATGTGTTGGTTGGGTTTAAGAGTGAACACAAAAGATTTTTTTGGCCTTAGGCCTATTTCTGGGAAAATCATCATTTTTAAGGGGGGAGGGGTGGTTATGAATTTTGAACTGTAACTGCTAATCCAAAAATAATGATAATGTTGAACCATCCGTTTAATAATCGCAATGTGCATGAAAGGAATTGGTTATGGGCAATGACATGTCCTCAGAATTCAGCCGGCGATCAATCCTCATCGCCCCCCACCATCCTACCCGCAGTTCACCCCTGTCACACTCACTTCACTCGATTCAATTCTATTTTAAAAACTTTCACATCGGCTTCTTTTTGGAAGAAAATTTGTTTCCGATGAATTTCGCCACTGACAACAGCCAGATGTAATCATGCCAACATTCAACACTGTGCACCAATCTGATTCCAGTCTCCAGGTCACCATTTAATCATCCATGTGATATAGAACATGTCAGATCATAGTGATCTGAATCCTGGCAGTCACCGTGACCCCCTTGATATTAATAAAATATCATTCACGGTTTCTGCAGTACTCGGTCATGACAATAACTCCAAAGTGGCTTGAAATACACAGTCATTGATAATTTATCAGAAACAAACGTTTTACTTACTTTCCAAGGGTTCTTTGTCAAATACACAGTCAATGATAATTTATCAGAAACGAACTTTTTGCTTACTTTCGGAGGATTCCTTGTCAAATACACAGTCATTGACAATTCATCAGAAAGGAACTTTTACTTACTTTCCGAGGATACCTTGCCCACACCCATTGCCTCCATTTTCGCAACTGCTACTTGTTTGCCGTCACAGCAGTGTCGCTGTCTCAAGATAGCTCTTCAGTTACCAATATTGCCAGAAGATGTTGCATATACAAGTCTGCTCATTCTTAGAACGATACCTTTTTTGCGATTTTCCCACATTTTAATTTCTAATGGCCTCTTATTTCATAAAGAATCACTGTAGTAATCACGGATATAGTCTAATTACAAAGGCAAATTGCATTTCACGTTTATCAAGTATGCTGAATAACCCATAACGAGGAACTACCTCGATCACGAATCACGCCGAAGTACTCTTTTCAATAACGAATAGCGAGTAAGTAAATAGGTCCAATAACGTATAACGAAAAAGTTAATCACCCCCCCCCCCCAGAAGAGTCAGTTAGGGTTTGGTTCAGGCAGAGGGCACCTCGGACTGGAGCAGTTGCATTGGGCTTAATCAGTCGAAAAAAGCCTTCATTATGTCAGATAGCACCACACCGCCATACTTGGACTTCCTCCCACTGCATGTCCATTGTTACTAGCCAAATTAATTTCCTTGTTGAAAATTGTTTTAGTTCCATACTGAGGTACCTGTGCCCCCCGAGTCATTTTGGTAGAGTAAAACGTCCTAGTGTTTTTCTTTCTCCAGTATCTTACTCGTTTACAAAGAAAATATGCATTTCCCGGTTGTGGATTCGATCGCTTTATCATTCAAAATTTTCTGTTCAGCTTTAACCAAACGGTGACAAAAAGTGTAAACTGCCAGACGATGTTGTGTTTTTTTCTTTAAGATGCAGTACTTCGTTACACTGAGTGCCCTAAAACATCATGGAAGTGAGCCAATCAACTGAGCTTGAACAAAATGGACACAAAACAAGAATGAGATTTTTTCTTCTTTTTTGTCTAATTTTATTCTATCGTGTAACCTATTATTTGATTTATGACTATGAAATGCTAATACATTTGTATGTAACATATTGAGGTTTTCAGTTCGTTAGCATCCTTAGCGATTTTCACCATAAGCTTGTTGTCGGTTTTCAAAAATGGATCAAAACAGATGTTAATTGCCACATGATGTGCTCTCATTTAGCACAATTGTTTACCTTATCCGAATCAGGTACTGGCGTAACAACGTATGCAATTACGGGTCTTGTCGACAACAACCTTGGTAATGATCACTGGTTTGTATGCTGTGGCGTGATCAGCTGGTTGCTATACAGTGCGGAGCAGTGATAGGGTATTCACTACAAAGTCCAACAGATGGCGCTTAAACGTCTCTGCATTGTTTGCTGGATTTGCTTTTGGCTTCTGAGACTGGAAAAATATTACAGATGAGCAATAAGAGAAACAGATCAATTGACATTAAATAATGTACCAATTGACATAAAAAATTAAATGTACCCTATACGCTAAATTTAGTGATGATGACTAACATGCATTGACGTCGTATGTAAGAAGCTCACATGTTTATTTCCAATACACTTATTGGAGTCGAATTCTGTATCCAGTACGCTCGGTGGGTATCACCTGTTTCCCATTAAGCCCCCCCCCCCCCTTCGCAAGAAGAAAAAAAAATTCATTCATGTTTCTATGCGTATGCTTATCCTCTTTCCTGCCACATGATTTTTTAGAGAATGCTTACAATTCTTACATTTCCGATACTGACTCTGCAGTTACGACAATAAAAAAAGGTTCATGTGCATCAACTATAAACAGGGAGTCAAACAAAATGCAGAAGGCATTAAAAGACAGAGAGAAAAATATGAATGGAAATAAATCCTCCCTGATGACGAAAAAAATATGAAGCTAATGTTAGAAGCATTGAAAATCTTCCTAGTGTAGGCTTAAACATTAAAGAATGCACAGCATGCAGGGGGTTCCGTCTATGCATCCGGATTCAAATATCAAATGCTTTTAAAAATTGAGACTTAGTAACTGCATGAGCATCATATTTACATCAGATTTACATGTAGGACCTCACAATTTTAAGTGATTTACAGCTATAGACTACGCACATGACCTTAAAATATGTTAAGGGCGTTCACAGTTAACTATATACATAAAAAACAGTAATAAAAATACATTTATAGAATTAAGTTTTATTTAATCAAAATGTAAAATCATACAACTGGATCAGAGCATGAATGAACAGCAAACAGTCAAAACCCATATCTTGCTACATATACACTGTCATCATATTATTAAATTCGATGATTCTAATTTCCAGACATGAAATTAAATGCACATTTCGCCCCTCCCAACCACAGCAGATACGGCTTTACTCATTTTGTCTGGTGACACCCATGCCGCTTCAGGTTTCAGTTTCACAATAAGGCTCGTATCTACCCTTGGCAGGTTGTAAACTTCAACCTTTTTCCAACACTCCAATCCCCTGCTGCCCAACAGCCTGATCTTTGCTCTCTCATTAAGATGGATACCATCATAGTATATACAGATTGTTCTGTGAAGTGAATGCCTGGACATATTCTCAAAGTACTGAATCTGATCCTTAATTTAATCCTAAAATCAATGTGCCTTTTGATATTGAACTATGGCATAGTTGGTTCAATGTTTGACCAAAATTTCCAGAATAAACTAATCATTGTCCTTGGCTGTAATATGTAATTTGGGATTAAAGATTTTATTCTATGAAATTATTGTTAATTTGATCTGAATTTAATCTTGGAGCAAAAGATTAAATACTGGGTGAGACTAAGATTGATTTTATAAAATTAAATTATTTATCATTAATTCCATATCATGGTAGCCAGGATCATAGATTGAATGACTTTCTAAATTTTGATCACACATTAAGCCGAGGTTAAGCAGTTAAGACCCCGAAGAATATGAATTTTGATTTTAGGATTAAATTCAGGATCAGATTAAGATTTTTTTAAATGCAGCCACTGGGGTTATGGGTAATGATCTGTGTGTCATTGTGTGTTTTTGTTTTGTTTTTTTTTTTTGTTTTTGTTTTTGGGTTTTTTTTTTGTTTTGTTTTTTTTTTCCAAGATGCCACTTATGTTGATGCTTCTTACCCGTATGGATTTCAGCAGACCCATAATTCTCTCATAGTTCATGGTCATTTCTACTGTTTTACAGCCTTCTGCATTGTCATTCCCGCAATTTACACATAACATGTGAGTCTGTTGCAGGATTTGCTATTTGCTTCGTTTGAACACTATTATTGATACATGTTTTATAACTGTGAACGCTGTGGATACTGAGCCATACGACTGTAGGACACCACCATTTCGTGCGTCCCTGTGTATGGAATAATCATAATAATAGTCCGACATTTTGGCACACCAATTGGACGCACTACGTGTGGGCCTTTTGGAAAAGGATGACATCTGCTGGACCAGGTGAAGCGATGCCACGTCAAATAAGGCCATCATTCATATATACTAAAGGTTAAATACATGATTATATATGACTGCTTTTGACTAAAATCTTTCGTTATCACTCTTTCTTTTTATATCTCTCTATGAACCTATTTATTTTTTAGATGTCGGACAAGTGGAAAAACTGGTATACGTAATATTTGTTACCAGTTTTTAAAAACATCTATTAACAACTAGATGACTGAATCAGGCACAAACAAACACAAACCGAGGTATACCTAGAGTTTTTGTTTCACCAGCATAATCTGTTGGCAAAACCCAGCCCTCACTTTCCGTCCGTCCGTCCGTTCATCAATAAAAAACTTCTGAGTGGCATTATTTCACTAACTAGTCTTGGTAGAGCTTCCATACTTGGGTAAATAATTTATAGGGATAGCCACTACAGATTTGTATCATCACTGTCATACATCATTGGTTACATCATGTTTAAATTAGCATTGTAGAGAAACTTCTGAGTGGCATTAATTTACTTTCCACACGGGTAGGGCTTTCATACCTGCGTAAAGGATTTACAGTGATGGCTCTACAGATTTGTACCATCATGGTCATACGTCATTGGTTACATTCGTCTGTCCGTCGGTCTGTCTTTCAATCAACAAAAAACTTTCAAAGTGTCACTATTTCCCTAACTACACTGGGTAGGGCTTTGTGGTGCATGTTGTACAATGGAGACATCAATTCCAGGTTCAAACGCTATTTCCAATAGTACATATCAAATAAACATTGGTTAACAGAGGTTCAGAACCTACAATGCAGACCAGCAATCAACCAATCAAATATAATGTATGGACGAACAAAGTTCATAAAAAATTATAAATAAGTAAGGAAACAAATGAATTAGCAGATGAATGAATAAATAAGTAAATAAATAAATAAATACATAAATAAATAAAGAAATAAAGAAAGAAACATGATCAATAATTTTTAAATAAATAAATAAATAAATAGATAGATAGATAAATAAATAAATAAATAAATAAATAAATGAAAACACACATACATACATACATACATACATACATACATACATACATACATACATACGTAAATAAATAAATAAATAAATAAATAAATAAATAAATAAATAAATAAATAAATAAATAAATAAATAAATAAATTAGCGCTAACCAATAATTTATGCAATGCAAAATCTATAACAACTTCCTTGTTCCGTGCTAACAAATGAACCAAGATCACGTTTTTGCTCTTAAAATACCACACAATGAACCATTTGTTTATTTGCTTGTCATATTAGACGGATTTGAATCCATTGCAGAAAATTTTACAACAGGATGAGTCAGTATGCCAGTATGGTGGATAATTCGTTCACAATATTGTGATCCTGGTGTGCCATATTGTTCTTTCTTCTGGACTTAAGAGGTCTTCTTCCAAGACTTTTTTTTTTTTTTTTTTTTTTGAGTTGATTTAGCAGTAACCGGGAATTCGCTGCATTGCATCTTTTATTAGTTTCATTAAATTGTCGTGTTTGAGAACACGAGAAATAAATTCATCTACCCTTTTACCACATAGACTAAACCAAATACACTTTCAAATATCAGAACTGATTTGATTCACATGTATTTTGTTTAAAACGTGATTGGCAATGTAAGGGAGTAAGGCTGGTTATGTTTTTTCTTATCCATAATGAGAGATTGGAAGACGGTCCATTGGCAGAGTACGGATGGGAGCATTGTTTGATTGAACGATGGAGCAATTAGAATGGATTGCTGATGGATGGGCGAATAGAATTTTCCATCCCATATCAAAGCTGGTAGGGTTATTTTGAAGTGGGCACTTAAATATCTTCTTAAAACAAAATGTCCTTTGGTTGCTTTATGCTAGAATGCTGGCACTATAATATTATAATAAATCAAAATGGATTTATCAATTGTCCATAAGAAATCTGCATAACCTACTTCCAATGTGAAGCAGACAAAAGCTTTTTCGAACCAGTTTTCATATCCACCTTGGTATTCCTCACATTTAATTTTACATTTCTAAGCCCCTGAGAGTTTTTGTCATTTAAAATAAGTCCTTAGAATTCTTTGAGAATTGATTTTGGAGTTAACATTTCTTTAACTGTATTAATATGTACTTTTACAAACTTCCTCTGCAATTTGAATAGATTAATGTGAGTCTCTGAACTGATTATTGATATTTAATTTAAATACCACACAGCATGGAGCATGCTATAACATTTAGAGCGCAGTGGGTTCTCCCAATTTAAACAGCTTGACGTACCTCTTGATAAAGTAAAAAATCAGCTTTTTTCGGTTTGAATCGTTGCTGCACATGGCACTTACAACAGAAAGGTATCATTTGACCTTTAAGTAACATTAGAATTATGCATAACCTTGTTCGATCTTAAAGGTCACTGGAGCAAGAATCGTGACTTCTTTGGGCCAACTTGTTTTACATTTAAAGAAGCAGTGAAGTTTAGGCGGTGCTTTTCATTGGAAGGTCACAGCCAAAACAAGTTTTGTAAGTACGGTGTATATTCTCTACTTTTGAAGCAACAGTCAATTTTGTTGCTTTGCATTTGCACCCGAAACTCGGATATTTCATTAAGTAAGCTCTACACATGTGTTATTTGAAGTCAACTTGGTCAACAGATAAGGTCAGTTAAGTTTTAATTATTCATGCTGTAATAATCGTTCAGATATAATGTCCATGTGAAAGGCAAATTGAAGAATCTACATATACCCGTGCATAGAAAAATGACATATGTGCAAATGATGACGGAAAAGAACATGGATGCTATGTATAGACCAGTATCATTTCAAAATGAATCAATATTTGTAGGTTCTTGTTGCGTTTCTGGCAAAAATCATAAAAGGACTCTTTTCGGCAATAGTTGAGGTAATTGCTTTACAAAGATACAGGGATCGTGCATTTCTCAAATTACCATAAAGTAATTTTCGCTAAATCTTCGTCGGTTTTTAGTGGTGCTACAACGGCTGGGGCAAAATTAGTAGAATAATAATTCTAAACTTCTTTTGATTATTGTTTAATTTTAGCATTTGATAATCCTACGAGCATTTATTTCAAGACAGGGGAGAAAATGGTCCAAGTCAAGAGCAGACTTAGGCACATGTCGGGTGTATTGTATTCAGTACCGAAAAAAAGAAAAACCCAAACTTTTTGCTCTATCTAGACATAAACGTTTTGTGGGTTAAATACGTTGATAGAGGCATGGGCCATGTATTCTAACATTATTGCTTTTACATCACTAGGTAAGTTTGCATCCCCCCCCCCATATCGCCATGTTGACAAATAGGTTTCTAATAGGCATAATTTCTTTGAAATGTGAAAATAAATAATTAATTAAATAAATAAATAAATAAATAAATAAATAAATAAATAAATAAATAAATAAATAAATAAATAAATAAATAAATAAATAAATAAATAAATAAATAAATAAATATACAAACTTAATAACCAATCATGACGGCAATGTATGTCAAAGTGCAATCCCAGCAAAATAGGTATATACGTTTCTGCCTATGAAAGTGCATAAAACGGGAAATTTTGAATAACAGTTGTGTCCCAGACCTTATATGTATACCAGTTCAAAAATACTAGGAATAGGTAGCATATTGCATGCGTGTAGAAACATCTCCCCTGTGCAGATGATTTTATTTATATTTGGTGAAAGCAAATGCATATAACGTAAACACAAACTTTGTCATGTATATCTGAGGAACATGTACCGACATATATTTTCTGACAGTGGCAGTATTACAATGTTTGTTGTTGTCCAAACTCAGACATTTGAAAACAGGAGCCCGTATATATATATATATATCTATATATATCTATATATATATATATATATATATATATATATATATATATATATATGTCCATTTAAGGGCCATCGTCATAATACTCAATTTCCCACAGTTCAGCCTTCCGACCATCTGCGTCGTCGGAATGCCGACAACGGGCCATGTGAGTCCATTTTTTACCCATCATCCCTAAGCATTCCTCGACAGCAAAGACGACGGTATTTTCTCCTTGATCAACTTTCCGAATCCGTTTTTCCCTGGAGGTGGTGCATTCTATTGCATATCTGGGCATTTTTTCTGCGTTTGATTCGTTAATAAACATTTTTCCTGCAAGAATAAGTAATATGACAAAGTTACATGAACAGTTTCACGAGAAAAAAAAGGAGTAACTAAAATTTTTGGAAGGAAACGTGCATTAAAGGCTATATCTGTAGAACAAAACCATGGCAGATAGTTTGCAACGTATTAAAAATATATATTGCCTTCAACTCTGATAACTTTGCCATATCATTCTTAAAATTGAATTTTATTGTCATGTGTGATTTGTGAGTAAAAGCTGCAACCAGGTTACTATATGACAATGGAAATGCATACTGTTTGAAGCATGATCTTATATTCTAATGATATATAATTGGGACATTAGGGTAAGCCACTCTGTAGGCTAACTGTACATTTATCCGCAAAAAACTTTCATGACCTTTAATTTCCTTCAATCAATTAAACAACATTTGTGCAAACTTGTTTGAATTGGCGATTTATATGGAATACCAATTATGTCACTTGTACAGGTCCCAGGCATCAGCATATTATGCTGTGTATGTATTATTCCTCAACTGACTTGTGAGCCAGCTAAAGTTTTAGGATAGTCTTTAGTATGTTTGGTACTGGTCGACAACTAAAGTTTCCAACTTCCTAAGTATATATTATAGTCTACCAGGTCTCTTTTGTCCCCTGCCACCGAAGGTGGTAAAAGGACATATAGAAAAAGGGGATGCGGTCTGTCTGTCTGTCATGTCCGTCTGTCTGGTCTGTCCATTTGTCATGTCCATCAGTCTTGTCTGTCTGTCCCTCGTGTCCGTCCAACCGATCCAGACAGCCACTAGCCCACAAAACTGTTTCAGGTAGAATTATAAAATGTACACCACATATGTATCGTGTGTAGGCTGTGGCCTGTGTCTTGTTGTCTTTTAATGTCATAGGGTCCCTAAAGGTGTATTTGGTAGCATACTTTATGCTATATTTGAATTTATATCGAAGGTAGGGGTTTCATTTTCGTACCAAAGAGTCATTCCATCGACGTTTCATGTATGTCATATTTTGGATGACCTTGACACAATGTTATGGTCATGGTGACCCAAAACATATTGTATTTGTGTCTTTTTGTCCGAAACCACTTCCTAGTAGTCATTAACCTATTCCGCAGTCCAAACTCTTTACTGTCCATAAGCTAACCTGTCCCTGTTTAACCTATATACATATGGAAGTACTATTGTCCATATTGCACACATTCCTCTGTAAAATTTTGACACAGGCTGTATCAGCCCAAATAAATTGTATGGTCTTCAGCTGATAACTGTATTTATTTGGGGCAATTAATATCAAGGCACCCTTCAAAGCACGTATAACTGATTGCAGTAGGGTGATCCTAGCGAGACTGGTGCCTCTACCTTATAGGAGGAAGCCTGCATCATAATGTGGGTACAAAATAATGCAATACAATTTTCATTCTTTCATTTATGTTAGTCGTTGCCTTTCTATTGTGCAATACATGCTTTGTGTTATACATGCTTTCAAATAAGGATCCAAGTAGTGATGCTGAGCAACATGATGCACTCAGGTTTCAACCACGAAAATGTGCTGCCTTCTTGCTATGTACACCTATGTATTTTTGGTCTTCACTTAAATATTCCGCTCATTTCACAATAATGCCAACACACTAGACTACATCTGGATTTCACGACAGCAAATGAGCTGATTGCTGATTGTTCAAGTGATGATTTCAGCATTGCCCATTATTTATGCAAGAACCTCTGCTCAAGGTTTGATTAATGCCGGGTTGTGCTTTTAATATTAAGAAGAACGAAATAGTAACACTTCCACAGAAATTTCCACTTGCAAGATGCTAAAAATTAATCTGTCAAAAGTTTGAAATATTAATTGCAAAAGTTTTAAACTTGGTCACTTTTAAACCTCTTGAGATAGATTGCTATCAGAGACGTTCACTGGCACACATTGTAATCGCTCAAAAGGTTGACCCGTTTCGGCCTGGCTATCAGTACTACTATTGTAATTGAAGTTGATTGTCAATGATAAAATTTCCCAGCCTTGGAACAAACCAATAGTGTTCTTGCTACACATTTGGCCAGAAAAGGTTACAATAGCCTAATTAGACCATTACACAATTGGTCAGAAAAAGTTACCACAACCCCGTGTGCCCCAAATGGTCTGGATATGATGGGCAGAATGGAGACAGGGTTAAACTCAGAAACAGAATGACCCACAACATGTAGGCCAACACCCCTCAGGCTGTTGTCATGTTGTGGTTTATTTTTTGGACTGTTGAAAAAATGACAGATATTGATATTTCTATGTTGCTCAACATTGAGTTCACTGTATGACAATATGCTTTCCATACATTTATTGCTCAGAATAATTATCATTGCATGTTTGCAGCGGCAGTTCGCTGTTACTTAGTTATTGTAGATGGTATTCCCTTGCTGAATGATTTGTCCGTTTTCTATCATCACTAATCTCCACTTTTTGAACCAAGACTGACATGATCTTTGCAAATTTGTTGGTACCTGGGGATTACAAAATTAACCAAACACCTTCCTCCCCAGAATTTGCTGCAATGGAGCCAGGCATCGTTGTTGATCACACAATACCCACATCTTCAATTTTTACCGCATGACACTCTCGAATATATTCCGCAGTTTTACTTCTAGTTTGCCTTTCCTGCAATTTTAGATATTCTTTGCCCTCAATACTTTTCTTCAAAACTATACCCCCTCCCCCGCCCCTATGAAATATTTGTGTCCTTGAATGCCTCAGTGCAACTCAAAATGAATTGCGTTGTGAGCCACAGAGTGTTACTGGAGATCTTTCATGGTTTAGAACTGATTTTTTTTTTTTTTAAATTTTGAAGATCAGTTTGTCTGTCATTGGGGGCATCAACATGGATCTTGTGGTATTATTCCTTTTGCATACTTTTCAATGTTTTCCTTACGTTATCTGAGTCTGCAGACAGCATCAGAGACGTGCCTTTTTCTTACTCACATATGCACAACTGTCGCTCAAAGCTCCACAATATTGATCTTAGGAAAACAGGCTTATAGACTTCCTCAAGATTTCATCCTTATTCCAACAAAAATTAAGGTAGTATCTTCCCCAGTTCCATAGGCGGAATCTGCATGCTTCTGTAGTCACTAACAAATTGCCCCCCCCCTCCCATTTTTTTGCTTTTAGCTGTCCTTTTTATTGGTGAATCTATCAACGTAAATAGACGAATTGGAAGCAAATTATTTATTTCTTTGCAGT